>BMAV01017962.1:3637-114894 GCA_019973955.1 Trichonephila inaurata madagascariensis | reverse complement strand
TATATATATATATATACTTTAGTCTATTTATAAGTGTATATATATAATTGTTTTTTTTATGCATACATTCTTAATAAGTTTAATATTTGTTTGTTATGAGTATTATTAATTTGTTTTTCTTGGTGATTCTTAGTAGGTTTTAGTTTTAATTTTCTCGATCCGTTTTCTTTTGGCTTATCTATTTCTTCTTCTATCATTTTACATAGAGGTCACCATCGATTATTGTGTTTGGTAATACTATATTTGAATTCAGAAAGATTTATATATTTTTTAGTTTCTTACATCTTTTCTTTCCAACAAAATATTCTTAAAATTTATATATAGTTTTCATGTTTCCCCAATAAAAATTAAAATGGGCTTCTAAAATTATCTTTTAAATTTGTTTATTTTGTGTGCTCTTTCTGTGGCGACTTTTAGGGCAGGTTATCGTTGATGAATTTGCTTAATATTTTTGTTGAGATTTTTATCATTTACAATTTTTCAATTTATCTATAGCTTTTTTTTCACTCCTGGGTGTATAAATTTGTGTTATTTTTATAGTATTTAGATCTTAAACTTTTAGTAATTATTTATAGTCTCACAAATAAATTTTCCATACACTATTCCCTATTTCCGTACTATTCCGTCACTATTAATACAAGACCAATTTTTTGGAACCTTTAGACAATGTTTAACCTTACTATCTTAGTTCTAAAGACTAAAAGTTTGTTATTGTATTGGGGTCATTCTCAACTATGTGTTATACTATCTCGTCATACTTCTACAAATCGCTTAGATTTAAATTAGATTTACAGAAACATAGTACATGATTTTATTTATATATCTCTTTTTCATAAGTTAAAGATCAGTAGCCGATTTTTTTAATACTTTAAAGTACTTAATTAGTTTCGTAAATTATTATGTTGTACGTTATTTCATTTGTTGATGTCAATAAGATGCATTCTTCTATTATAAGGAAGCGCGCCCATATCTTTTATCGCCAGCTGTTTATTGGATTTCGCTGGAGATAATGTGAAATTGTTGATATGGGTAAAAAAAACCTCAACTTATATGTTGTATAAAGGGCAAAAATTGTTACCCTGCATAATGTTAGGTTTTAAGAGCATATTTTCGAGGGTAATGTTAGCAAGAGAGCTAGCTGTTCATCAAGTTGTTAGTAAATTTAAAAATTCTGGAAAATTCTCCGATTTTAGAAGAAGCGGTAGACTTACAAAAAAGAGTACGTGTAATGAAAACGAGAGAAGAATGGTCGTACGATCGCGGACAATCTCCCACAATGAGATTAAGACTTACTCTGACTTATTCAAGACACTTGACTAAAAAGAGCATGGTTTATTATCCTATAAATTTGTAAAGCCTCGATTTATTCTAAATGTGAAAAAGAAACAACTGACTTTCCCCAGAAGATATTGGAACTGGACAAAGCAAGTGTGGAATACAGAGTTATTTTCCGATGAGTCAGGTAAGCAGTAATTTTTTTTTTGCCTACAGGTATCCAATTCCCAAGTGGAAACGGATTTGCTGATAGATATACGATTACAAAGGTGAAACATTCTCCAAGCCAGATGATATTAAATGCAATGTCTGTGTTTGGTTGCTGTTGTTCTATAACTCATGCCACCTAAAACCACTATTAATTGAAGTCAGTACCTTAATTTGTTATGTGAGAATCTGAAACTTCATTGGCTGTTCATAAATGTTGTTAAAGGCCATCTGACGGCAGAACAAAGTCCATGTGCTTGACTGGCCAGGTAACATCTTAAATTTTAATCCTATTAAGAATCTGTGGCGTGTTTCATGAAAAATAAAGTAGCGGTAAAAAAAACTATCCAATGCTACGACACTAGTTGAAGCAATAATTATGTTTGGTGAACGGAGTTTGCTAAATCATGCCTATTCATAACATATCAAACAGGATTGCAGCAGTTATTAAAAACAAAGGAGGTTCTACAAAATACTGCCTTTACTTAAATAAAATATATTATTGTTGTGGAATTCCAGTAAATTTGTTTCTTCTATGGGCGTTTCTTAAAGTTTTGCAAGCGACAAGATATATAGGTATGTATATCAAAAGAAGTTCATATATCTCTCTCTATATTACAAAAATGTGAACATATGTCTCAATTCACTTAATTTCAGTTAATTTATTTATATTGGTAATTTTTTTCCATCAGTATCTTCTATATATATTTCTTTTGATTTCAGAGGGAAATTAAGACATCGCAGTGCAAATAAAAATACTTACAGTGGACACATGATGTCATTAGATGTGCAGAAATTTGCCTGTATAGACTTTGTTTTATTTTAAAGTTCAGCGTCTGAGAGGATTAGAATGAACAACTTCAAATACATAAATCAATTTCCCTAGGACTTTTTCTTTTATAAATGTTACAATAGGACAGTAAAGTAAAGGCAAAAGAGATGATGAAAAAAAGAATTATTAAAATTTAGTAAGATTTTAATCAGTTTTTTATTATTTGCATTATAAATATGTATATTACATTATTTTTTGCTAATTATTAAAGAATATCCATTTTAAAAAAATCATCTGTGGAGAAGTAGTTTGCATTTGATAAATAATTTTGGCAATTAACTTATTTGCTTTAGTGAAAGTTTTATTTCAGATATGGGAGTTTATGATTACATTAAATACCACAATTAAATCATATATTATGGGGAGAAGTAAAATATACATTTACCAAAATAATCTGCAATTTTTAAATTTCGCATATTTCATGAAATTTGATTTTTAGGTCTTAACGCTGTTGAAAAATCGGATTTTATATACGATTAATTCATTATTTAAATAAATTCTAATATTTATCTTTTTTCCTTGTACAAAACTGCTCAATTCATCCGCAAAAAATCGTTAGAAGGCATATCTTTGTTTGTATAGCTGGTGAATTCTAGAAAATATACATAACTAAGAAATTAAATAAAAATACTCTATGTTGCAAATTTGCGAAGTATTATTAAATATTTTGTTATCCTGATTATGAATATTGCTGAGAAAGAATATCCCTAAAATAATGAAATACATTTTTGAGTGTTACAATTCTTCCTATCCTACTAAATTATTATTTTTTTTAAAAAAAATTAACTATCAAATATAGTGTTCAATATTAATAACTATCCAGAACGAATTCCCACCGGCTTAACTATTTTTATGTTATAAATATTAGTTTATATTGGTTATTTTAACTTATATTGATATTTTATGAAAACTCAGGTTGAATGTATATTTGCGTCTCATTTAGAGAGGCTATGAGCGATGACATTCACAATTTTGAACTGCGGTCAAGTGTAGTAGACAACACCTGAACTGCCCCCCATTTTCCAAGTAAAACGCGAGAATGAACTTCTACTGATTTATAGGGTATTATACTCTACGTGAAGGGTTTTAAATGAGATCAAGACTCGAACCTAAGCTTTAACAGAAAAGCGTCTGCTGAAAACTCGGGACAATGACTATCATGTTACCGAGGCCACATAAAAGGACTCAGTAATAGGCTTTCTTTTATAAACTATTGAGACATTTGTTAAAGGCTATTTCTATTCTGCCAGGAGACCAACTTTGGGCATACCAAAAATAGCTTACGTACTTTCGCAATAACCTCTCAACAAAACCTTAGTGCTTTTGGAATTGAAAGCTCAGTTCGAAACTTTAATGATATAACTTAGGTGCAATTACAGTACTCTAATTTATCCATATCATATCGGAAGTGTAAAATTCTAAAGTTTATGCATCTTAAACCGAGCGGCAAATTAATGAAAGAATTATTATTAATATTCAGATCTTCACTAGTTAAAATTTCACTGCATAGTAATACTAATTGTAGCATATTATATATATATATATATATATATATATATATGTGTGTGTGTGTGTGTGTTACTTCCTAAAGAATACATATAAGTACAGCTAAAAAGTAAGTAAAATATATCCTTATAAGAAAAATTTAGTAATTATAAATACTGAATTATTGATATTAATCTTGATTCAATTTGTATAGACAATTATTTAGTAATTGAAAGCTTTCAAAACATATACACCGACTAAAGACTTTTGTTTAAAACACATTTAAAGACGATTGAAAAGGTTGGAATTAATATTTCAATCTTTTTACAACACTATAAGGCATTCCGATTGTTAATTATGACTTTTGCTGTAATGATTCATAAATTTCATTTCCGATTCCTTCCAGTCACTTATTAGAATTTATTCTCATATGATGTATATTAATATTTTAATACACACTATATATAATTACAAACACGCATAGCTTTTTTTTTATGTAATCCTACATATGAAGCTTTATTTATATCAGATTATACACAAACATTTTGCTAAAATAGGGCAATCAATGCAAGTATTATATATTTAAAACAGAAGGCTTTTAAGCTAAACAAGACTTAAGGCGTGTTATTTGTACAGAAAATAACTAAAAGAAATATTTTTTTATTACTCAGTTACTTTCTAACGGACTCGGAAATCTATTTTCAATTTCAACCCCAAAATCTTAAAAATTTCGTTGTGCACAAAAACTACAAGGCCCTTTTGTAATAAAGTTGATTAATTTTAGATTTGTGTACTGTCAAATAATATTTTTTCTTACTACCTGTCGGTTATTCCTATTCCTTTTTTATGTACCTATTGTCCCTTTCTGCTTGCTTGTTCACAAAATAATGATTGATTTTGACAGCGATTGTAACAGTCATATATCTCTACAATCAAGTCTTTTCAAAACAACTCGTTGGACAAAACGGCATTAAATCCCGAAAGATATAAGTAAAAAGTTTAATTAGTTTCCTCTCTCAACAGAGAAGAAAATACCTTCTAATAGAGTGGACTTAAAAATTTAATATTAATAAAAAATTATTAACTTAATCTAAAATACAAATTTAATTTAGAAATTCGGAGAGCTGTTAATTAGAAGGAAAGAAAAAGAGTTTTATTATTTAGCTTTATGGAATATTATCATGTTCTTGTATAAGTTTTTTTTACATGCTCTTTCAGTAAAAAATTTTTTCACCGTTTGATGTTAATTTTTATTCTTTAATTTTCTACTGATAGCAATAAACTGAAATTAAAAAAAAATCCTGTACCCTACATTTCGCATGTCACGTACAAAAAAGTATTTTTTTTTTCTGATTTTGGTTTTCAGATTTTTGAAGATACGCATTTTACGGTCTTTCTTATCAAATAAAAAAATTATTATTTTTCTTCACACACATCAAGACTTCTTACATACAGATATAGTCTACCTTGGAATGTTCTAACATATGAAATCATTCGAAAAATAGGGGAGAGTATATCTCGGTTTTAAGCTTCTTTTTAGGATGAAGAACAATGCAATTTCTTGCTGTAAATTTAGTATTCTTTGTATGTATTGCTTTTTATGAAGAAAAAAAGCAAAAATAATATATATTTCATTAAAAATATGATTTAATCATCAAATTATTTTATTTTATTTCAAATTTAAAAGAAAAAGAATATTTCTTTATCTTGCATGACAGATTTATTTAACTTAACAGGAGAAAAACATGCAGTTTTTTTTAACGCATGTATATGAGTACATATATTAATTTTTCCTGTGTAGAATAAATTTTAAAACATATATTCGCATTTTCACAGGTATGGTACTACTTCTACACTAAACAGCTGCAACTTTTTCTGATTTAAAAAAAATTGCATGAACCTGTCTATTTAAATGAATTATTATTCTAGAGACTTTTTCTGCCTATTGTAATAATTAACAAATAAAATATACTATAGAATGATAAAAACTGCGAATCTGGTACATTAAAGTATACTTAAAATTTAGTCATTTTATTCGAAAGCATAATATTTCGGTCGTAGTTACCAACAATGAAAGATTCAATGTTAATTAATTCTATTTATACTATGTGGAAAACTGAGAACTAGATAGTGTTAATTACTAAAATGGAAATTATATTGAGATTCATTAAGCATGATACAATTAATGTCATCAGATTCAAATTTAATTTTGAATATTTTGCTTATGTTAATGGGATACTCCTTAGATTTTCAAAACTGTAATTACTATTGCCGTTGCTATGGTATTAATTAAAAATTTTAGCCTAGTTTAATTAATGTTTAAAGCTTTAGATGTTACTGATTTGTGTGATCTTTCTTACGTTAATTTATCTAATACTTTATTACCTGGTATTTTTATTCCTTAGAACGAAAGTAAGAACTTAATTTCGTAATGAAAAGTATTTAAGAATAAATTGGACAAAATGATATAAAAAATTATTATTTAGTTTATTGGCAGTGTCTAATGTTTGTTTTTGATCTGATTTTACAGAGGGTCTTTCACACTTTGTGGAAACGATTTTGTAATTCATTTTCTTGTTTGCATTTTAAAATAAAACTTTGGCAACTTTAAAAAAAATCGTCTGCTAAAGGTTTCTTTTGATTGGAATGCAAAATAAAAGATTTATTTTAAAAATGGCCCAGAAAAATGATATAGGGCTAGAAGGTTGCGTAATTACGTTTTCCAAGGAGAAATATTCGAATCAACAAATTAAAAAGCGATGTAAAAATCTCTGTTATTGCATTTCAACCAAAGGTACTTATAGTTCATTAAATTTGAAAGGGAAAAAGCGTCTAGAAGAAATTAAAAATGAAAACATGACCACGAAATCTCATCCTAAGACTGTTCAAATGCAGGAAACTATCAAGAAAGTGAAGTCTCTGATCCTAAAAGAAAATCCACCGACTCAAAGATTCATTGCATAGGAACTAAGAATGTCTTCTGTAACTGTACTTAAAATCATTCATAAGAATTTAAAGTTAAAACAGATGTTTAAACCTAAAAAATTCATCTCCCTTTTTAAAACATTTTGCTAAAAGAAAAACTAATTGTAGAAAATTATATGAAAAACCCCTAGCTGCTGAAAAATGGAAATTTGTGGTAGCACTTGATGAGAAGATCCATTTTCTATATAGTTTAACTGACGGGGATGACTGTACAAAGTGGCTTCGTCAGTGTACATCAAAGTTCCCAAACAGATTCATGATAGTACCAGGATTTTATAACCACGGCAAATTAAAAATCAAAAAAGTCTCAAGTGAAGCCACAATTAATTCACTTTACACAATCAATAGAATATTTTATAACCAAATTTTGAAGAAGAAATTCCAGCCTTATATGGAAAGATTGATAAGCTTCAAATGGAAAAAGACTCTAGTCACACATCTAAGTCAACAGCCACTTATTTAGCAAAGAAAGAATCAGAAACACAAGAATAAAGTGTATCCCATTTTATTAAAAACGTAAAATTACCTAACGCTTCACCAATGAACTTCTGTGCTTTCGGTTTATTAAAACGAGCCTTAGGAAAACTGCATCTATGAACGCTGAAAGGAATTTTGAAAACGGTTCAAGATGAATGGAATAGAATTTGTACTAATCAGTACTAAGAAAAAATTTAATTTCATGAAAATTTCGAACTAGTCAAAAATCAAGGCTATCACATAGAAGCAAATTTCAATAAAAAAAATATGGTATTTATTGATAAAAATTAATTATCAAAATTGTTTCCATAAAGCGTGAACAATCTTTTGTATTTTACGAATCGAAATTTTTTTAAACTCTTCGGAGTGAAGTCTTTTTTTTTTTCGATAAAAATATTACTTTACATTTTGCTAACAATGGAGTATTATGTGTTTACGATAAATATTCACTCTCAATAAAAAAGAAATTGTAACCAGAATGAATTTACTTAAAAGTTTAGAATATTTACTTAAATCATTTAAATTAAATTATATTTTAAAAACTATATCATGTGCAGTTAAATTTTGGAGACTTAAATCTTGAGGCAAAATAAAGCTATTCTTTTTTATTAAAATAATAGGGATGTGAAAATTTGCAATCGATTGAGCGTGGGAGGATTTTCTATCGCTCTTATTTAAAAACGGAAATTTGAAAGACGTCTTTACGATCATTTCCCTACACAAACGTTTATTGACTGCGTGGGAGTTAACGTAATTCAGACTGAGAATCACATAAAAATCATTTATAAATAAAACTCCCGTTTTTCATTCAAACATTTCAGAAAGGAAGATATGTCCTTGGCCCAGGATCTATTTTTAAAAAATAGGACATTTGTCCAGTCAATGGAATTATCATATGGGGGTGAGTATAATTAACTCAGACATCATTTGTGAGGTGAAAGAATTTATGAAATTAAGTATTCCCTTGGTTTTATTATTTACGTGGGTTTGATAACTCCCATTTAAATTACTCCTCGTAGTGGATCATATTTAAATTAATACTAAAATTAAATATTTGGATTGTATTGTTTATATTTGGTTCACAATGATGAATATTTTAGTAGATTAATCCTTTAACTGCAGATTAAAAAAGTTACGTGATTAGCTCGCCAGTGCCACTGTTATTCATATAAGCAAACGTATGTGGTGAATTGGGTGGAGAAAGAAAAGTCACAAATAAGTAAGTTTTCCTCTGAAATAAGTAAATCCTTCCCAAATGCTGTCAAGATCATTTTGATGCATTCCAAACCCTTCTACATAGTTTTATTAATAGCAGCGCAAAGAACTGTATTTCGTAAGGACGTATATATACGTCCGAGGCCCAACGTACCGGTTCAATGAAACGAATATATACACCGGTGGCAGTTAAGGGATTAATAGTGAACTATTGATTAAGAATCTTGTAATTTTTAAACATAAACAAATGATCAAGACTGCATTTCGACTACTGTTTCACAATTCTAATTTTTCAACTAGACTACTTGAATACTTACAGATTTTGTTAGATATTATTTTGTTGCTTTTCATACATTATACAAATTAGTGTTGAATAAATCAAATTTCTGGTATATTACCAACAAGCTACTTCAGCCTGAAATACAACTGGTCATAAGAATAGTTTAGAGAAACATGAGCTTCACAAAATATTGATACATCAGATGTAAATGACAGAAATTTTTGTTTATAAGAAGAAATATTAGAGAAGAGATTTTCGGTATATATTTTAAGAGACAATAAAATATAATAATAAAGAATTTTTCAACGGCTTTTTAAATTTTATTTGTAACTATAAATTATAATTCATATATTTTATACTATTTTTCTATTGTTATCTGTACAGAATGGGAATGACAGATTCAGATCACTGCCCACTTTATGACTATGGCGTATCCATGACTGGGGATCACCTCGGTATATGCCCTACTGTTTTAAGGTATCCGACTACATTAAGAAAGCGCATAAATAGATAATTTTCATTATATTTAGTGTTACTTAGATTAGAATACATGTATAAAATTGTTTTAAAGACATTTTGACAACAAAAAAAATTACTTAAATACAATATTTTGGCAAGAAATGAACTTAAAATAACCTTTTTTTCAAAATGTTCTCCTTTTATAAAAAATGCTTCTAAAATAATAATATTTTGTGTGTGTGTGTGCTTATATAAAGTAAATACTTCTCCAGAGAATCTGAACTATATTTTTTGAAAAATTCACATTATTTTCAGATTTGGAACCAATTGAAATAATTATCGGCGTTTTTTTAAAAAATTTCTCCCTTCTGTTGAGGTAAAACACGGATAAACCCACTTCTAAGTGATATATTCCAAAAATTCTAGTTGGGCCTCTGTACAGAGGTCTGAGCTATATACAGGCAAAATATTATTATAATAGAAGCATTTTTCACAAAAGGAGATTTTGAAATATGGTTATTCTAAGTTAATTTTTTGTCAAAATGTTGTACTTAAATAATTTTTTATTGGAATACTATTCGTAAAACAATTTTATATACATTTTCTAATCTAAGTGACACTAAATATCATAAATATTATCCATTTATACGCTTTTGCAAAATCACGGTTCCGAACGTTGTCGGATACCTTAAAATGTCTTACTCTGAATATTGTTGACTGGGTCTATGGTGACCTTTTTTAATATTCTTCATTACAATGTCCATTGTTATTCATCGTTTTAATCGTCGACTTACGTCCGAAAGGTCGAAAATGTGTATTTTACTATTTGTGTAATAAGAAATTAAAATTAATGCATTAACTAGACTTTTTTAGAAATTGAATGTATACTTGAATATATTTATCTGCGAATGCATGAAATTCATTATTACCCCTTAATTTTGATACCAGTGTTGTAATATGGGACTGATTTTCTTTGAATATAACACTGAATATTGGATCATATAGCACAAAAATTAATTACTTGAATGGCTTAAGAGAGAATATGAAATGTATAAAATTTTGTCCATTTTAAAGATACAGAAATTGATGAAATTTAGAACTGCACAAGTTGCTTCTAATTTAATCGCACTTGCTCTTTAATGGGGAAAAAAAAAGAAGAAAAACCAATTTTCTGAAATATTCACAAAATTTCCATCACAATGGATTGTGTGTGGTGGGGGGCACCTTAGAGCAAAAAGCCTACATCCGGACCTTAACGATCGTCTGCCGATGGGGTGTTGTAAACCCCCTTCCCCTCCTCTCGGGCGGGGGTGTGGCGAGCGAGCGAGAGGCATGGCCGGAGAAGGTTGATCACAGTGCTCTCGTGAGAAGTCGGCAGACGACGATGCTCCTCTGCTCTCTCCGAGCAACCCTCCTCATCTCTTTGGTCGTTCTCATAGAGGCAGGACAGCCTAGGTCCAGGGGAAGGGGGTCCAGGTGGTGGTGAGTACACCCCTCCTTTTATTTTAGAATATTGATTATACTCAGAAATGATCGGAAATATACACAATTTCAGTTGTAATTCCATATTCCAATTTGAAACTTAATCTCTATCACGTTACCTGTCAAATCGAACAATTACAAACCATTTTTTTTTAAAAAATTATAACATATAAAATATTTTTTTTAAAACTTGAAGAATCTTTTTTAGGTATCCGACTACGTTCGGAACCGTGGTTTTAAAAAAAGCTCATAAATGGATAATTTTCAGGATATTTAGTGTCACTTAGATTAGAATACACGTATAAAACTGTTTTAAGGACACATTTTGACAACAAAAAAAAATGATTTAAGTACAATATCTCGGCTAAAAATTAATTTAGAATGAACTTTTTTTCAAAATGTTCTCCTTTTGTGAAAAATGCATCTATTATAATCATATTTTGCCTGCATATATCTCAGACCTTTGTACAGAGGCTCAACTATGATTTTTGAAAAATTCACATTATTTTCAGAGTTACCACCAATTGAAATAATTATCGGTGTTTTTTTTCTTAAAATTGTTCCCCTCTGTTGTCGTAAAATATGGATAAACCCATTTCTAAGTTATATATTTCAAAAATTCTTGTTGAGCCTCTGTACAGAGGTCTGAGCTATATAGAGGCAAAATATTATTATATAATAAAAGCATACTTCACAAAAGGAGAATATTTTGAAAATGAGTCATTCTATGTTCATTGTTTGTCAAAATATTGTACTTAAATAATTTTTTATTGTAATAATATTCTTAAAACAATTTTATATACATTTTCTAATCTAAGTGACACTAAATATCATAAATATTATCCATTTATACACTTTTGAAAATCCACTGTTCCGAACGTAGTCGGATACTTTAATGATTTATAAAATACTACCATGTTGCCAAGTCGAAAATGATAGGTTGCATATGATAGTACAAGTAAAATTTGAAACTTTTGATACAGAAATGGTTTTGATTATTTGAATCTTCAGAAGAAATTTTTTTTAAAAAATAATGAATGAATCTGAATTTTTGTTCATTTAAATAGTTGTTATTGTTAATGTTTTTTATTTGATAGAATGGTGCCCCTAAAATGTTTATTTTACCCCAATGTAACAAAAACTTAGACTAAAAAAGGAATATGTTAAATTATTAAATTTTAATATATAATCATTTTTTATTAGCCTGAAAAAATGTAGAAAGCAGTTACAAGGAATTATGAGAAAAGCTAAAGTCATCCGTAAAATGTTTCTTTATTTCAGTATGTTATTTTACTTTTAATGTAGTTAAATGGTAACAAAAATGAAGAATTATTTTTTTAAAAAAAACTAATCTGAAATATTTCTTAAATTACCCTAGAAATAAATTCTTTAACAAGAGGAAAAACTCGAATTTTTTAAAAAGTATTTATATAATTTTAAAAATTTACAACGATTGAATGTTAAAACATTGAATTTACGTATAGTTAATACACACAAATATTATTGAAAAAACAAACAAACAGTTTTACATATTTCTTTCAAAACAATATATAATTACTAATATGCATTTAATGAATGAAGTATTGATCTTGAAAAGAAAGCGCCAAGTTATGTTTTTGAAAAATTAAATTTAAAAATATGAAAAGGAAATTCAAATAAAAAATAAAATAAATTAAAGAGGAAGAAGTCTGCAATGAAATATTTTCTTTCGGAAAAAAAATCATGCCCCAAAAACTTTCCATTAAAATTACAGTTATAAGAAACTTCAAATCAGAGTTGACAGAGTTTTCAACTCCAGTTACTTAAAGTACCTCTTGAAACATATAACAAAGGGGTTTTTCGTCTTTAAAAATTCGCATTTAAAATAAGTATTTTTTTTTTTATTATTTTGCTACGAGCTTAAGGCACATTTTGCAAATTTCATTTTTTAAAAGAAATCAAAGAACAGCATCAGCTCTGAAAAATCATGTTAAATCTGTTTGACTTTTAATTAACTGCTGTATAGCTAACTTTTATTTCTTGTTAACATGCTGTTTCTTGTTGCTCAATAATATTTCAACGATGAAAAGAGTATGCATTTGAAAAAAAGAATCCAATATTAATTTTCTTTTGAAAAATAATTATCGATACAAAAAAAAGTTCTTTTTGAAATTATACTTTTGCTCATATATTTCCATAATTATTTTGTTTGCATTTTTCTGAACTTTCCCTTAAGAAAGAAAAAGAGTAATTATTTTAAGCATGTATAACTTTCATTCATTTCATAAAAAAAGACTCCAACTATTTACCTTAAAAATTTAGAATATTTTAATAAAAAATATATTTATGTTTTCTATTCATAAAAAAGACAGATTTTATTAGATGTGCGGTATTATTTAGTATCACCTATAGGTAATTGATCCTGGAGTTTATCTCAATTAGATAGAAAGTTATACTTTTCCGAATTTTCCCTAGAAAATCAATATACTACATGCTTGGAGTTTAAATTTAATTTGTTATGTCTACTCCAATAGTAAATGTACATGCTGATAATAGAACTACTGGAATATAATAATGCCACTAGGGATAAAATTTTCCTTACTATCTCACTGTTTTTTGTCAGTTATTCAGAAAGTACTTCAACTTTTAAAATACTTTTGAAATATATATATATATATATATATATATAATTGTAACTATGATTCACCGTTCTATTTTATTTGTGATTGTTTCCTTTTTCATTTATTTTTTACATACTTGTGTGGAATAGGGAAATATACAAAAATATACAAAAGTATTATTTCGAAGAAATATATCCTTAAATTCTATTTCTATAAGTGGATTTGAATTGATTGTATTTCTTGTAGTAAAACAATAAATTAATTTCACATTATTGAAAAAATTTTTCGTACGCTGCGATATAAATAAAAAAGAAGTATCACGTAATATATTACTTAATTATCATGGCTGTATACTTCTGAATTTTCGGACAATGTTGAAATTCAATTATAAAAAAAATGTTATGTTATATTAACAATTATTAATTTTTTACATATATATATCAAAGCATTTCTTTAAAATAAACCCTGAATCAGATATTGAACGTTTAAAAATGTATCATTATTTTCTGTCACCAATAATTCCTATATTTGATGTGTTTCAAAAAATTAATATGGTACACACATGTATAGCATGTTGGATACAAAGATATTTTATGCAACTTGTAAAAGTTTGTAGATTAATTTCTCAAATCTGGTAATTAAATATGCATTCAGATTATGGATACCGGTATGTATTAAAAATTATGTGAATATTTTCCAGCTATGGTAAATTTTTTCCAACATTTAAATGAGTCTTTTGCACAGTTAAAAAGTTTGGTAAATAATAACACTTTACCCTTTAGATTAAAATGAACATGGCATTAAGTTATTTTGTATAAATAATTTTAAATCAGATATAAGCTTACATTTTATTTTAAATTCTTTAGAACGTTATTCCAAATTTAATACATTTATAATTTTATGTAGAACGAAATTAAAATATACAAAATACATATAAAATGTACATGAGTTTTTAGCCTTTTATTCGAAGCTGAGAATATATAATAGTAATTAATTATTATTCACTGACTGAATTATATAACTGAAAAATTGCTTGCGGCCTTAGATAATACATCTCAATTCATCAAAATTTCTCCTTTTAATCAATTTTTTAAATGAGCATTCTATTTCTGTTCTGAATTGCTATTAACTCAATCCTAAAACAAATATATAATTTTGTTTCTTACTATTAAAATCAAAGTAACTAAATTTAATTCGCATTTATTGAGCAATTAGCCTAACTTCAATAAAGGTTCAGTAAAAATATATTCAAAGGCGTTTCTTTTACAAATAATTTGAAATAAAATAAATATTTATGAAACTATATTTTATGATTAAGAAAATAATCAAATGAAATTTTACATTAACAAAGAGGTTATTTGTATTATTTTTTTTATTATCATCACTTTTACCTATATTATTCAAGATTTATAAGTTTTTTTATCAAAATTTTTTAATCAGTTTAAGTATTCTGATTTATAATTAAACTTTAAATTTTAAGAGAAATTAAGTTTAATTAAATAAAGGACTTGAAGTTCCTGAAATATTTTGAATAAGATTACTTGCTTTTCGAATTCTTTGATGAAAAAGCAGGAGTCATCTTATAACACTGCCATTCTTAAGATTTACTGTATATATAAACTTCCTTCTAAATAGTTCAGTAATTTGAAACAGTGTAAAAGAGCAATAAAAAAAATTAAAATTACTTCGTTGAAAAATAATATGTGAAACATACATAGTTAATTTAATGTATTTAATTGCTGCATGAGAAACTATTTTGAACCTAAAATAATTAGGGTCAGTTCCAGAATGATATATAAAATTAATATTCTTATTGAATTTTTTAGGAAATTCTACGATAAAATACTTGTTAATTCTAACTAGAAAAATATAGAACTTTTTTTAAAAAAATTAAATTTAAAATTTTTAACTGTACTTTTGAATTTCCTAATAAAGTACTTGTATACATTGAATCATTGTAAATATTTCCAGAACTCTCTAAGGTTTAATTGATTTAATTTATATAATTTAGGATTATAAAATGGGGATGCGCTTTCTTTTATTCACACCAAAATTATTAAATTAAAACCGAGTTTGAGGAATAATAATTAACAATGTAACATATTTTTTTATTAAAAATTCCTTAACATAGGATAATATCTGTAATGTTTTAATTGAGCTCTTTTGAGCTTTATTATTATTTCAATTAAAGCACTTATTTACATCAATCTCTTTATGCTAAACTGTATAGAACCGTAGAGATATCATTTTCTCTATTTCGATTCAAATGACATATAAATTGAAAAATTAAATCTATTTATCTTGGATCTAATATTTTAATATAGTTCGCGTTTTTCAAACAAAAGATAATGCCACGTTTTCAATTATTTGATCTTTCACAGATAGAAACAAATCAAAGCTTTTTTATTTTAAATATTAAAAAATATTTCAAAACGAGGGTTGCAACTAGCTTTATTTTGCTGTGTATTTAAGTTTGCTTTCGATGTCCGTATTGAAGAAAAAAATTAGCTAAATTTTCACTTTTTTACTCTTATTTTGGAAGAAAAGGTAGAATTATAAGTACGAGAATTCAGAACTAACATATTGAAAGATGATTCATTTCTTTCCAGAATCTTAATTTTCTTAATTCAGATGTCTCATTCTATATATAGTGGTAATTCAGACAGAATGATAATTTTAGAGATTAAAAGTATTTACTTTTCTTTAAAATAGGTTTCTAAATATTTAGGAAAATTCTGAACTTTAGAAAAATGGAAACTTTGTATCTAAATTTGGAATTAAATATGAAGTTTAAAAAGAAAATTTGGAAGTATTAAATGAAATATAGAAATAAACTCATGTAGAATAATTTTTGAGCAATGCACACGCACAGATAAACATTTCTCTTATAAAATATAAACTCATATAAAATAACATTTCCATGTAATGTTAAAAACTAACTAATCGAATAATATACGAAGAAACTTTTCTACTAAATTTTTTTTCATTTTAATGAAGAAAAAAAATATGCATTTCTTTATTAAAAAAATATTTTCTTCAAGTATTTTTTTTAGCATTTTAATTTAAATTTCAAATATTTAATCCCAACTTAAGATATAATGCTATTTTTTTAAATACGACAGTTAAAAAATAGTTGGACAGAAAATGTTGTTTTTCATAGAAAAATGGTGAAATTTTAATTTAAAAGTATTTAATGACACAGTTTGAGTGGATAATTTGTATTTTTACGGGGACTATAACGGTATCTAGTGTACCTGTTACAAAGAATGAGAAAACTAGCGAAAATATGCTTAAAAAGCTTAGGAAATAAAACATGCATATATATATTAAGTTGAGGAAATAAAAGCATTTATCTTTCATAATCATTTTTTCAACAGAAAAACTAATCAGTCACTCTTATTAAAATACTAATTTAGATAATAAATGGCTTTAAATCCATATAAAAACCCGTGTTTAATAATTTTGAGACTAGTTTTTTCTAGTTGTTCTCCATAAAATATGAAAACTAATTAATTTGAAAGGGAGATATATTTTTTTTATAAATAAACAAAATTTAAATGATTATAAAAATATACCCAAGCATGCAAGAAAAAAATGTTTCCTAATTGTTGAATATAATTAAATTTTCTGATGTATAAATTTCTGATGGAAAGATATTTTGTAAAATTGGACATTTGTAGTTTTAGAAATCAATGCAGTTTTACTGCCTAAAACAATATGACAGTTTTAAAAAATGGATTAAGGTGATATCTTCAGTTAATTAACAAGCTACAAGATGGCGCTGCACGTATTGATACACCTTTTAAATTTTGCATCAGTTTTAAATTTAAATTTCTATAGCAATTTTAGCAACAAAGACAGAAATAATTTTTTGAGCGATAACATAATATATTTATTTATAAATTTAAAACTCCTTTGAAATATCCAAGTATTTTAAATTGTTATTCAATGACAAGGATTTTGTCAGATCGATCTTTCATGAGGAAATAAGAAGATAAGGGGAAAAAATTGTTTTGGGGCTATTTAGTAAGATAAAAAAAACTTATTTCAGATCATTTTAAAAGAAATGTTAGTATAATTTTATGGGGTATATTAAACATTCCTTACAGAATTTCGTATAACTTTTCACTAGATTATTTGTAACCGAGATTAGAAATAATAAGACGCAAACAAATGTTTGACCTGACTGCTGTCGCAAAATTATAAAAAGGCATGGGGCCCATATTCTTCCTACTCCCATTAAAAACGTGAAAATAAATTTATTTATTACTATTTTTCAATTCTTGATGTTAGAAAGAAGTTTCGAAGAAAATAGCTTCATCCTTCCAAACATTCTTTGAGGTATCCGACTACGTTCGGAACCGTGATTTTACAAAAGCGTATAAATGGATATTTATGGCATTTAGTGTCACTTACACATAAAATGTACATAATGTACATAAAATTATTTTAAGAATATTATTACAATTAAAAATTATTTAAGTACAATATTTTAACTAGAAATGAACATAGAATGACCCATTTTCAAAATATTCTCTTTTTGTAAAAAATGCTTCTATTATAATAATATTTTGCCTGTATATAGCTCAGACCTCTGTACAGAGGCTCAACTAGAATTTTTGAAATATATAACTTAGAAGTGGGTTTATCCATGTCTTAAGAAAACAGAGGGAAGAATTTTTAAGAAAAAAAAACGCCGATAATCATTTCAATGGGTTGTAACTTTGAAAATAATGTGAATTTTTCAGAAATCATAGTTGAGCCTCTATACAGAGGTCTGAGCTATATACAGGCAAAATATTATTATAATAGAAACATTTTTCACAAAAGGAGAACATTTTAAAAAAGGATATTCTAAGTTAATTTTTTGCCGAAATATTGTATTTAAATCATTTCTTTTTATCAAAATGTCCTTAAAATAATTTTATACATTTTAATCAAAGTGACACTAAATATCATGAAAATTATCTATTTATGCGCTTTTTTAAAATCACGGTTCTGAACGTATTCGAATACCTTAAAATATGAAAATGTTCGAAAATAATTTTGTCCTTCTGTATAACCACAGCTATGAGTGAGTTGCGTTATTGAAATTTAGAAACAAATATTGTCACTTTTTCTGTTATATTAATTTTTTTTCTTTTCGGTATTGAAAGATTGGTAATAGATAAAATATCTTTATTTGTAATAAACATAGTTTATCTATTATGTCTCTTAGTTTAAAACAAACCTACTTATTGTATATCGGAGCATAGATATCAGTTATATTCTCAGTTCTGATTTGTATTTACATCCTGAATAATGAACTCGGAAACTTGATAATGCCTTATTGGAATTGAGAGTTTTAAAATGATTTTTTTTCTACGGCCATTGGCTAAAACGTACTATATTATTTAGATTCGCGAGCTGTGTATCAAATTGTTAGAAGTTTTCTCTCCAATCATTAAGCAACATTTAGGAGAATGATGAGTCGTAATGGTGATAGTAACTGTCACTTTTATTGCAAAATGTATATGCATATCCAATTGAAAATGAATTTACATTTTTATACAACCCATTTATTATCTAAAGATAGTAATATTTAGATACTTCTCAATTAAATTTATCAACACGTTTCAATGTAACGAAATGGGAATGGGAGTGGATAATATACATCAATTCATATTCAACAAAAATGTGGATCTATTAAAAATTATCCGAGAACCCTTTCCTCTCTTATATATAACAGGTTTCAATTGAAGGTAAAAAAAAATTTAGATTTGCAAAAACCTTTAGAGGGCTGACTGAGTAAGTTATTTGATATTGAAGTTAAAAATTCAAAATATTAAAAATGAAACAATCAATGTTAAAAAAATAAATTATAATAAAGTAGATTAAAATTTTAAAATAAGAAATATAAACTTTTGAAAAATTGTCATGTTCTTTGCAGTTTGTCGCGATTGGTTGTTTTCAAAAATTTATTCTTTTGTTAAAAATGGAGAAAACAAAATGGTGTAAGTAAATTTCGATTTATTCACCATTACAAAAAATTGTTCTTGGTTAGAAGTAAATATCTTCCATCATGCAAATTTTGTAAATTACTAAAAAAAATGAAAATAATTCAAACTATTTTTGATAATTAAGATAGTAACTCAATAGGAAATGAATTTTAAAAGAGATATTTTATAAATTATTCACAAAACTTTAAATACATTTAGGAAAATTGCTTATTTATCAAACGAATAGCACTAGATATTAAAATTAATTTCATGTTTATTAAGTTTCTAAGGCTTGTCTTTAAGCAATTTATAGCTACTTTTTTTCAATGTAGTGTTTTTCTGGTTAATAATTAATGGTCAAAAATGATTTTAATCTTACTACAAAATTGATTACTCTTAAAATACATTCCTACATAAATATAAAGCAGGACATAACTCGATAATAAAGCAAATTAACAATAAAGATAATTTTGTGAGTATCTTTTGACCATCAATGTTTTGAGTCTAGTTTGTTTTTCTTGAATTTTGTTAATGCAGTTAATATAGATTATTTTTTCCTTCTAAAAACTATCACTTAAAATAAAAATGTAACATTTCTCCTTCGTTATTCTTCATTTATAACGGCTCATTTCGCAAAAGGTTGCTCACAACTACATAATTTTTGTCTGTTAATGGTTCCATGAAATAAAAACTCATATCTAATTTTTTTTAAAACGTAGCATAATATGTTTTCTTCTTTACTTTGATTTGTGTATGAGGAGGGTTAACTTAGATAAACTATGAGTAAAAGCTTCCGAAAGTGATGCAGGCGTAATAGCCATTTGGTAATCTATTGATAGAGATGAATGAGTTGTTAAAACGTACTTAGTTGTCATATTTCCTCGATTCACTGGATATCTTGAAACGTGCTCTCTCTCTTTTATTGCATGATTGTTTCGCATTAACTCTTATCCGGTTTGTTGGAGATTTGAATCTGATGCAGTAATATGGTATAACCATCAATATTCTCAGAGAGATATCATTATAAGAGACTGAAAAGTAGTTTCAAGTGATGGTAAAATTCAGAAAATTATTTGTTTTGTTGTTTCTGATAACATGAGGAATTTTCTCTGAAACATTCGGTAGAGTTATCCAAAAATAAAATTATATTTAGTTCTGTTATGATAACAAAATAAGAAATGACATTTTATGGAATTGAAATCAAATAAAATAAAATGTATGCCTGTTAGGGAAATTAATAAAATTTATTACAGAATATAAATATTTTTATTAATTTCAATAAACATTTTTTTGCTTATTAGTTTTTATTTCAGTGTTACATTTATGTGTCAACATACATTTGTTAAAATGCATACTTACTCTTGATGTTGTTATTAATTCTGTTAGAATGTGGAACTTACACAAAATTAATGTAGTATATCTATATAAAACCAAGTTTTATTATCACTAGAAATCATAACATTGAGGTAACAATAAACTCAAACTCAGTGGCGCAATGGGGCCAGCCCATGAGGGCCAGGGCCTACTGTGCCCATACCAGTATATGTGACTATTGGGCGCTGAGGTGCATGAGCAAATGCCCCGATCAGGTGGTCAGTCTGAAGCGAGATTCCCAGTGTTTAAGTCCCCAAGCAAGCTTGGTACTCATTCATCGACCCACTGCAGAAGGGATGAAAAGTTGAGTCGACCTGGTCCATCCCAGAAATAGAACCCGAACCTGTGGTGTGGAAGCGCGAAACGCTACCACTCAACCACTGGGCCTTGAAGTAACAACAATTAGACATTATTCATAACTGATTTCTTAAACTCATATATAAAGCAAATTTTTCTGTTATTTAAAAATATAAATTCCATTTCTTTTAATATGCAATGAATTGAATGCAAGGAATGGTGATTACGCAGTTAAGAAATTATTGAAATTGAAATAATTTCACAATCAATCATATTCAATGTTTCGCTTCGAAATTATTAAACACTCGATAAAATTAAATGTTTATGTAAAATATAAGAACATATAAAACAGAGAACGTGTTAAGTATTTTCAAGAAAAAAAATTGACAAGAAATTCAAACGTTATATACTTTTTAATACCGTTTAATGTAATATTTTGTTAATGGATGTTTTATATCTATATATTCATGAACAAAAGTTATCGCACATCATTCAAAATTAATTTAACCTGATTCTGTTCAATTGTCAAATAGACACATCTGAGTTTTCCAGTTAATTGATACACTCTATATCTTTCGATAAAAGTGTAAACTATTTAATACAGAATATTAATTAATATCAGTTCATTAAGTGTTATAATCAGTCTAAAGTCTAATAATTTTTAACAAGAGAAAAACAAATTTTATATCTCTTATCTTCAAAATTCACATTTTATTGCATTATATTAAAGTTTTTTTTATTTGATACGGATTTCTACAATTATTACATATTTATTACAAAAACAGTGCAACAGACTTTCCAGTTTTTCAAATCCAGGGAATATATCCTTAAAATTTTTATGGAACATAGAAATTTGTTACTGTTACTTCAGCCACCTGATCGACAGCAACATCAGATAAAGGCCCACAAATTCATTACGGTAAAGGGCTACATATACGCTTATCATTAGCCGTAGCTTTGATCATTATACAGGTGATAGTGTGGTTTTGGATCGATTCCACCCCAATTTTGAGGGAGAACACCCAGGGAAGGTGTCAGGAGCCTCCCATTTCTCTTCTTCCACTAATCTCACTAGAGGAATTACGGCTACTTAGAGCACCACCCCTGCCACAAAGGTTCTATATATTTACAAACATCCATGCCTTCTCCGGGATTCAAACCCAGACCCAATCGCACAACAGTCAGCGTCACTAACCGCTATACCGAATGGGCGGGTATATTAATGAGTGTAGCTTGATGTTCTTTGTTGAAAGGATCAGTAGGACGGATTGCCTTTTTTCCTTTTGGATCTCATCTATCCCTTCAAGTGGGGGCACAGATTTATTTATTTACATTTAACCATTAAGTGTTTAAACATTTATGAATTACTACAACAATTATTTAAACATTTTATATTGTCTTAAAGTAGAAATCCTGGAACAAAAACTATTACTGCCATAGGAAACTCCTTTTTAATTTATTTCTTTGTTGAACAAAAATTCAGCCCCTTTACCCAAAAGAAATTCTGATTATGGAACCATTCACTTTTTAGATCTAGGGGATGCGCACTTATAATTTTTAAGAGCAAATCTTTGGATAACAGATTATTACTGTAAAAACTGTGATGAAACATACTTTATATATTTGATATGTACCACAACAGAATTTTTAACCGTTTTGTTTCATTGAATCCTTTTCAGGAAACAAAGTCAAGAATTTTTTTCCAAATTAATTGTTTTCTTCCCGTAAACCTTCCCTTCTGCGGTGTATTTATAAAATATACATGACTTCACATAATCAGAACTATAAAGATCCTTTAAACGCGTATTGAAAATGAAAGATAACACTGAGGTATTTTATTAAAGCAGAAATGTATGTATCCCACTACGCGATTTGTGATAACTTACTTCAAATCACTTAATAAATTTTCCCAATTTATATGAACCTATCATATAGTATTTCCCATATATAGCAAAAAATTGCGTAGTGTATAATTCTTTTAATAATATTCATCTCATTTTCTCTTACTATTCCTAGACACTATTACTTTTAAATACTTTTGTATTTGGCAACATATCTTTCTATGGGTATATTTATACTATTCTCAATATTTGAAGTTCCTGTGTTTGCGATTTTACAGACAGTTTTTTCAAAGGAAATGCTTAATAGCAATCAACTTTTATAATTCTCGTTTCCAGGCAAACTTCCTGATTTAGCAAAACCATATGCCCTGTTTAACATGAGCATCCGGCAATTTTAGAAAAAAGTTTTTCTCTTGCTTAATAACATTTTAACCTTTTTGTCTTCATTTTTATGACTTGTTTTTGTATTGAAGTAGAAAGCAATTTTATTAAAAACAAATTATTCAAATTATTTTTTTATGATTCTCAAATATTTCTTTTACACAAAGAAATCTTAAATATTTGAGCTTGAAGAATCTGTTGAGCATTAAAGACATTTAAATATATATTCAGGATAGTTAATATTCATTAATTTTAAATCAATATTTTTGAATTGAGTAAGTACATTATATTTTACTTTTGAAAATTTTTAGTTGTACAAAAATTAAATTGAATATAAATGGATAAAAGAGTGATGTCAGAGATGTATTGTTAATAGATGTCACATACAAGGGAAAAAAGCAAATTAAATTAGAAATTTTTTGAAAAAAATTTCATGTAATTAGCTTTTGTTTAAAATATTCTAACCCCGACTTTCTTCTACTAAACATCTCAATATCTCCAATTTCATCTCAATATCTCCAATTTCATCTCAATATCTCCAGTTTCATCTCAGTACATCCAATTTCCACGCCAAAAATTCCTCACATATTATTCGTCCTACAAAGTAACAACTTATTTTGATATTTCTAAAATACAAATTTATAGTATTTGAAAAAAATTTAATTAAAATAAAACATTTTTGTGAATGTAATGCTTATTTTTTTTAAAGAAAAGTGTAAATATTTATGTGCTTAAATTTTCCAGTGCATTGAAATTTTTACACGTAAGACTACTGAGTCACCATGTGGAAAAAATAATTAAACAAATATTTTATACAAATTTTGTAGCTAATTTTAAAAAGTCCAATAACCAATCTTATATAATTTATTTGGCTCGAAGTTGTGAAAGTTTACGTAACAGAATATAAATTTTATTGTAGCTTTCATTACTTTTGTTTCACACACAATTATTTTTAGTCGGTCAATATCAGAGTGGATATGTAATAAATGAAAAATACCATTTACTGTCTCGTTAATAAAGTATTAATAGTGAAAAAAAAATGGAAAAAGCTGCTAAAAGTGCACTATAGAAAATATTTTTCGACTCTATTCATTTTTATAATATAACAGAATATATGTATATAGAGAGAGAGAGAGCGAGAGAGTGAGAGAGATAGAAATTATTTTTATAAGAAAAATTAAGAAACTTGTAAAAATAAAATAAACGGGTAATCAATTGTTAAATGCATGTTTAAGTATCTTCTTTAATACACAAAAATCAACCAATAAATGAATATTAATTATTTGAAATACATTATTTGCAATTTTCAAGACACTAAAGCCTTGTTGTGAATTATACTTATTTTCAGAAGTCATGTATCATTAAACTCATCTTAAATGCCTGCCACTTGAATTACAATTAAATAAACTTTATTAAAAATTGTTTAAGTATATAAACTGAGTCGAAATATTGTAATAAAAATTTAAGCTATATTAATGGATGTTTAATTATATTACTCAATAAATATCCAATTTTATTGCAATTGCACTTTAACTTTCTAAAGCAATGTTTAATCATATTAAATATGTCACAAAAAGGATATTTTATCTGTTCTTTTATTGAAATCAAAGTTGTTATAATAAGAGAATGAGTGGAATATTTCTATTTGTTAATATGAATAATTAATTAATACCTTGTATTAAAAATATCAACTGTTAATTTATGTTTTGGTAAATATACTTTCTCTATATATGAGAATACAAAACGTTTTAAAACAGAGCTTTTTAACAAGATTTATATGGCGAAATATTTCTGAAATAATTTCAAAACATTTGTTTTGAACAAGAACAAAAACAGAGCTATTAAGCTAAATTACAGTTGCTCTTTACTGCATTAACATTTTTATAAAAGTAAGAATAATTCATGTAAGTACTTCAATTATTTAAATTTTAATCAAAATAACCATTAAAGATCATTACTTTTACTTCATTCAAACAGTCATGTAATTAATATAAATATATATTATTATATAAATAATTGATTTTTAAAAAAATGTATTCATTTAACATCTAATAAAGAGTTATTTCACTTCATTTGGAACAACAGTTTTTAATATCAAGCAATATATATTTCTTTAACACTTAATACTCCTTTTTAGTAACTTTTTAGATTTGTTTCGTTATTAATAATATATTTATTGAATTTCAATTAGTTCTGAAAAATTTGATAAGAATCCACAATTGAATATTCAATCAAATATAAACTATGATTTTTATAAATGGGGGATACTTAAGAAGAGCAATTTTTTCGAATAAAGAGTTATATTAATATATCGAGCCTTAAAGTTATTTTCTATTTAAGTTTTTGTTTTATTTTAATGTTTGAAAAGTTGCAATTTAAAATGTTTTGAATAGGAATGGAAACATCTGTAGTGTTATTTAGGTGATAATTAGGTGATTTGACAAATATAGATTTCTATATTTGTTAAAAAATTACTTACAATGCAGTCAGAAAAAAAAAGAGTTTTGTCTTATTGGTCTAGTTGGGAAAATAATTTTAAAAAGATATATCTAGAAAAGAATTAAAATATAAATACAGTTACGCTCTCACAAATAAACATTATATCAGTCACAATACTTTAACATTCAAGGTTAACAAATATTTTCAAGTTATGTGTAACATGTTTCAAAAAAAGTTGCTTCTTTGTTTTTTTATCTGTTTTACTCAAAACCATTTAAAAAAACTGAACAATGTGATAATCTTATCTACAGACAATCTTCTTGATATTGATAATATTTTTAATGCTGTTATTTCTGTAAGAATATCTCAAAATCTCATCTTAGTTTTAAATGAAATACAATGTTTCGCAGCTGTAATTGATAAAAGATTCGGAATTTAAAAGTGCTTGTAAATGATAGAAATTTAATAATCGTATCCACTGATCATGATTACCAATGAAAAAAAATTCTCATTACATAAGAACACATCTTAATATCAAGAGAATATTTTCACAAATTAAAATAGCATAGTTCAAAAATCTTCTATTTCTTTTCTTTTTTCAATTCCTACTATTAGCTCGCACTGTCTATGTATTTATTTATTTATATATTTGTATATTTATTTATTCATCTTGGTGGAATTTTCAATCGTTAATAAAATACATTTTAAAGCGCTGAATTGAGCTGAAATTTTATATACAGGATCATTTTGGATGACAATACAATAATTTAATTATAATTAATAAAAATTAATTGATTAAAACTAATTATTTAAAGAATTACAAATACAGCTACGTTGGCGACTTAGCGACCCTTTTGGCGACTTGTGTCATAACTTGAAAAGGTTTTTTTCTCACGAGTTAAATCATTCAGTTGGACTGAAATTAAAAGGACAATGCGATACTTTAATGATAATTAAAAAAATTAATCACCACTTAATGTCATGATTCTGTCCTATGTATATACATATTTATATTAATTGTAACTATCAAATAAAAAGTAGCTAAAATAAAATTTTTCTTTGTGTGTTGATCTAAGTAGGAATTAACTTAAATTATTTTTTTTATATTATTTAGAATTTAAACTGTATTTGGAGCTAATGACCCAAACGATTTACCGAGAAACAAAACATTGCATTAAATTTCCGTGAAAAATCCAGGAAAGTTGATTCGCCAACACAAGATTTTATTTAATATTGGTTAATTGTAATTCATCTTATCCTACAGACTGCTTGTGTTTCTTTAGTCGCGGTTTTTGATGAATAACTTCCGAGTTTGTAAACATATTTAATATTCGTAAGCTGATCTAAACTCTGCATGAAATTGTGAACAAAATGATACAAAAAACATATGCTTTATTTAATTATTAATTGGAAAAAATGTAAGAAAAACAAAGGAAATTCTTCATTTTGTTAGTAACGCAGTATTTTTCAATAGTATAATAGGTATGTTGAAGCACAGAACTTGAGGTATGGCAAAATATCTTTGAATTTATTCTATTCCTACTATTAGTTCACTCTCTCCTCCTATATATACATTTTATTCAAATTTTCAATCGTTATTAAATACTTTATATTCTTCCATTCAAAATAGAAATTGACTTAAATTTTTTTTTTTATATTACTTGCTCTATCAACTTTCTATTCTTCAATTCAAAGTAGGAATTGACTTAAAAAAATTTTTTTACATTACTTGTTCTATCAAACCTACTTTGATTCACTTGCAACAAATTTAAATAAGTTATAAATCAATAATGTTTGCTTACTATACTCCTGCTAATACATTCATTTAAAATACCTATAGAATACAGACGCTAAACATGCAATTGAAAGAAGAGTGTTTACACCATACATCCAACAACGGAAACGGTTCTTTGAGTATTGGTTTATTAAAAAAAATCTGCTGGGGCCGCACGCAGTGGTGCGGATGTGTACTTTTGGCATGCAGCAAATGCGTAACAAAGCTGAAGACGAAAATGTCACTAGAGTGTCAATTTCCCCCCATTTACTCGAATCTGAGTCAAAGGTCGCGATAAGAAAGCTCTCTTCCTAATAGGCTGCCAATTTAAGCCCATCCTTTCGAGTCTGCATTGAGTGCACTTAAACAGCGACATTTAGTTAGTTGTCGGTGGCAGAAGCTGAATGGGCCAATGGAGATTCAGGACGTTTTCCGTACAGAAGATGGATCACACTTGTCAAAATATTGAACCACAAGGAGAAATAATTCCTTTTCCTCCTCATGCCAATGAAAGACAATGATCGCGTGAGATTTCGAACAAAAGTTTTCGCGGGAGACTTGCCCTGGTCTCGAGACGCGTCTTTCTGTTAGTTCGAAAAGAAAAAAAAAGTAGTTAGGGATGAAGATTTTCGTGAATACATCTTTGTTCGAGAAAAATGGCACAATTGATTAAATTTCCTTCTTCTGATTTATTATGCTCCATTTTTTCCTTCAAATCAAAGAAAAAGAAGTGAAGCGAAAGAAATAAAAATCATGTACGGTATCAAGAAAGTTGTAGTAGTAGAGTTCTCTTTTGAGTGATACGGATTTTTTTCAAGGTCTTATTAGTTACAATGTGTTAGAAAGAAGTAAACTCTATTTTTTAACTAGTAATAGTCAACGAAAAACGGGTTGGAATAAATAAAACTTGTACAAAAATTTTTTAATGATTTTATTTTTAGAGATGCATAAAACTGTTTTTATTTTTATATTTTTGTAGCTTCAATATATCAAATCTATTCACATATATACATAAATGAATCTCAATTTGATACATTTATTGATGTTCCCATTCAGTTATTTCAATTGCACACATTATTTTAGATAAAGTCTGTCTCCAAACCGGTAAAATGGTTAGTGACGCTGACTGCTATGCCTTAGAGCCTGGGTTCGAATTACGGAGAAGGCATGGATGTTTGTAAATGTATAGTATCTTTGCGGTTTGGGGGTACTCTAAATAACCGTCGAACCGCAAGTCCTCTCATGAAGTTGGTGGAAGGAAAGAGAGGTGGGAAGCCCTTGACCACCTCAAGGGTATTCTCCTTAAAAATTGGGGTGGAATAGAGCCAAAACGTACTGTCAACTGTATGGCGCTCAAAGCTATGGCTAACGACAGGCATGCATCTAGTCCTTTGCCACGATGAATTTCGTGGGCCTTGATCTGATAACGTCAGACAGGTGTATTTGTAACAACAAAAAATAAAATCTAAAACAAAAACATTTTTTTTTTATTTGGTAGTATTGCTGCTTTTAAATAAGCAAATATTCTGTATATAAAAAATATTGCATATTTTAGTTGCTGTTACTAAAACTTTTTCTGTGACAATAGAAAAAAAAACTTTTCAATACATATGTGTGTGTGAGAGAGATAATTTGAAAGATTCTTTTCAAAAATCCACACAAATAATTTTCTCAATAAATTCATTCTCACAAATAATTTTTCTACTTTTATCATATTTCATCTAACATGTTTTTTTCCCGTATTCATCTGGGAAAATTTTTAATAATATACAGATTATTTTTCAAAATATTATAACTTAAGCAGTTATCTACAAAAAACTAAATTATGATGGAAATTGAAGTCTTTTAAAAATTGACAATACATCATTTTTGTTTTGTTTCCTTTGACGTTTTCTTTTTTTTAATGGTGTATATCAGCTAAAACATATTCACATATATTTAAAAAAATCTTATGAAAATTTGTTTTAAAAATGGTACGTTATTAAAAAGTACTTTCAGGCTTTTATTTTTTAAAACTAATTACTTCATAATTGAAACTAAAATATTCGTTTAAATAATATATTGATCCAAATATTCTTAAATAAAATGTAGAATAGAAATTTTCAATTCCTTAATTTTGTTCAATAACAAAATTAAAATATGGGAATACATTCAAAAATAGACTGTAAGATGTTTTGAAATCATAATTGTTTGTATGAACAATTGTTTATATGATTGTTTTTGAATGACCAAATGCATATTTACAGCTCCACCAGAAAAATTACTTTAATTTTTTTCAAATTTTTTGTTTCTCTATGTAAGACATGCTACATATACGTATGTTTTTATACATATACACTAAGAAATACATAGCTTTAACAAAAATCGCCTTAATAATTGTACAAATTTAATTATATATTATTAAAACTAAACATATTAATATTTTGATTTAGTGAGAGATTAAGAGATTGGCATTCTTATTCATTTTTTATGTATTTTTTCCCACAAGGCAATTTTCACATTGAATTTAGTTTTATTTGTACGTACTTACATGTAATTGTAATATTTTCGAATGAAAATTGAACTTTCGTCAAACTAAAACATTTGACTACAAATTTTTAAAATTTTGATGAATTTGTTAAATTATGTTAAAAATAACACATAGCTTCTTGAATATTTTCATTTCTTTTCCAAAAAAATTAATGAAAGGAAAAAAATTAAATCAAAAGTGATAAATTCTAAATTCTAGCAATTTTAAATTTTTCCTTCTGAAAATGTGATACACCTATGAATTGCAAAGCAAACATCTTGCGATCTTTAAAACATTAATTTAAATTTCATATATCTAATACAAAAATTAAAAAATGTCTAGTATATGTTCTAGGTGGAATTAAGAAGAGTATGTAATTGAAAGTATTTAAAAATGAATTCTCATTTGAATTATTCTGCATCTTTTTAAATGCGAAATTTCTTAAGTTATTACCAATATTAAAATATCGCTATAAAAAGGAAATTTTTTATTATAAAATATTGTATTTGAAGAACTGTCTTGACTTAATTTTATTTTTTACACAAATCTTCTGTAAATTATAATTAAATATTTAGGAAAAATTGCATATTTTTTTTCTTTATTTGTTATTTACATAACTTGTGATTGATTATGTGAATCATATTACAAATGTCTTGATAATTTAGTCATAATATATCTAATATAGTAATGGAGAATACCCATAAAAAATTTGCTTAACGTAAATTATTTTTTAAATTTTATTAATTATTTTAAACATTTAACAACAACTGATAAATGGTAAAATGTTTGACAGTTATTTAACTTCATTGCATATTTCAATGAGACTTTTTTTTAGATATGATCCCATTTTAAGAGTAAATAAATCTTGTGAGAAATAAAAATTATTTTTAATTAGTGGAAATAAAAATTATACATTAAAAATACAAAACTAGTATTATATGATAGTATCAATTAATATGAAGAAAAATATTATATAAAATTAAGAGTTCTTTTATTGCAAAAGTTTGATAAAAGAATTTTATTTCAAAAGTATTTTTGAAAAGCTTTTTAATATGAAATTAGTTTAAGTAAAAACTTAAATTAACTCTAGATATTTATTTAGCTTTCAAGAGAAAGTATATTATAACTTCTATGTAAAGTACTATTCTTTATTTAAGGTATCCGATTACCCTAAAATCATGATTATTTTAAAAAACCGACAATTTTTCTTGTGATTTTAATTTATAGGTCATCTTATTAGCTTTATAAAAATACCAAGATTTTTATTTTCCATTCACAAGAACAAAAACTACAAGTGTTTTAGTAAAAGCAGATGCCATAACTTCACATAAGATGTCAAACTTTAAAATGCGCTTTAATCGAAATGTGTTTTTTTAGAAAAGTTCAAACGGGGACAGCGATTGCTCAAAAAGTTTTTAAAGTAATTTGATGAAATTTCTTGTGTATATTTTGTATAACAGTGGAAGTGTTTTGACTTTCAGATTTATCAATCACTGTTTTATTACAAAATTTACAGTTTCTTATGTGAATATAATCACCGTTTTTTAAAGCAATTTCATATAATAGCTAAGATAAAGTGTTCTAGTTTTTGTAAAAATTAAATATCTCTTATCCTGAAAGTCATTTCAAAAAGGAATAGCAAAGTAATACATCAAAATTGAAAAATTGAGAATTTGTTCATTTACTATTTGTACAGAGCGGGCCCCGTTTATGTAATTTTTTGTCAATTTTCCCCCATTTTATAAGTAATAATTTATTTTTCGCGTTTTAATTTTAGCCTTTTTTTTCCCTAAAATGTTCTAAATAAATCTAAAAACCGCAAAAAAATATTTATATCTCCATTTTTTTTTAAAAAAAACAGTTGTCGCAAGTAGTCGGATACCTTAAGGTATTTTACATAAGGTACTATTCTATTTTATATAAGGAACTATTCTATTTGACTAATGTCAATGAATTATATGATACAAATGCATGAATAAATGCTCATTTCTCTAGAAAAATATATGAAAAAACATTTAAAAAGCCTTTATATAAAAAAAAACATAAAATAATGCTGATTATTTTATACTTTTCAGGAATCTCGCCTATTCGGTTGAGGTGTCTAATTTGGTGGTAGATTACCAAAGAACGAGCACAGTGAGTGGCAGGGGCGTGGCCCCTCCCCTCACCTTAAGAAAGAAGCAAAGGCGATTGATGAGGGATAATCCAGGTGCAATGACAGCGGTTAGCAGGGGCGTCCGCCTAGCTATCTCCGAATGCAAACATCAGTTCCGCAAAAGAAGATGGAACTGCCCCACAGCGGAGTATCCGAGAGGAAGAAACATCTTTGGCAAGATTGTTCAAAGAGGTCTCATATTTTTTTTCTCTTCTTGATTTAGTTATTGCCTGGGTGTTCTATTTGTTAACGATTGATTTTTCCAGAAAAATCATTTTTTTAAACTTCTTACTTAGTATTTAAAGTTATATTCGCCATAATGCTCCACTAAATTGTTCCATTGGGATTTTAAGTAAGAAAAAATAACCTTATGAAAATTGCTAGTGATTATGTTTTAATGGTAGTTTCTGTATAGTTAACTAATGAATGATGTTTAGTTTTCGAATTTAAATACTCATGAAATTAGAAAGAATCACGGAAATTAGAAAGTGATAAAATGATTAGAATACAAAGGAGTTCCACATGATATTTTTAATTGCTTTTTATAATGGTTGACGCAATATGAAGTAATTAGTTGAGTAGTTATAAATAAATAGTTATATTAGCTATTTATCAAATGTAAGATATCATATAAATTAAACATTATGTAGTAAGTGTACTATCGGTAATACATTTTTATAGGAATGTAACATATTTTTAGTGAATAATTTGTCGGTTTTTAAAAATCTCCTTTCTTAGCGATAAGAAATTTTGATAATATATATATTAAGGAAACAAACTCTGTGTTTTGTTCATAGAAAATCATAAGAAAAATTATATTTGCATAAATAATACTATATCGTAATTATAAAATGTAACTCTTTTCTTCCTAAGAAAATATTTAAGACATGAGTTCCCTATATAGATAATTTTAAAATTATAAAATGAATTTTAGCCGAATTTAACCGACCGCGCTTTTTTAATTAAGTTAATTGATCTTCATTTGTATTACAATCTTTTTCCTATATTTTTTTTTTATTTTCATGTATTAACATCATCACATTTGGTAAATAAATCAAATATATAAATATTTTAAAAGCAGAATCAGAATGAAAGCTCATTAAGCGATATTTATGAAATATTACGACACACAAAATTTTTTTTTAGCCCATATTATTTCTTTTAAATATAAGTCTTTCAGCTTGCAAAGACATGCATCACCTTCAAACCGTAGCAGCTCATCTACGTCATTAAAGATGTTCTTAAACGGACGTAAATAAAAGAAATCGTAATAACCCTACTGAGAACATCCAATTCGTAGTATGAAATTGTAAAATTACTACATCGAACGATCTTTTGTAGATAATATATACTATTACCGTCAATGAATGGGTGTTTGGATGCTTTCATAACGAATGCGAAAGAAAGAATAGGAAATCAAATTTGCTGTTAATGATACGTAAGGCTTTAGCATAAACATGCAATTTCCATGTTTCATATGATCTAGATTTGAGTGAAATCTTTTTTGATTCTCAATCATATGAAAAACAAGCAAGAAAAGTCACGAAAAAAATAAAAGAGAGAGAAAAAAAAAAAAAAAGACGAAAAATACCTCTTAAAATTGTCTGAGAATATTACAATATTCTCGTGCAATATATTTCATCAACACTCATGGAAGCCAGATATGAAGTGTCAAGCCAGTTTATTTCTAATTAAAAATCGTTTGTCATCAACTGAGAATTGACAAATATTCTTTTTAAAAATTAAAATTACAAAAAGTACCACGAACTTAGATTTAACAATTCTAAGAGATTTAAAATGGCTTTTAGATGCGTTAAAATTCCTGGTTATTATTATGTGAAATGTAATTTTGAGAATATTAATAGTCATTTATCCTTAGTTAAAAGCAGTTTTAAATTGCATTTAGAAGGGACTGCTTTTCTAAAATATTTTACAATAAACAGAAGAAAATGGTCTAATAATCTTTAAACGATTTTTTCTCAATAGTAAAACGAGAGTTATAAGTATATTTGTAATATAAAATTTAATTTCTCTGCGCAATATCTGAAGTAATAACAATGATTGAACTGTGATTTAAGCTTGAATATACTTTCAGCCAGAAAATAATTTCAGTTCATATATTTTAAAGAATGTGTTTTTACATGCCGAACAAAGTAAGCAACAAAGTCTTGAGCTGAGCAATAAAGTTAAAATATCTTTTAAATGCTAAAAATATAAAACATTATACATCTGTTCGGCAAGTTTCAAATTGGTACATATATTTATTTTTTTAACACATTTTAACAAAGTAAATTTTTATAGATAAATGAATTGGTTGAAACCACAGTCAGGAAAGAGTCACACAAAATTTCGTTATCTCAATTTTGACGAATAATTTTCATTAGAGACTCAGCAAAAATGTCAAAATCTGTTGAACCAAGTAAAGTATTTAGAAATTAACTTAGAAAATGATGTCTATGCTAGTCAGATAAAATTTAAACCCAAATACTGTTCGTTAGAAGAAGAAAAATGTTAGCGACAATTTGCTTCATTGTTAATTATTTTCATCCGTTATGTCACGTTCAATGATCTTGGAAAAATTTTACTATCATTTTTTTTATCTTAGAAACGTGTTTAATTCAGAAGAAATAAAATAAATCTCACGTTTGTTTTATCTTGTACATCAAATATATAATCCTGTTGGAGAACTACCAATCTTAATACTTTTCTAATAGGTTTTGCTATGTTTAAAAAGAGAGATAAAAAAGGTAACGGGAACTTGGAATTACAGCGCTGCTCACTTATTCTTCAAACAATCTTTTTTCTAAATCCATTTGCTCTGTTTCTTGTGAACATAAGTGCGGACGAAAAAGGAGCTGAACAAAAAGAAAACTCAAACCTACTCTCTTGTAAAGGCCATATCCCCGACTGTGTTCGCGGACACTATCACTGACAAGGGGGAGGTAGGGTTCGAACGAGGGTGGTCCTCGATGTCCGTTTGCGCAAGGTGATAAGCGATCGCAACATTCCGTCACAGGGCTGCTGTCAACGGCCCATTGTTATCTATTGCTCCTCTGTGAGCTTCTGGAATTCGTAAGTTTTGCCTTGGGAACCACGTCTGCCCTTTTGACTCGAGATGTTGGTGTCTCTTCTCTGTAATAAGCAGGAATTACAAGGACCTACCTGATGCTATCTGATGCCTGGGCCTTTGCCTAAGTGGTTGTGTACAAAGAGAAGTCGGGAAGGGTTTCTGCACGAGGCAGACATTTTCCGACAAATGAATACCGATGGGGGATTCAGTCAAGTGTCCCTGTAGAAAGTTTTTAATTCAGTTGTGTACTAGTATAGTCAAGTGAATTCTCCTGTGTGGTTGTTTTCTGAGATAAGAAATCGGTGATTCTGGTTTTTGCAGTTAAGATAAAAACTTGATAATTATGTCAAGTGTCTTTAACGAAGTCATGGGTCATTAGATTTGAAAATCCTAGTCGAAAAAAATATATTTTTTATAATGAAGAGTAAATAAAAAAAAAGTTTCTAAATATTCAAAGCTTTTAGCTATTGGGAAAGATTACTTTATTTATTTATTAAAAAAAAACAAAGCAAAAGAGGGGTTTATTATTTGCATAGGGAAAAAATGAATATACAGAGGCAAATAAACCAGAAATGCACAGCTTCTTATAATATTGGAGAATTGTGGACATTCAATATTTTTTTCTTTTATTTAATTTAAAATTTTTATCTTTCAAAATTGAGCTATTTTCATAAATAAAATGCTATAGACATTTTTAATGTTTAATACAGCTAATAATTTTAAAAAAAATTATGTAGAATATTTTCTTGGAATTAATTTGCTAAACATTCATAATCTATTTTATTTATTTGAAATTAATGTAAAATTTTCCATTTGCATTGCTTTCAGACACTTTATATACTAATTTTTGATTACTCACTTTAAACAACGAATTAGAGATTATATCTAAATATTCAATTTGAATGCATAAAATGTTACTCAAATGATTTATAGATAAAAACGAATTTACAAAATAGAAGAGGAATGAAAGTTTGAATTTGAAAACTAACCTAGTAGACGAATGGATCAATCGCTCCTCTTTATCATTTGATGAATTCCTTGAATAATTTTTAAAATAAGACTACGGATGAGAAAGGTAACTATGACTGAAATTAAAGAAAAAAGAAGTCTAACTTTATAAAAAAAGATTAAATTGGATATTTTAACTACTGGAATAGATTCTTTAAGAAATCATCAGAATTTTGAAATTAGTTCCGTATCTAAGTTCTTGCAATACAGATTATAATTTTTGCACCAAGAAAATATTGAAGGTACGATTCGCCGAAAAGAAAATGGAATTTCATGCCATTACTATTTCGATTACCTTTTAAAGGCAGGAAGCCAAGGAAGACTCATACCATCTTCTCAGGATACCTTGAAAGTAATTTTACCTCCTCACAATGTTTCCTATTGTTCGCAAACTAAGTACGGACCATTTTTATTACTTATACATCTCGGTGCCTTTATTTTATTTTATTTTTCTTATTCTTGGCTTCTGTGGGTTATTATCTTCCCACAGTCCGTGTGACTTTCTAACTAACGGGTATTTTTATGCTGTTCTTAAGTAGGATGAAGGGAAGGATGTATGCATTATAAATACGCGACATAACAGAGATTACAAATTAATGCGCAATTAATTGGTGAAGAGCCACGAGGTTAGCGAAGGCCAAATTGCATCTTTATTTTTCTTAACGCGTCATTTTCGCAAATTTCCTTTATTTTTCTAATGCCGGTTGCACGATTTTGCGGTTCTCAACGTAGAAACTTGAGATCTTTTGGCGAATAGGATTTCTTTTCGCTACTGGAAATGCCTACTGCACCGATAAGGCTTAAGAGTCTAATAAATTAATGAGGAGGGGGGTGTAAAGTCGAATAAATGGATAAAAAATTATCTTAAAAACATTCTTCTCTGGAGAGGAAAATTTATTACTTTTGTTTCTAAACTTTTTTTTTTCATTTCGTTTCTTTTTTTTTTTTGTTAGCCGTGACCTTTGATCCACTGGCTTTAAAAAAAACGAGAGAAATAATCTTCTTTTGTATAATAAGTAGGACTTGCTGTTGTTTCTAAAAAAATTTTTTTTATGCTTTTGTTACGGAGTTGTTGAATGGCCTGTCATTTGCTTAAAGGTAACATAGATGTTAATTACCGATGTTTTTGACAAGATTTTGTAAGGTAAACTTTTTTTCTGTGAACTCAAATTTACGACAAAAAAATGCCTTTATTATTTTTTTATCAAAATTTAATTTCTTAGCTAAATTAAATGAGGGTATGGTTTTATTGTCTACAAAAAAAGTTGTTGAAAACAGCGGTATATAAATATTACTTTGCAAATTAAAAGAAATTAACCATTTTATGATCATTTAAAAATAGAATTCTTAAAATATGTATTTGTTTGTTAACCTTGTAATATAAGCAACTAAAAGCTTAAGATCAGATTATCATCAAAGTAATTCCAAATATATATATTTACCTCTCCAAAATATCAGAAATACTTTTCATCCAGATTTTCACGACGCACTTTTAAAAGTAATTGTCTGTATGATCATTTTATCATATTTTTCTTTTTGGTTGCTTTCTAAACAACAGACATTAATATAAAATATTACTTCCTACTGATAATTCATTATTCTCACAAGATTTTTATTGCGTATTCTACTTTTAACAATGAAAAAAACTCACAGAACGAATGAAATTTACGACACTAAAATGAATAAACAATTTCAGTGAAGTGACAAACATTTTTACAGTCCACCTTGCACGCTCTTCGCAAAAAACACGCAATATTTTTTCTAATTCTGTATCGAAATGTGTTTCCTTAAGGTTCTCTTCACTACAACCTTTACTCTAAAAACAATATAATAACTTCAGATAATGGTTAATGATTTTTCCATTAAATGTCAATGAAATATTCGATAAATACAGGTGTTCTGGGATAATTCATGTGATTAATAAATCTGTGTACTGGTGTGTGATTTAGCTTGGAATGTGTGAGTCTTGTTACATTAAAACGATAGCTGTCAAATTTTTACAAATCTTGTTTCAGGTTAATTTCCGACTATACGAAAAAAGAATTGATTTATATATTCATTGAAAGCTCTTGTATACCTTTAAGCAAAATTAAGATAGGCTTTTACTCTTTTTTTTCTTGTCGAAGTATAATTTTGAAGTATTTTATATAAGTGAAACAATAACCCGTTTACTAATTTTATTTGCTTACGTGAATGTTAACGTATATATGTTGGTCTTAATAAAGGAAATTTTAAAATAAAAAAAGATTAAGAAATTCTGTCCTACTCCTAAGGGAAGCCATTTTTCTAAGTACATAAATCTAATTACATCAATATTTGCAAACCCAGAATATGCACGTGTTTACACGGCTAGCCTCACAAAATGCCCCATCAAGAAGGACCAGAGATATCACAGTGAAATTTATCTGTTCAATAACATATTGTACAAAGATCAACGATTAATATTACAGCCACTTGTAACGCGTGGATGATGACAAAATCAGTAGTTAGTGTAGCCGCCATTGTTGGCCACAACCGCTGCTGCACTCCTCAGTACAGAATCAAAGAGGCTTTGGATGTATCCTTGGGGTACAGTAGTCCATGGGGCTTCCCTATATTACCAAAGTTGATCTGGTGTAGCAGCGAGTGGTGTATCCCGGACCAATCGTTGTACAAGCATGACCACACGTTTTCGATTGACGATAGATAGGGAGAACAAACAGCCCAAGGAAGAAATTCAAACTGATGAGTGCAGAACTCTTGAACGTTGCATACCAAGGGTGGTCGCTCATTATCCTGTAATATGACTGATGACAAGCGCTGAATGTATGGGAGGTCCACGGACTCAAACACCTCAGAGATGTAGCGCTAGTTGTTCTGTGTACCGGCGATGCTTACTAGAGGGGTGAAATCCAATACCACCCCAAACCATGATACAGTGTGCAGGACCTGTGTGACGATGCATAACGCAACAGTTCAGAAGCTTCTCACCACGGTGTCTCCAAACTCGAATACGACCATTGTGATGTTGCCGGCAGAAGCGGGATTCGTCATTAAACACAATGTCGTTCTATTCCATTGCCCATGTCCGCCATTGCACCATTGGAGTTGCAAACACCTGTGGTTCCCAACCACGGGTAAGCAAAATAATGTACGCATTGTGGACATTCCACTCTGCTGCAAATGGCGTCGAATGGTAAGAGGAGACACCGAATGATGAGTAACAGACTGAATAGGTTATGCTATGGTGCGTGATGCGGCTGCGCGATATATCAATGCTATGTGCACAATCCACCTGTCATCACGGGCATTGGTGCAAAGAGGTGGGTGTGTTTGGTCCTGTCGGTCCGTCCTTTCCTCCTTCATCCAGCGATGTCAGATTAGCATCACAGTTGCTTGGTTTGGCCCAACACGTTGACCGATTTCTCTGAAGGATATTCCGCAATCCTTATAGGCTACTATTCTTCCTAGGTGGAATTCAGAAATTTGGTCAAAAGACGCTCGATGTCTTCCACGAGGCATTGGTACACCAATCTATTCTTCCTTATAAAACGCTTGCGAGTGGCACTACGGTTGTCCATGATGTCTGTCTGCATTATAATGTTAATGATTTGCGTATTTCATCACAGCCAACGCTTGATGTAAATTTCACCTGGGTTGCATGCTTCCTTCAGGGTGTTGTATTTTCTGTGGCCAGCAGAGTATTTGAAATTAGTTAAATATTGAAATTTTCGGAAATCTTATGTATTTACGCTTTGTAAATTTAGAGATCCTTTTAATTGCAGTAAAATTTTAAATACCTTAAGAATTAGATGTTTTAAAAGTTTTGCATACTTGCGTATGAATGCTTAACCATATCATTTTTCAGGTTGTAGAGAGACAGCATTTTTATATGCCATCACAAGTGCGGGTGTCACACATGCGATGGCCCGAGCCTGTAGAGAAGGACTCATTAGTTCTTGTAGCTGCGATTATAAGCGCCGGGGCCCCAGTGGCCTCGATTGGGAATGGGGCGGCTGCAGTGACAACATAGACTTTGGTTCAAAGTTCTCCAGGCAATTTGTGGACGCTGCAGAGAGAGGCAAAGATCTTAGGTTCACCATGAACTTACACAATAATGAAGCTGGAAGAACGGTAAGTTTGTACTATTTTTTCCAGAAATAAGACCTAAGAAATTTAAGGAATATTTTATGTTCATTTCTATGCTTGAAATTAATGAGCAAATGTATTGATGATACCAGATAATTAGGCAGTAATATATATGTATATATATATACTTGTGTGTGCATATATATGTAGGAGTTCTAACAAAATAAGAGCTAAATAACCAAGAGCAAAATATTTTTAATAAAGGTTTTGTATGATTAAGGATTTCTGAAACTTCAAAGATCTTATACAATCTCTTAGAATAAAGTGTTTGACAGAAAAAAATTGTAATTTAATAATGGTAGCTTTTGAATAATTTTATACAACTGTATACAAAAGTTTCGAACAATAAGCTTTTATTTAAATTTCACATATTTATTTAAAATTTTTAATGTTATTTAGGTCACAAATAAATATTTAAATAATAAAAATTATTTTAAGAAAAAAAAGATACAAATTACTTAACATTTAGAATTCTTTTACCTAAAACAAAAAATTTTAGTTGAATAAAAATACTTTTTATGCAGAGCTTTTTTCGGTATGTTATAGTTAAAGCTCGAATATCATTGTGTGCAGTTTAACTGATTTTCTCCGTTAAAGTGTGGAATTAAGAGTTTCCCCCATTTTAATAGGTAATCTTCACCTTAACGGTTTCTGTATCGTTTAAGTTCAAAAGTTTGTTTCTCTCATTTCCTTTTGATTGATAAATGAATTTATCAACTAATTTGTGTGTGTTGTTTGATTGCATAAGCGTAATTTCGTTAGATATCATAAAATAAAGAACATCACGTCAATATCCTTAATTGCAATAATATTTTAAACCATATGATCCTTTGCATTGTAGTGTTTCAATTAATTGGTGTTTGAATCTATTAACTAATGTGTTAATTGTTCGATTGTATTAACTTGATTCTTTTGATATCAAAAATAAATTAACAGTATTTGATTTTAGCTACTGTTCCACCAAACATTTTACTATCACTTTAACGAGTGCCTAATAGGTAAAGTGCAGATTAACGAGTGTCTAGTAGGTAATTCATAGATTATCTACCTAATCTGCAGATTAACCGATTTTTGCATTTTAGCAGTAACATATATACTTACTACTTATCAAATGCAATATTGTAATCATTTATCGAATAAAAAAATGTTTTTCTTTATAATATTTACACAAGAACAATTTTTAGTATTCTTTTTCATAACAATTCTATGAGATTAAGAAACTCATTTCCATACCATTTTGCGTACAGATTTAAGATCCTTTAATTACCATATAAGGTAACTAAAATTCCTTAAAATTTCTCTAGCGGAAGCATGTTTTTTTTTTTCAAACATGCATTTTTGAGCAACTATCTTACCCCTAGGTGGCTCATTAGTACCGTAAGTGACGTTCCTTTATTAAAAAAAGATACATTTCGAACAACTGGGTGGTCTAATTACTTGAATGCCACAGCAACAATTTAGCCTTTAACCACCCAGAACTATTGGTCTCATCCTGTGCTTCCTTCTCTACCGGGGGCAATTAAGAATCAATGAACGGGGCTTTACCTGTTCCACTGCCATTGAATATTAAGTGTGCATTTAAGAATAATTGTAACTGTCTAGTGAAACTTTTATTCGAAATATTACTAAGAAAAATAGAGTTAAGGATATTGTTGTATTTGATTAAACTTTTTAAAATATAACTTATGGGGGGGGGGAAAGCATTTCCTGAAAAAAATAATGCAGATGTTATGAAATCAGTTCGAAATTTTGTGTAGGATGCGAACCATTTTTATCTAAATAGAACTGGAAAAAAAATTAATGTATTACAAATTGCTTCTGAAAATTTAATTTTGATATATTTTGAGGTTTAATATTAAATGTTTTTCTAAAAAAATAAATTGTAACTATATTTCCTGTAATAACGAAGAACAATCACATTCCTCTTTGAGTTGTTGGATATTATTTTTTCTTGAATCTTACTCATTTTTCAATATTTTTAAAATGTTCTCTTAAAATTATACGGTCCAGTCACATGCAAATTATTAAACATAGAGTTTACGGTATTATATACCCCTGTCGTACATAAATCTATACAGGGGAGAAGGAGTTCTAGAAAACATTCAGACGAAAGTGTGAAGGATAATCTGTATGGTAAAAATTAAAACTCTGCTGGTCTATAGAGGTTGAGCCCCCGAATCCCTCACGCGTACACACCACTGTTATATGCAGATTTTAAGTTATATTTTAAACAGACTTAAAATAAATTGATTTTAAAAAAGATTTAAGAACACAAGTAATGAAATATATTGAAAAATATGAGGTACAGTAAAGAACTTTAAAATTTTATTACATCTCATATTTTTCAGCATTTTTTATTACTTGTATTCTTGAATCTTTTTTAAAATCAATTTTAAGTTATATTTATTTGAAATTTGTGAACAGAATATACACTTCTGGCCATTAAAATTGCAAAACCAAGAAGACGACATGCTACAGACGTGAAATTTAAACAACAACAACAACAAAAAAAAGGCACCTTGATATGTAAATTATTAGCTTTTCAGCGCATTCAGACAAAGCAGACGTCGTTAGTGACACCCACAATATGTTTAAATGAGGAAATTGTTCAGCTGGTTTCTCATACACAAATTGCCTTTGAGCGCTGTTACCTGGTGAAAAGTTGTTGTGATGCCTCGTGTAAGAAAAAGAAATGCATGTTTTTGACTTTGATAAGGGTTGAATTGCAGCGCATCGGGATTGCAGTTTATCGTACCGCAGTATTGCTGCTTGTGTCGGTCGAGATCCAATGACTGTTAGCAGAATATGGAATCAATGGGTTCAAGACTGTAATATGGAACTCCGTGCTGGATCTCAACAACCTCCTATCACTAGCAGCCGAAAAGACATACTTATTACCCGCATGGTCTTTGTAAAGTGCAGCTACTTTACGAGCCCTGAGTCAAGAATTGGGTCCGTTTACAAGACAACAAGCGTCTACACGACGTTTGCAGCAGCATGGACTCTCAGCTTGGAGACCATGGTTTTGGCTACCTTCGACGCTGAATCACAAACAGGAGCGTTTTCATTGGTGTGATCAACGATGAAACTGGGCGCACGAATGGTGAGAAGTCATTTTTACAGATGAATCCATGTTCTGATTACAATATCAAGATGATCGTACTCGTGTTTAGCGACATCGTGGTGAACGCACATTTGCAGGGTACATTCGTCATCGTCATACTGGTCCATCACCTGGTGTGATGGAATGGGGTGCAATTGGATATACATCTAGGTCACATCTTGTTCGCATTGACAGTACTTTGAACAATGCTCCTTACATTTCTGGTGTGTTACCACTCGTGACTCTACCCTTTATTCAAACCCTGCAGAACCCTACATTTCAGCAGGATAATGCACGACCACATGTTGCCGGTATTGTACAAGCCTTCTTTATATGAAAAATGTTCGGTTGTTGTCCTGGCTTGCACTTTCGCCAGATCTCACCTGCAATAGAAAACGTTTGGTCTATGGTTACAGAGAGACTGGCTTATCATTAAGGTTGATGAGCTGTGGCATAGTGTTGAAACTGCATGGGCCTCTGTACCTGTACATGCCATCCTATCTCTGTTTGATTCAATGCTCAGGCATATAAGTGATGTTATTACTGTCAGAGGTGGTTGTTCCGGATACTGATTTTCAGGATCTATGCACTTAAATTTCTTGAAAATTTAATCACTTGTTATTTTCAGTAAAATATATTTGTCCAATAAATATCATTTTGTTATCTGCATTTCTTCTCGGTGTAGTAATTTTAATGGCCAGTAGTTAAGTAATGACGTATACTTTGACATGACTGTACATTTTAATTTGATATGAGTATACAATTAAATACGACAGTATATTTTAAGTATTTCAGTGTTCTTAATTTACTTCTCCTAATTCTTCGATTTTTATAATTAAAAGTAAAACAATTTCAGATCAATTAAGATGTTTTAAAAAGTAAAGAATTAAAAGCTTCATTTCTAAAAAAGATTAAAAATTAGGAGTATCAGTTTTATCACTCATTTTCTTTTCTTATATATAACATATTTAATTCATATTTCTTGCAAAATTTTAAATACTTTTCATTAAAATACCTTTCATTTGTGCTGTATTTTAGACTGAAAAAAATATAGGATCAAGTACTAAGTGTACTTAACTATTAAATGAAATTTTAGTTTAGTTTTTGAATATCTTTTCAAATATATATTACTTTTAGCTTCAAAATCATATGCACACAGTGGCGCATACGGGGGGGGGGCGGCCCCGTGTCCAACCCCCCTCATGGTTCTTGTTTTTTTTTTGGTTGATTATAATCCTATGTCTATGGTACGTAAAATTTAATTAAGTATTTGTTATAAAAAATTAATTTTGTTAATTAATGCTAATTATTTATTCAATAATAAATTTTTACTGTTTTTTGTTCCGAAAATCGACAAAATCAAAAGAATATGTTGGGCAGCATATTGGAGCATGATACGAGAATGGTGAACTTTCGACCCTGACCCCTCCCTTCCCTTTAAACATTCCTGTGTGTACCACTGTACACACATATATATTGCATACTCAAAACTTACTTGACAGAAGTTGTACATCCTATTAACTTTCCTTGGAGATCCATCTGTAACCACAAGTTTAAAATAAAACTAAAAAAAACCTCCATATTTATATCAAATACCTAATAATAATTCAAATACGATTACATACAATCCATTGTTCAGTGGACCACACGACACACTAAAATTTGTAACCAAAGTTTTAAAAAAAAAAAGAACAAAGGACCCACCAAAGGAATGATCGGCAATCCCCTAATTTTGAGGTTTCTTCTTAACAGATAGGGTGTAAAAGATCATTACTAAAACGCAATAATTAAATGATCCTCGAAATGATGGAAACCGCAACATCCGGTGCGAATTACATGAGGTAATCGCTCCTTAAAAACGAGAGGTATTTCGATGGATGGATCCGTAGCCACGTGACTCAATCATTACGTAAGCCCAGAAAGAGAGGATGACCAAATTATGTCTCGGATATGCATCAGACACTAAATAAGGTGTAACTTACCTCAGTGGACTAACTACATTAACATTCATTGAGGAAAAAAAAATCGCACATATTTCAGCGCTAATAGTATCAAATTGTCTCAATAGAAACATGTTAACGTCGACTCCCACGTATAATGCCTCGTTTCTCCGTGTTTTAATTGCGGGGATCGCAGCATGAGAGAGGCTTTAATGACAGAGGCTCGGAATGGGGGAGTTGTAAATCAAACCAGTGAGCCCCGATGTTGTTTGGTAGAATTTATTCCCTCTTCTTTTAAAACGGAGGGGTGTTTTTTTATTTTATTTTCTCTCTCTCTTTATTATTTTCGTTCAGGGCTGAATTAATGAACAAACAAATGAACAAGACTTCAGTTAGGTGTAGAACTTATTGATTTAAGCAAATCGTTAGTTGTAAAAACAACTTACCGTAAAATTCGGCGTATAACGCGCACTTTGAACACAAAAAAATAAGATAGAAATTTACGGGTGCGCTTCATACACCGGGTATAAAAATGATATCGTTAAAAATAAAAAAAAAGATGAGCATAGAGGAAAAAATTAGACTTCTGCATACATCAAAATACTATTTATTTAAAAGAAATAACGTTTCATAAGAACTTACATGTTGTATTTCTAGAAGTATAGTCCCCTCAGGGGGCTCACCTTCTTTAGGTGGGTACGGGTGTCACAATCCCGAGGTACCTTAGTGATCTTTTCCTTTTCCCAAGGGGTTTACTATCTTTGGTAAACACGGGTGTCACGAACCCGGGGTACCTCAGTGATGCTTCTCTATTTTCGACCCTCCATCTTGTCATCCAATTTCTTCTTTTCCCGTCCAGACCACAGACCTATGAATGTTTGGCGCATTATAGTTAAAACTAGCTCTTGCGCCATAAAACACCAAACTCAACTCAACTCTAGAAGTATAGTAATTTTTTTTTTCTGAAGATTATAATAATACCTTGAATAAATGACTTCAAAACATAAGAGCATTGCGCACGCTCATAGTAGGTTTCTTTGTAAAAAAAGGGGGTGCGCTATACGGTGAATATACCTAAAAATTAAAAAATGCAGCTTGAAAGTATAGGTACACGTTATACACCGGATTGTTCAGAACTTAATTACTGAATTAAAAACAAAAGTCCGCGAACATTTTTGAGTCATTTTTTTCTATTTATTTGGATGTGTTTTTAATTTAGATTTTTTTTTTATAAAATACATAAATCAATAATTTTAAGGTTTTTCTTTTAAAAAGAGAGTTATTTCGAATTTCGATATAATTTTGTTACGTTTATTATACAATTGGCTAGATATTTTAAAAGAAATATCCCATCCATGAAAAAAAAAAATTGTATTTTAATGAAATATTTTCTGAAATGTTAAATTGTAAAATTCTTATTTTTCAAAAGCTGCCACGTCTTCTAAAATACCACGATTGAACATCCTTCTAAATTTTTAATGGAATAAATTTAGAATTAAAAAAAAAACTGTTTTTAGTAAATGCAATCGATGATGGCTAGAAAAAACATATATAATTCTACATATATGAACAAGTTATAATGAGTGAGTTAAATTAAAATTATTATTTTCCCTCTTAAGTATATCATTCTGAACATAATATGCTTTCATTCAAATCTATAAATGTTGAAGTATATAAAGTTCTAAGAGATCTATTTTAAACAAAAGGAGTGTTGAAGGTTACAAGTCGTCAGCAACAAAAAAAAAGTCTATAAGAGGGGAAAAAATGGAATTGTTTTCTTGGTAAATATGTTTTAGAAGTCAAAATAATCGTTCAATTAAAGTACTATATATAATTTGATTCCCTCCATCTTTTTAAACATCAAATAGCTTGTTTTTATTATAGTTTGACTTTATATATATATATATATATATACGAAAAAATATCTTACACCAAATTTAGCGTCAATACTTAGATTTCATTATGTATTTTGTGTGACTACAAACATTTTTATAAGTAACAAATTAATTAAAAAGCATGCTTATTTCTTAAGATTATTTCTTTCGGAGGAAAAAGGCATATAACAGTCTGTATGCTTGTTTACTAAAGACTGAGGATGAGACTAACATGTGAATTGGCCACAATACAATTCATGGATACAATTTATCCAATAACTAGCTGTTGATGAATCAGAACCAATTTCAAGTGGGAACGAATTTTATTGTTAATAGTGAAAAGTTCTATTTTATTAAAAAACTATTTTTTTTAAATCAAAATTATGATCAAATTAAGTATATTTTAAAAACAATGTAGTCCCACATTTTATTTCTAATTTTTATTTTTAGTCCCAAGGCTTTTAAATTATGTAAAAAAATACTACTTTAAAGTAACTTATTCTTGCGCTTGATACAATTAGTAGGAAAAAAACTTTAAAAAAAGAACTGTGGTATTAATTTGAAATTGAATTTATAAACAATTTCAAAACATGAAGTCTTAAGACAGGCCCAAGATATTTTGAACTTATCTTTTCCACTTAAGTCCAGAAAATGGTTTGTTAAGAGTAAGAAGCATGAAATTGAATGAAGTAAAGCTAAGGTACATGTTCAATTGAATCTAGAAAATTCCTCAATCAGACACTTTCGAATGTGTAACGAAATCGGCCATAGTAATTCTATCGACCTCCTCGAGTGCGGACCCAACAAGAAGCGAATGAGCCCCCATCCTGTTTTGTTGTCAGTGCTCACAGCGAGAAACACTGTCTTCCCACGTTCCATGGGTTGGAATATCAACACTAATGAATAGGTCTCTACTAGCAGGAAACCATCTATATTAACATAATGCTCTTAGATCTGTCTGATACCCTGATTTCAGGGTCTATTTACCGTTTACGGAAATACTTCATCAACTCTCTACGTATATGTCTGCAATCTACATTTTTCTCTTTTTCTTCCTGCAAGTTTAATGATTCCTTTGGAACACATAATGCGATACGTTTTATTCGGGCCTTCTTTACATAAGTTTTATCCTGTGAGAACCCTGTTGAAAGAATGCTTGTACAATTTTTTTTTTGTTTCAACAAAAAAGAGAATTATCAGGATGATAAAAAATGCTTCTGATGGCTATTAAGATCAGTAAGACTTTAAAACTAATATTTTTAAATCAATTTTTCCCCAAATTTTGAATATTTTGAAATATTTTGCCATAGTAAAAAATAGCATACCAAAATGTTTCCTCAAGTATAATGGGGATAAAAATAAATCAAATATTTTACTTAAATTTAATTGCATTAAAAATTAATTGAATAATTTAAAAAAAGATGAAAAATACAATTTTATAACATTACAATGTGTTCCTAAAGAAAAAGAAATAATCCTTCATTTAGTAGAGACTCTTCTCGCTTTCAACTTGAATATTCTTACTTAAAATCAAATGAATTTTAAAAAAAAATTCCATGCAATTTAAATTTGTGTTTGATATTATCAAACTCATTTATTACTGAGGAAAGGCACCCTTAATGCTTAAAAATTTTTAAAAATCTTTTTTTGAATCCATGACTATTATCTTTAATCAATAATTCTATATTATCTAAATATTAAATTTTTTAACGTTGAAACAAATTACTCCAATACACTAATAATTTTTTACCATTGCTGTATTTTTTCTATATCAAGCTGTATATTAAAATAAAATGCTTTTAAAAACTCACTTAACCTTAAGGCGGTTTTCGGTTAATGTTAAAAAATAGGACCCGAATTCGGAATATCTTTTCATATAAAGAAGTACTTAAAAATTAATATTATACTCTGGCTCCTCTATCCTGTAGAGAATCGCTTATTTTATCATACTACTCATTTTTATCCGAGTTGACACATTTTTTCTTTTATAAAATATGTTTCGCATTTTTTTCCCTATATTCTAATGCTAAATGAGCTATTCCTTTACATGTTAAAAGAAAAAAAAACTAATTATTTATGAAATATTTTGAAATTTTAAAAACATTATATTACAAACAAACGCATGAATTACAATGTCACAAATTTTTATAAAAATTGAGGCATTTTTCTGTCCGAAAATGTGTTCCGAATTCATTAATTTCATGTTCTTGTGTATATGACGAAAGCCTTAACACTAGATTGCCCAAAGGAAGTCATTTTGATTGCTTTTTAATTTCGATTGGAAAAAAATTACATATATAATGAACAATTTCTTAGAATTTTTCAGAATATATTTCTTTCCAAGTGAAGAAAATTTTTTTACTGCTAAAATTTACTAATAACTTGTTATGTAACTGTAAATAATATAAAAAATATTAAAAAAATAAGTTTTAAATAAATTTTTTCACACATTAATCATTCTTTCACAATGCAGTCATTTTGACAGCTTTTGGGCAATATAGGTATATGCTAAGTTTCAGTCTTTCTAGTGTTAAAATAAACGGAAGAATATATAGTTAAGGTATCCGACTACGTTCGGAACCATGATTTTAAAAAAGCGTGTAAATGGATAATTTTCATGATATTGAGTGTCACTTAGATTAGAATACATTTATACAATTGTTTTATAAGGACATTATGACAAAAAAAATGATTTAAATACAATATTTTGGCAAACAATGAACTTAGAATAACCTTTTTTCCAAATGTTCTCCTTTTGTAAGAAATGCTTCTATGGTATTAATATTTTGCCTGTATATAGCTCCGACTTCTGTACAGAAGCTCAACTACGATTTTTGAACAATTCACATTATTTTCAGAGTTACAACCATTTGAAATAATTATCGGCTTATTTTCTTAAAATTTCTCCCTTCTGTTTTCGTAAAACATGGATAAACCGACTTCCAAGTTATGCATTTCAAAAATTCTAGTTGAGCCTCTGTAGAGAGGTATGAGCTGAATACAGGCAAAATATTAATACAATAGAAGCATTTTTTACAAAAGGAGAACATTTGGAAAAAGACTTTATTCTAAGTTCATTTTTTGCCGAAATATTGTATTTAAATAGTTTTTTTTTTTTTGTCATAATGTCCTTAAAACAATTTTATACATGTATTCTATTCTAAGTGACACTAAATATCATAAATATTATCCATTTACACGCTTTTCCAAAATCACGGTTCCGAACGTAGTCGGATACCTTAAAATAAACGGAAGATATAGTTAATATAAGAAACTAAAAGTGTAATCAAAAAACGTAAAAAGCAACAAACGAACAGTTTTTAAACCTGAACATCAAGACTCATCACTTTAAAAAAATCACTTTTTTTTATAATACTCAGTCTTCCAGTCAGTTACCTTGACGTTTAAGAATCCAATCCAAGCCCCATAATCCCCCATTCCCGTCCAAGTATGTATAATGCCTTTAATATCTCTTTTGTCGTGTTCAGGTGTTCCGTGGAATTCAAACACTGACGTGTTGCAGGACCTGCAATTCTGATAGATGAAGCTGTGAGACCACCCCGAGTCTTGAGTTAATTAAGTCACGATTTACCTGGGGCAAAGCCAACTAATTGATTTATGAATTGCAAAACACTCTAGTGGACAATATACGCCACCGGTGGTCGTCACCCCGACTCTTTTCTTTTTCTTCCTGTTGCCTTGCTCTCAGCCTTCATGAAATATGGAGTATCAGCGAAATTTAGCTGTCCACCTGTGTCATGTGGAAGGGCGATTTGCTTTTTGTTTTGTTTGGAGCACTTGCAACAAGTAGTCCGCTAACGAACTGTATCGATGCGACGGTAGAGAGTTGTAAGTTTTCAAGAGGAATCTTGATTACATGTCATTTGATATGACCGATTATGGCTTAATTTTGCTGGTCTAGTAGGGGGAAAAGTGCGAGATTGCCTAGAAAATGTGAATTTTCCGTTCTATGTTTTTATTTAAAACAGATGTGAAAAAGAAAAAAAAAGGGATTCTTTTTGGTTTTACTTACGTCTTTTTGATTGAACACTATTATTATTTTTTTCTATTTAAGATGAAAATATGAATAAATTTTTATACAATGTGTTTTATTTCTTCTTCAATATTCAATTTGATTTGCTTCTCCTTCGTGGTTTTTTTTCTTTGTCCAATGTATGACTCATTGCTGATTATAAAATGGTAAAGTGATCAAATCTTATTTGATTTCTGTAAAATACATGGATATAATTTATTCTTTGCTTTTAAATAAATATTAATTTATCTCGCAGCATAACTTAATTTAGATACTTCTTAATCAGAGTTCTTACATAAGTATTTCGTTTCTTGGGTCCACATTTTTTTTATTTATGTATCGAATGAAATGCCGGATAACTTTTGATATTCAAAAAATAAATTAGACTTAAAAAAAAAATATATATATATATATAAAATTTAATAAAAATCTTAATTGAATAAAGGGATTGAGAAAATTCATTATTCCAGAAAACGAGAAAAAAAACAAATTCAGCTTAGAACATGGCATTTTGGTTAACACTTTAAAGCTCAAGATTGAACTTCCAAGTGTGAAACACGTTTTAAGATACAAAAGTTTTCCCTTTTTTCGCTTTTTATAAGTTGGAAGAAATATAACAATTTCATAAAATAAGAGCAGGCAGAAATGAAAAAACAATCGAATCAAAGGCAGTAAAATAATTAAATATGAAATAAAAAACATGGAAGATATCTGTGATACGTGAAGTATATTTGAAAATAATGGCCACAAAAAGGAGCAATACAAGTATTGTTTATTAAGATCTGTGGACTAAATTTTATTCCAGATTATTTGTTAAAAGGGAAAAGTAAAAATATTTTATAATGTAAAATTTACTATTGTATTTTTAATTTAGTTATATAGTATACGTTAACACATACACACACATACATACGAACATATATATATATGTATACTAATTGATAAATATTTGTTAAGACGAAATTATTTGTTTTCAAAATAAAAAAAAAAGTTTTATAATTTAAAAATCGGAATTCAATTTTTTTTTAAAATTTAGTATAATATAGTATACGTTAAAACACACACACATACACATATGAACATATGTATATGTATACTGATTGATAAATATTTGTTAAAACGAAATTATTTGTTTTTAAAAAGTAAGTATTTCTTGAATTTGCTGCGATAATAACGTCATCTGTATGTAGGAAAACATACCACATACATACACACACACACACATGCACACCACACATACACACTACACACGCACACAGACTGGTTTCTACCTCTTGCAATTCAGTTTTTCGTATTTTATATAATAGTACTCTTTGTATTATGAGTTAATCACTTGTAGCTTATATTTTTTTTCGATAAAACTAAAAACATATTTCTTAAAATTTTTTTATTAAAAAAATTGTGTGCTTCGAATTGAAATTTTATAGTTTAGGCTCATTTATATTTGATGTGTCAACATCATCATAACAAACAAAAGTTATGAATAAATATCTAAAGGATTTTTTATAAGAATATTTCTAAAGCCTTTTTTGTACTTATTTTACAGCACGTGATTGCTGGAATGAGACGTCAATGTAAATGCCACGGCATGTCCGGCAGTTGCACAGTTCAGACTTGTTGGATGCAGCTCCCACCTTTTCGTGCTGTAGGAGATGGACTAAAGGACAGATTCGATGGTGCCTCCAGGGTCTTGGTCACCAACAGAGGGAATGTGAGGCGCAGAGCTCTTCTAAAGCCTTACCATCCTGAACACAAACCTCCTTCCAAAAAAGACCTTGTTTACTTTGAAAGTTCCCCGGACTTTTGCATCCCGGACCCTAGTTTGGGACATGGGGGAACAAATGGACGTTATTGCAACGAAACTTCAATTGGAGTTGATGGGTGTGATCTCATGTGCTGTGGTCGAGGCTATAAATCCGAATATCGTGAAGAAACGAATCGGTGCAACTGTACTTTTCATTGGTGTTGCCAAGTGGAGTGTAGGACGTGTAAAGCAAGAAAATTAGTGCACTCGTGTTTGTGATCATTAAGTGCTCTGAATCTGTGTGTTAACTATTCGCACATATTGCATTCCAAAAACTTAAGTTAATGCAAAGCACATTTTTTGTGGTACTGTGAATAAAAACATTATGGTACTGATGACTGAGAAGCTGAATTTATCAATGCTGATGAATAGAACAGACAGAAAATCATGGTTGCTTTTTAAACATATATTTATATTTTCTAAAGCATGCTTTGGCATTAAAACTAGGCTTCAGATTTCAGTTCCTAATATAATTGCTTATGTTAGTGATATAAAAGATGTAAAAAATATTACACACATTCTTCGTGCATAATAGTATTTTTGAAATACTTTTATATGTGTTCAGAAGTTATCCATGATATATGGGCGTTCATATCCCACCTATTGGTTGAAGTAACATTTGGACTAGACATGTAATCAATTTTTTGTATCAAACGTATAAACTGACATATATATAATTATCTATTTAGTTTTCGATACCATTAAGATTTCAATTATATTTTTTATATTACCTTGTGAAAGTTATTGATTATGAAACGAGAAATAATTGTCCGTATTGGAATTTCTGAAATAGAATGATTTTCACAAAGCAATTTATTTTACTAATTCTTACTAAAGAACATTTATGATGCAATAAATTAGATAAAAGAGAAGGTCGCCTTTTCCATTCAAAAGATGTTTCCTTAGTTATGTAAATTTAATTGTTTAGAAAAAACATGAATATACATTGTTTTATACATATATATATATATATATATATATATATATATATATACAACGTTTAAATTCACTTATATTGGTTTAGAAAATATTAAGGTAGAATTTATCTACTTTTACATGAATGTTGTGTGGTACAGCTACAATGTTATCTACATAGCTTTATTTTGATATCGTATACTTGAAAGATAATTCTTTATTTATGAAGTATTTTCAACTAATATCGAGTAAAAGTGAATTTTCAGCATTGTAAACTTATGTGTGGAAAGTATTTTTTATCTCTATTCGATAAGTAAATGCCGTCAAAACAAACATCTAAAACATTAAATTTTCTGACATATATTTTAAGCTTAAAAGGTGGCTGGCCAATCTTATAGAAATAGATGATGGATTTAATGTTTCGTTGTGTATTATAAGGCTCTTAATAAGAGCCGCCTTTGTATTTATAATTCTTTTTTAATTTATTAAGACTCTTAAAGTTTATTAAGAGTTTTCTTTAAAACATGAGCTTTATATTCTTGATGGTTTTTATATGAGGGCTTTTCCATGTTACAAAAGTGTCTATTTTTGTGTAGTCTGTTAAAATGTTTCTCTTTGTCACTAAAATGTAATTTTATTTTTTCAGTCTGTAAATAAATGATTTATTCAACTACGATTGTTTGATATAGTGCTTTATAGTTTTCCTGTTATAAAATTTGGATTATATTACTTTGTACTAATGATTTTGAATTATATCAATGTTCGAATTAATTAATCTTGCTTTGAGTAACAAATGGTCTAATTTATTTCATAAACGGGGAAGTGAAAAGACCCTCTGATAATTACAAATACATTGAATTCCATAAAGGTAAGCAAAATATACTTTGGAGTTGATACAAAACATTTTGATTTTTTTTATTATGATTTTCCTTATGTTTACTTAGTTTTTTGAATAATTTTTTTTTAGGTATCCAACTACGTTCCGAACTGTGGTTTTTCAAATGCGTACAAACGAATAGTTTTTTAATATTTAGGGTCACTTAGATTAGAATACATGTATGTAATTACTTTAAGAATATTATCTCAATTAAAATTGATTCAAATTCAATATTTCGGCAAAAATTCAACATAGAATTTATTTTTTAAATATTCTTCTTTTTTATGGAAAATGTTTCTGTAATAATAATATTTTGCCTGTATATATCTCAGACATCTACAAAGAGTCTGAACTAGGATTTTTGAAATATATAATTTAGAAGTGGATCTATCCATATTTTAATACATCAGAGTGGAGAACTTTTAACAGAAAAACACTGATAATTATTTCAATTGGTATTAACTCTGAAAATAATGTGAATTTTTCAAAAGTCGTTATTCAGGCCCTCTAGAGAAGTCTTAGATATATTATCATTATAGAGGCAGTTTTCATAAAAAGAGTGTTTTGAAAATAAGTTGTTCTAAGTTAATTTTTTGCCAAAATATTGCATTTAAATATTTTTTTTATTGTAGTAATATTCTTAAAATAATTTTATAAGTGTATTTTAATCCAAGTGACATTAAATATAAAAAAAATAGTTGTTTTTACGCTTTTGAAAAATCACTGTTCCGAAAGTAGTCTACCTTAAATTCAATTTTTATCAACATTTAAAACTGTTGTTTGATACTTGATAATTTAATTATTATCAAATAATTTATTGATGTTTAATTGTTAATCCTAATTCAATAGTCCTTTATAATTATTCATTATTGATAAACCATTACAATTAATTACTAATTTTTTATATATGATTTTTTTTAAATGCATAAAATTCTTTTAATTATTTGAAACTGCATTAATATATTAATAGAACATTTGCTATGAAATACATAAATTTGTGTAAGGAATTACATTAATTACTAAACATTATTATATATAAAGCAATGAACCTCTTACTATAAAGAAACTAAACATATGAAACATGTTTTATAAAATAAGATTAATGATTTCAGCTAATGAAGTTAATATTTTAAATGTTTAGCCTATAAACTTCAAATAATAATTCAAAACCCGGAACATAATTTTTACTCGTTTCTTTTTGTTCATGCGATTTGCTGACATTTCAAAAAGATTCTGTAAGGGTATCTTGATTGAAAAAGAAAAACTTCATTTTTTATAAATTTTTACTCCTTATATATTTTTTAAAAATAAGGAATAGTTCATAGTGTTGAATATGATTCTATTGAGGAAAGAGTATTATGTGCTAAAATGTACTTTATGCGATAATTTATTTCTCATTTTTATTCTCATATAATATTTACAGAAAATAAAATAGTCGATAGCTGGTAATTTGAACTTTTAATATGGTTCTAATGTTTTATTTGCCATTTTTCAAAAGAGACTATGGCTATTACAAAGAAAGAATGTTCACATGTAATTATGAATTTTGCAAAATTTCATTAAATTATTTAAAATATTATTGTTTAAGGTATCTCAACACATTCAGATTACTTTTTAACAAAATAATATTTTTAAACATTATAAATGGTTTGTTATAGGACTCAATACCAATAAATATAAATATTTAATTAACAATATTTAAAATAAATTACCTAAATTTTACTTAATTACAATTACAATATTAATTACAATTTAAATTTTAGCAATCTTTTTGAAAAACTTCAAAGCAATTATAGAAAAAAGTAATAAACTAATATTAGTAAAAGCATTATTAAAACAAATTAGATGCATTTATCTAGAAAATATACTAAAATTTTAATATTTAATTAAAATTTGAAAATTTTAGAGCTGATCGAGCAAACATTATTGTGACATTATTATGTGACATTTTTATAAGACCATTATTTAAATAATAAGCCATAACTCAAAAAGCATTTATACAATAAGAAATATTTTAGTGTGCATTCTCTAGAAAAAAGCATAAATGTCGAGTTCAAAAAGTTTTAGAGATATACATTTGAAACAGTTTGAGTTATCAGACTCGCCCTGCTAGATTTTGAGCAATTTAAATTCGCACTTCTGGAAGATCAAAGACCCACTTCCGGTTTTTCTAACTTTATAAAATTGATTGTAGATTGATCTCTAGGTAGCGTAGAAACAAAACAAAGCATGTTCTGTAAAGCCAAAAGATAGTTCTATTCAATAAAATAAAAAACAATAATACCTGTCTTGATCGAATTTCGTTTTTTTCAACGTGTTCGGATATGGAAAACAATAAAGCTTTGTTAATTTTGGTTCAGTTAGCAACTTAGGAAAATTCATTTTAATTATTTTATACTAATTTAAAATTAATATTAAAACTAACTAGCTCCCTGTAAACTCATTCATGAAAAGCAATTCAATCAGGGAAATATTTTGAATCCGTAATATTGCCTGAAATATATCTAAATATTTCTCATTTTCAAGAAATTTTAATTTTAATAACAATCTTCAAGTTCGTCATATCTTTCATTTTTAAGGAAATGCATGTTCTAGTTATGTAAGAAGTGTTTTTAAGGAAAAGTTAACAAATAAAACAAACTATCAATGGATATTGACTGCAGGTTTAAAAAAAGTTACAAAAAATATTATAACCAAATTATGTTCCTTATTTTTTTTAGTTCATTGCATGTTAATTGTAAAAAGTAAGAATTTAATCATTTTTTTAAAAAACTAAAAATAGATCAAAAAACCTCAAATTTTATAAAACAGTATATAACCAGCAGTTTTTATTAAAAATGTAATTTCCTCTTTTAAATATATATTTTTGTTTTTGCCTTTAAACGGAAATGTATTATGATAGCAGTTGAAGGTTCTTTCCTAAATATTTTTATTTTTAAAGTAATACTTTTACTTTTACAAAATCTAAAAGTAATCTTAAGGCCTTGAGTATATTATATGTAAGTAATGCGATTAAAAATTATATGATACATGAAATTTTATTTTAACCTTATTGTTCAGTTAGTTTTTTGATAAAAAAAGTGTCGTTTATTTGCTTTTATTGGTTATATTTCACTCAAGTAATATGTTGACAGAAAGGCTTGGATAACTACATTGAACACTTACGATTTGAATAAATTACTAAACTATTTATTCATTAAAATAAGAAATGTACACAGTTTTAAGCTGCAACGAAATAAAGCAATTGATGTGTATAAGAGTTAATGCTTTTCCCGCAACAGCAACAACATAATGGCAAAGCAATCTTCACAGCGAGTGAGTGAGTGAAAATTAACGTCGCACTGTTCAGCTACACGAGGGCTTTTGGCGACGGACCGCGTAATTTTGAACCATGGTCAAGTGACGTGGACGACACCTGAGCTGGCACCCCCCTCTCCTAACTACCACACCAACGGAAGGACGTTTCAGCTCTCGACAGATTTAACGTGCATCGCTGCCCTACACGGCGGGTCTTTAGTGGTACTGGGCTCGAACTCGTGACAAGGCCAACCATGATCCAATACCTATACCACTTGGCTGCCGCTGACACTGCAATCTTCACAGAAAAAATCTAAAAGAATTTCTTTAAAAAAAAAAGAATAATATATAATTAGAGGGATAAATTTCCTTCTAATTAAAAATTAAATCATTTAATTTTTCTCATTGTAACTAAATTTTATTTTTTTCTTGAAAAAATTAAGCAATATAAAAAATGTTTTAAAGTCACTTCCTACTTAGGTCAATTAAGAAAAATTTTATTTTAGTTACTTTTTATCAAATAATTACAATTAATATAAATATGTATATACATATGACAGAATGACAATTAGGTTTTATTAATTATTATACAGTATTGTTTTGTCATTTAAAGCAATCGTGTGTATAAAATTTCAGTTTAACTGAATGCTTTAAAAAGTGGGAAAAAAAATCTTAAGTATTCAGCCATGTTGCCAAAAATTAAAGTCAACGTGATTGTGTATCTGTAATTGTTTAAATAAGTAGTTTCAGTCAAGTAATTTTAATTAATTATAATTAAACTATCGTATTGTCATCCCAAACCATCGTGTATAGAAAATTTCAGCTCCAATGAGTGCTTTAGAATGTATTTTATTAAAGATTGGAAATTTGAACAAGATATAGGGAGATTGTGAACTAATAGTAGGAATTGAAAAAGAGAAAGGTAGATGGTTTTAAAAACAGTTTTCATTAGATTAATTTTTAATCTGAGCGGAGTTGAACTAAAATATTCGGTGTGTTAAAATCTACAAATATAAAATTGAACATTTTGCTTGTATAACTCATTTTGTAACAAAGACAGAAATTGTGTTCAGACTTTTACATTACTTTTAAAACAAAGGTAGGCATCTCAAATGATTTAAAATTAAATAATAATTTATTTTTCTAGATTGTGGTACAAAACCATATGTTTTAAATGAGTTTTAAAAATATGTTACTGAAACAAATATATAAATAAACAAACTTCATTATACATTGCTTGATGAAAAAATGTATTAAGATTATTGCATTCATTTTTTAACCTTAAAAAAGGCAATTTAACAGTAAATGAATCTGTAATAACATTTTGAAATAATTCTTAATATATTTTTTAAGGGAAATTTTCACTATGATTTACAAATATATGATTTAAGTATTTTACATTTACTAAATTGGGCAAAACTAAATTGTTTTATCATTTAAATGTTAATAATTTATAACTAAAATGAATTCCATTTACACTTTTTGAAAAAGTAATCTTACTATAATGAAGGCATTTAAGCATGAAAATATATATTTAACATACAATAAAACTTCTTTTTAAATGCACATTTTAACAAATTTGTGAATAAATTTATCTCTCAAACTTCTTATTTTATCTTTTTAACTTCTATAAAAGGAACCTCACATTTTAAAAATATTCACTAATTAAAAACCATTCTTTTCCGAATATTATTCTCACTGAATTACTTCTTATAAAACTCAATAAGCAATTTAAACTTTGGATATTAAAGTATTAAATTTTCGAACACTAATATCAAATTCGTAATCTTTTTTACGAAAATTGAGTAAACAAACAATTTGAGGAAATTATTTATGAAAATAAGTCACATTTATTTATCCAGAGCTATATTACCTTTCCCAAACAATGTCATTCCGAAAACCTTTAAGGGACCAAAAACACAAGAAAGAAAATAATTCAAACTTATTTTATTTTAATTTAAATATATCTGTGACAACTTCAATATTTAAATGTTCCGACAATCATATTTTTAGCAATAAATCTGTTATATTATCTATAAATATCAGACAGAAAAAAATTTTTAAGCCATATTTAAGATATAATAATTAAATTATGTTCGGTAGTAACAACTGCTTATTTTTTAATAAAAGTATTTAAAGCATTTTAAGGTACATTACATCGAATGTATTTTTTTAAAAAACACAATTAGCTTAAATCATTCTCACGTTATGTTTTTTTTTTTTTTAGTTTTTCAGGAAAAAAAATTATAGCTCTCCCTTTTTCAGTAAATTAAGACTTTTACGTATAAAGGAATTTTTGAATTCTTTTAATATATATTAACGTAATTTAAACAAACAAAAAAAATTCAGAATAATTTCTTGTTACTTTGTTTAAGTAACCCATTGAAAAATGTCGGGTACATTGGCAATAGATTCCTAAAAATATTGTCAACTAAGTTTTTTTCTTTATTATTCTTCATTTTACTTTTTATTACGTAAGTTTCCTAAAAAGAATAGATAAATTCTCTGTTTACAAATTATGAACTCAGTATTTTCTTATTCTTTCTACGTCCTTCTTATTTTAGTTAAAAATTCTGGTAAAATACTTTAAGAAGGTAAATAGTGTATTTCTTAGCAATTAAATACCTATACGTAATATTTTTAGAATCACAGAAAAAGTATTTCTTACAAAATTTTATCATGATATTTCCCGAGACATAGTTGTAATTTTTCTCCTTATTCATAGGTATAAAAAAATGCTTTGATTTTCAAAAATACTTTTAGATTTTACAGATAATAGAATTATACGGACATTTAAGAAAATAAGATTCTTATAAAGATCAGAAACAAGATACAAGTATAACCTTATTCAATGAATAAGGAGATTAACCAAAACTCTAATAAAATGATTATTATTTAAGCGTATAAATATGACGTAGAGCATGGATTAAAGAAAAGTGTACGTGAGTAGTTTCTTGGTTTTTTGGTATAATAAATTGTAAAGGCTTTTTAATGCAATTTAAAATTTAGGAAAACCAGAATTTAATTATTATGTTAGGGTTCCAGGTTATTTAAAAGCCAGCATTTCAATTTTTTCTTTTTTCGTTTTCTGATCTTTTGGAAAATAGTAAAATATTTTTGAAGAATCCCTTACTTAATTGTAATTTTAATTCTTTTGTATTGTTTTGTATGGTTCTTCTTTCATTTCCTTCATCAAAGGTAGCAAGCTTAATCTTTGATCGTACATGTCTGACTGTTGAGTTTAACCAATCTATTATAAATAATTCATTATAAGACATTCCGCCTTTCTTTCGAGGGAAGAATATTGTAAAATAAAATTAACAAAATCAAATAATGAATACTTAAATATCTGTAAAGGGACTGATGAATAAAATTTAATGCATCATTTCTTTTTCTGTGTTGAGTTGTGCTAGATTTACTTCCATTCGGCGTTTGCCCTTTGTTTGATTTTTATTTATTTTTTTTCATACTATCTTTCAATAAGATTCAGTTCTTGAATACATAGCTATAAGATTTTGTAATATTGAAAGTAAGTATTTTCATCATTTGAAACTGGAGCTGATAAATTACTGAATATTCTGTGATTTGAAGCTTATAATTTAAAGCATCTTGAGCAATTTCTAAAGATTCATACTCGTTCTTATTTCTGACTGAACAGATCTCTTGCTGTAAAACAAATAATTAAATTAATGCTCATTTGAAATGCTTTTCCTCCTCATTTATTTACATTAAATAGTTTTAATTTTCATTTTAAATTATTATCGTGGAGTCTCAAAGGCCGTTGGAGATTGTTCTCGTAAACTCAAATTATCGTCAGATGACGATGTTGGTTGATTGTTAATTAAAATCTGCTATTTGAAGCTACTCGAGAACTGTAGGTGATGAACCTCATGGTAATGGACTTCGATCAAGAGTTGAAGACGGGATCTAATTCGACACACCACTCTCCAAACTTCCACATCACGTCAACGACAGGGTTTTGTGTGAGCCTTTTCATGTCTAACTTATATTAGTCTCTTTATACTGCAGGTCTTTAATGGCAACGAACCCCCAACCAGACTGTGTTGCCCACGGGTTTCGCAGCCATTACTCCTCGACAGCTGCGGTTGTATGACTGTGTTGAATTTAACCCTTTATCTACCGAAGGTACTTATAAGTACCACTCACTTTAAAATTACATAGAACAAGAATTTTTACGAATATTCTGACAATACTTAGCAGGAATACTTTTTGAAATTCACTCTTCCAAGATATATAGCAGCATGGGCTCTATGATGAGTATTTTAACGGGGAAGGCGAATAGTTTTATAGCAGAAACTACGTTTTCAGCTGACAGCGTTTTCAGCGGATTGCAAAGATTATTATTTTTGTCCCGAAAAAATAGTTATTGTCAAAATTTAAGTCTCTTATTTTTTGTATGTTAATGAGGACCTTAGAAAATGATTTGACTCTTTATTTTAAATGAACAGTGTATATAATTAATTTTACAGTGGAATATCTTTAATTCATTAATCAGCTCTAACGGATTAAATTTCCCAAAGTTGAGTATTTTGTTTATGTATATCCCTGAATTTTCAATGCAGTGATCTAAAAAAAAAAAAAAAGCATGAAAACACTGCAGCAAGTCATAATGCGGCAGATAAAGGGTTAAAGTGTGATCTTGCTTTCCTGAATTCATATCACACCAAAATCAGAGTTTCAGACTCGGTTATATTTAAGCATCCATTATACATCAGCTGCTATTATTCGGCTTAATAATATTTTAGTAGAATCAGAATTCATATCCTTCACTTAAAATCCACAGACCTTAACCATGACTGCTTAGTTACTACGGCCATACATTAATTAGAATATAAAACAACATTCCTCATAGATTTTGAATATACACTACAACAATTTTCTTCTGTGATTTATATATATTACTTTCTTCAGTTTCTTAGTCATTTGTAGTGAAAAAATAAGTAAAATCTGTAATTTTAGCAGATTATTAAATCAAATATAATACTTTCCATATGACGAAAAATTCCCTTCAAATGTTGGGTAAAAGATAATCCAATTTTTCTTTCATGCTGTGTATGCATTATTAGTTCTAACAAAATTAATCATTAAGATTCTACAATTTTTGCAACATATTTTCCTAACTATTTAAAATAGAAGTTCTGTATATGTTAATTTACTGTCTAGAATCCATTTCATTAACTGATTAATATTTCTTTGTTATATCTTTATTCAATGGAAATACTGTTTTTCGCAAATTCTAACACAGAATTTAAAAAGAATAAATTGCATCATCTTAGGTGAGTGAAACTATTACTCCAACTCTAAACCTTAATTCGCTGTATATATACTTAATCTCTTTACATATATTTCATTTGCAAGAAGATGGCAGTTAAAACTTTCTATGATATCAAAAGAAAAACCCAGGTTAGTTTCGAGAGAGAAACCTCGCAAATAATATAATTAAATAATTTCATAAGCACTGAGTTTGAAAGGTGAACCAAAATTTAACTTCGAAATAAAAGCTACAAATGAAATTAAAGAGCCTTAATTTTTAAGGCCATCCTAAATACAATTCATCAAATCCACAAAATACTGCAAATGTAATTAGCAACGATTTTTCTTTAGGTGTATGTAAACATTTACAACATCAATGCCTCCACTGATTGACACTCCGTATTGGAAATCCTCTCTCTCTTGGGAAATATTGGGTCTTTAAAAATTATTATATTATAAAGCTTTCTCCCGAAGAAGAAGACGTGACCATGCAAATTAAGACTTGTATATAAAGGTGAAACTTTCAGGCTAGAAGGAGAGATAGGGTAGACTGCTAACGGGAGCTGTGATTAATTAAACTTGAAGTGAGTCGTAGATATTTAGTAGCTGATAATTGTAATATTTAAGTTGACGGTCTGTCACTTAAGAATTAAACTAGATTAGGTAGCTAAGAGGTAAAAGTTGTTGAATAGACGTAAGTCAACATTTCTCAAACTGTGGGGCACGCCCCCCTAAAGGGGCATGACAACTCTACGAGGCGGGCACGAGCTTATTGAAAAGTCGAAAAAAAAAAGATTATTTTAAAAAATTATTAATTTACTGAAAGTAAACAAGTCAAATACATTCTGACGTAATAAAAAATAAAATACACATTTACACTGATATCTTACACTTATAAATGTATCAGCGCTGCACAATGTATTTTATAATTAGTTTAACAATACTAAGTGTTAAGAACAAGTTTAATAATTACTAGTGACCCCATAGGATTGTCATATATAAAATTATATACAAAAAAATAACACAATAATCTTGATAATTTGTACGGTTCATAATAAATTCATTAACTGCCGATTAAAAGTTACGCGATTCGCTTCCTAATGCCAAGCGTTTTCCACGTATGCGCATGTATGAGATGTGTTAGAGGGAAGAAATAATGAAGCAAATAATCTAAATTAAGTAAATCCTCCGCAAACACTGTCAAGGTAATTTTATTGCATTGCAAAGCTTTCGGAATAATTTTATGGATAGCAGGGCACAGAAAAGATCGTACTTCGCGGAAAGACGTATATATACGTCCAGGGAAATTAATGCTTTGACTGAGCGAGACATTTATATACGCCGGTGACACTAAAGAGATTAAAGTCGTATCGTAGGTTTATCATCAGAGTATTGTATTATTGAATTCAATAGGTTGCCATTGTATGAGGAGGAGAGTATGAAATTATGATTGAATATTGGGTCGCGAATATTGAAACTTTGAGAAGCACTGACGTAAGTGTTTTAGTTATTTAAAGTCTTCTCATATCTCGCGTACCTCATTAATTGTTCCCCATACGTGATAATTGGGTGCATCGCTTAACTTTTGTTAATTGAATTTGTGTTGTTGTTTGTACTGTGAATAAATTGTGTTATTTTGAATATAGCTAGTCTTCCTTCCGTTTCTCCCACACCTTTAAATGCGTCGGGTAGACCTTTACAACTGTTTCCTGTTACATGTTAAAATAGAAAACTGTTGCATTTCAGCTTTTTTTTTTTTTTTTTTTGTATATTTACATAAACAAATTCGGGAAGGTCAAACGGGTTATTTGAGAGAAGGGGAATCAATATAAGGGAATAAAAATATCTACAAAATAAAACAATTACATTTAATATCAAATCACTCAATTGTATTGAAAAACTAAAGCAAAAAGGAGGATATAGAAGCATGATGATAACCAAGAAAATTTTGCCTTAAAAAAAAATAAATTTATTTGACTTTTCAGATGATTCTTGAAATTTAATCTGCTAATTCAAATTAAAACAAAACTAAACAGGATTAAGCTTAAAATAAATTCGAATTATAAACCGCTAATAAAAGGTAAATAAGTATAGAAACGGACTTTATAAAGTTTCTATAAACCACAAAGAAATATTTAAAATGGGAAAGAATCCTGAAACTTAATTTTTTCAATTTCATGTAAAGGATTTATACTAAGCAAGGGAAAAAACAGAAAAAAATTAAAATTAAAAGAATTTATTTAATGCAGTTAATTAATTAATTATGCAGTAAAAACAAACAACGATATAGCAATTATATGTTTTGTATAGTAATAAAACAGTATAAAAGTATTTTCTATTTAAGCTTCTTCTTTTCAAACTACGCAGTAACTAATCATCGTTATATAATTATGTTTAACAATGGACAAAAAAACTAAAGAATAGAAATTTCTTATCTACAGAAACTTAAAATAATTATAAGATAAATTCAATCCATCAATTACGTCTCCTCCAATTAACTATCGAGGATCGATAGTAAAGAAAAATATAATGCATCAACTTTCACTTTTCTTTCCTTAAGTCTGATATATGCAGCCCCATCTCTACGCAACAAAAAGAGATAAAACATTATACAAGTCATGTGTCGTCCATTATTTCCCCTTTTCTTATTCCTAACGCACAAAAAGAAACAGCGTATAGAAAGAATGAGGGAACAAAGCAAAAAAAAAAAAAAAAAAACTAAGAGCATGTTTATCTCAAGAAATGCTTTTAACTCGAAACCCCATACTTTAAAGATTTTTTTTTACTACCCCTACTGCGGACACTGGAAGAGAAAAGGGAAAAAAAGTAATGTTATTCGCCCCCTCCCAGTTAAAAAGAAGTGCTAGAAAAAATGAAGCATCAAAAAGAGAGGCCTTAGCTTTAATTTAGTTAGCTGTCTCACCAGGACTGTTTGGCCCTCGCATTTTCTTCACGGTCAATTTGGCGGCGTGAATCGGAAAATCAGTAGTGAGGGGGTCCTTTGTCACCCCCTAGACTGGAGATAGAGGTAGAAGCTACCTGCGTGGGCACTTAAGATGAATTACACGAGAATTGCACGAGCGGTTCATGAAGTCATGCGGATGTTTGGGAAAACTCCCCTTTCGGTAGGGATTTTTTTAGACTTATTTCTCCCGTTGAGGGGATCTCTTTTTCCCTCTGAAAATCTGTATGTGCTCTCAGTAAATTTTATGATACAACTTACTTACAAGCACGTGTCAAAAAGAATGTTATACTAATAACAGAATTACTTGTAATACCTTTTAAATGGCTCTTTTATAATTCAGTTTTATTTACATTTTTATTTTAGATATAATAGTCAGATGCTGCAATAGTTTGCTTAGAAAATTTTGAATAAATATTTAATAAATTAGCATGTAAAAATATTTATAAATTAATTACAAACATTATTCATCAGAACAAAAAAATTCAAAATTACATTACGACCGATTAATTTTAATTTTTATATACAGTTTCTCGGCATTTTGTTTATCTAATAAAATTATAACTATGCATTTTCAGGAGAAAAAATAATAAATGTTATATTGTGGAGAAAAATATACAGAAAACTTTTAACTCTGGTTTATCCTCCCAATATTTCATTTTTCATAATGATTTTTAACAATACAAAGACTTATAAAAAAAATGCGTTAGATGTTTCGTTACTTGCTCTATGTTAAAGCTCTTCAATGATATAAATCTAAACTAAATTAAATTAAAAATTAACCTCGGAGCAAAAATGAACAAATTAGAACACTCATTTTCAGTTCCGAAAAATTCCAAAATGGAATATCGACAAATATCTTTCGAAAAAGAAAGGAAACTAATCAAAGAGCTACGGTATCAGCGATTTAATCTTCCAGATCATAAAGAATAGAAGAAAACTAAACGACTATAGGGACTTTCCGTAGGGATTGAAAACCAGAACTGAAAAGATGGAGAGAGAAATCGTTCTCCGACCACCCTGCTTGTCGGAATGCGGCCCGACCTCACACCTTGGCCGGGCCTTTCGCGCCGTGGACCTCGTAATTACGCAGTAGCGGCCCCCTATTTACCGGACCCAATGAAGACGTAGAGCTGCAACCTCTAATCATGCTGTCACTTGCCCGCCTCCAGTATCTGTCCAAATTCAACCGCCTATACTCTTTCACTTATAGATTCTTTTCATCCCCCCCCTCTTCCTTTTTGCCAAGATGACCGAAAGGTGAGGTATCTACACAGGTGTTATTCGCAATTAATTCCTGGTACGCACCTACGAGACATATAGGTGAAGCAAAAAAAAGAGATTTTCTCTAACGTGTGGTCTACCTGGAGGAATGAAATGATTATATGCATGGTAAAACAGTCTGCGCCGTGATCTGTTTCGTCAAATTTGCGCCTTGTCCGTCCACGAAGTATATTCCCAAGCAATTGCACTTGGACTGGGGGTGGGAAATCAAGATTTTTTTTTTCATTATCCTTGTTTATTTATTTCTTATTTTAAGGATTCCGAATTCTAGTCCTTGGGAGTTGCTCTTTCTGTGAGATGTGGATTGAAGAGGTCGGAGAGGTTGCTTGGCACTCAACATTCCTCCATCGCCTAATTTTGAATGATTGAGATGTCTTATTCAGGAGGTAAGGGTAAACAAACACGGGGGAGTCTATAGCATTGACTTTTTGACAACGCACACTTTGGGTTTTCGAGAGAAAGAGCAAGTCATAATAAGTGTAAGACAAGTGAAGAGATTTATTTTCTTTTTGGAGAATGAATTTTTGATATATGAATGCGGATGAGTCATTTGGCTTATGGAAGAGAAAGTGTGTTTTTCTGATTGTTGGATGAAAACATATCTGAAGTAAGCAAATATAGAAAGAAAAAGGTGAGTGCACAAGGTTTTAAGGCTGTCTTCGGTTAATATTAAAGAATAGGACTCGAATTAGGTATATTTTTTCAGATATAAAAGAAATGAAAAATTAATATTATATTCTGGTTTCACTATCCTTTAGAGAGCAAGGTATTTTATCATTCTTCATTTTTTTGACAGAGCTGAACCATTTTTTCTGGCATAAAATGTGTTTCGTGTTTTCTATCCTATATCGTAACGTTAAATGAGCTGTCCTTTCACGTGATAAAATAAAAAAAAATATTATTCACGGAATATTTTGAAATTTTAGAAACGCTATATTGTTAACAGATGTATAAGTTACAATGTTAAAAATTTTCATGAAAATTGAGGCATTTTCCTGTCTGAAAATGAGCTCCGTGTTTAGTTCAGGCTCTCGTACTTTTACCGAAAACAGCCTTAACGGGAACACAAAGCATATTATTTATTATAAACAAGAAAGGTAAACAATCAGATATTCTGTTAATAAGACTGTGAAATTTGTGATAAATTAAAAAAAATTGTAACGGGTCTATCCGCGAACCTTCAACTAATACTCTTGGGGTAAATTTACTTCTTTTCAATTGTAAGTTTCTCCCGAACAAGAAGACTTGAATAATTCAAACGAGTTGTTATATTTATGCGTGGACACGTAGGTACGCAAAGTTGTCGAGTAGTAGTCTAGGAATGGCGATTCTTTCCAAAAAAGATCGATTTTTAAATCGATTCGAATCGTAACCTGATGAATCGATTCACAAAAAAATCGAGGTCTAAAAGATCGATTTCTAAAAAATCGATTTTTTTTAAGTCTGCATTTACAATGTAAATATAAATCCATTTTATGAAAAACAAGAAAGATACCATAATAAACGATCTTTTATCAGTAAAATCAGGGAATTTTTTAGTTCAGGGAATTCGACAATTACAATTATTTTTATTACTATATTAAAGTATCAGGTATAAAAGAAAACATTTATTTTCTAAATATACTCGTATTTGTTTCATTAAAAAGTTTAGAAAATAGATAATATAGCTTATAGTTAGTTCCCAATGCTTAATATCTACGCTTTTTAAAAACAAGTCTTCCATGTCTACTGGAATCCAAGCGGTTCCGCTCATCACTTGCGATGTTGCCTGCAATCAAAAATAGGCCCTCAAAAGGAACAGATGATCCCACGATACTCATATACATCATGGCTATTGAGTGAACATGATGATAAATAGAGTTTTTTGTTCTTGCCAGTAAAGTATAGGATCATACTTCAGGTGCACAACTGCCTGCGATAAATAGTGTTTAAATTCTTCCTTTAAGCCCTGACTTTAGATAAACTTTACCTTAAAGGTAGTATATTCAACTAATTGTAAATAATTTTATGGTTTTTACCAAAACAGAAAACAATCGAATGTCGATTTTCTAGGATAAAATATCGATTCACTTAATCGATTCAGTGTTAAAAATCGATTTAAAAAATCGATTTTTTTTGGGCCCGAGAAATCGATTTTCCGATTAATTGATATCGGATTGTCATCCCTATCTGGATGGTCAATTATTGTTAAATGGCGAATAAGTTATAAGGATTGAGTTTAATGATTCCTACCATATAACAAATAATGGTCGTGTAACAAATAGGAGAATTACTTTGAATTATACTGTAGAAGTCCAAAGTGTTCCAAGAGTTCCAAGAGTGTACTCATATGTTAAGTATCCTTAAACCATGTGAATGCTCTTCTAACTTGTAGCGTTGTGCATTTCCTACCTTTATTCGTTTGATTAAAGTTAGTGGAATAATAAATCTGAATTTGAAACTGATGACTGATCTTTACTCGAGCCCCCAAACACCAACAACCTCAAGTAGGTTGTTACAGAATGAGAGAAAAGGTTCAGAATCTCAATGATAATCCATTCTTAAAAATCAGTCTTACTACGATGAATAATTAAATTTACAGATAAAAAGCTTTAGATTAAATTATTAATTGTTAAAATAATATCAATAACACATACAATAAAATAAAAATATCCCTACCTGAATATTTTTAATTTAGGTTTTAAAGTATATTAAAAGAAAATCTCGATGAGACAGAATTGGAAAAAGCAGGAAGAATTTAGTAAGAAGAGAGTTAACAAGTTTGGATTCAATCTTATTCAGAAATGATTTTTCAATAATGAGAGACATATAGTATGTGGTTTTAATTTAACTGGGATTAAGCAATTTTAAGTGCCATAGTTTAGAAATGTAGTGTAAGATAGGCATCAGCAACCTATGCCACAGGGTAAAATTCTCAGTGGTCCTCTACAGATTTGTCATTTTTTGAGAGGATAAAAAATTAACTACTTTGAAACGGAGCTTATCGAATTATCCTCTTTACAATTATGTAAAACAAAGCATACGGAATTATCAAAAAATCTGTACAAAACTTCAAGGATTAATCTACAGTTATTTTAAATTGTTGGATGTCATTGCTGGAGATATCTACTTGTTAGAGGAGAAAACTGCATGTACTTGCTTTCCACTTTTAGTTCTACATATCTAAGTGAACAAATCTCTTTTCATAAGAAAAATATTTTGAATCTTCAAAGAATTTGCTTAACAACTGAATGTTCAGAATAGTGTCATATTCGAAGTCACAAATTATAATTACGATGTGAAGTAGAGCAATGCAGGAACAAATTTCGAATTGAATTATTTAATTTTTATTTAATTATAATGAAAAGGATACTTATATTTAATTCCCCCTAAATATTCTTATTTCTTATTTTAATAAATATATTTAAAACATAATATAGCATATTGTAATAAAACATAGCAAATTGTACAATTTTAATTTTTTATTTATGTTGAATTTTGAAGCTGAAGTCGGTGGAATTTCATGATACGAAAAATTGACAGTTTCCATGTCGTATGATTATGAGACGCGTAAAAGGTCTCTTGAGTGCCTGTTGGGCTTGGGTGCTCTCAGAAAAATTTAATTTCTAGTATAGTTTCACATCAGAAGAGCCTCCTTCTGGAGAGGAGACTGGGGGCGTCAAAATAACTTGTGGAGATTAGTATACCCTCTGTATGGTGTCGCACTAAAAAGAAATACGATACAGGTTTGAAATGTGATAAAATATTAATCCCAAGTCCAATTAGAAACCAAAAAAATATGCAAAATTGATATATAATAAAACTCTAAATCTATACGCGTGACCTTTATTCCCTAACTATGTATGTATTTTATTGGGAACCAAATGTTGTTTCTTAAATGTTTCCTATTGTGAGGTACCCGGAATCACTCTAGTAGATTGGTTTAGTATTCAACAGGTACAAGGTTACCACAACTACTGGTGGAAAATATACTTGTTACAATGCTACATATATTATCTGACAATGTATGTCTATTATCTGTAGCCTATTTTCTAGGAATTTGCAGCATTCCAGTGGTTACTATATCCCGTGCATTATAAGTCACATTTAAATTCGATTCCAGATTCTACAAAAGATTATATGTGGAATAGTGGGAAATGCAGTAAGTTAATTTTTATGGGTGGTATAGATCACTGTGAGAGAGAGAGAGAGAGGAAATATCATTCCATTCAATAATCCGAAAACGTCAGAAAAAGTATTATAAAAATATTTTTTTACGTTTGTTATGGATAAGGTACTATGGAACTCATTCATGACTATATAAAAATTCAGTTGGGAAACGTATTACATTTTTAGAATTTCGAATCTAAGTTGTAGAAGAGTTTTTACATAAATTTGAGGATACAGGTTTTGGACAAAAGAATCCTGGCAGACCCCCCTACCCGTCTTACTGGACGACATTTTATATCCCATATTCCTCCTACTGCAGAAATTGAGCATACAATACAGTGCAAAGTTTGGTGTTAAAAAAAAGGATGAAAATTAAAAAAGATAAAGAAGGAAACACATGATTCTCTCTGGTGTAATAATTGCGGAGCTGGTCTGTGCTTGGAAAAGTATTTCCCGTTACACCACACAAAACTGAGTTATTGAACTACTAATAGGTATTCATTTTATTTTTTAGAAAATAATTATTATGCATGTAATTCAAAATATCAATTTTTCACACTACTAGGTATATTTCACTTTCTACTAAACATTTGATTCTTGCAATAAACAAATTTATGCACTCAAAATCATCAAAATAACTTGACAGTTAAAGGGATACAGAGATTTCAGTTGTTTTCCGTTAGGGGGTCTGCAATCAAAACTTGCGTAAGCCAAAGATTGCATTCAGTTTTCGGGAACCACGTCAGATAACTCTCCGCGATTTTTCGGTTCAGCATATACACAACAAAAATTTGAGCTAATTATAGCAATTTTTTACTTGGAACTATACGTAGGAACAGGAACAATTTTAATTTAACTTGTAATTTTTTACGAAGAAATATTGAGTTGTATTTTATATTATATCGGCTAAGAAACTCCAAGAATTATACTAAAGTTTTATTTAAAAATTTCCAGTTGAAGTTTGTTCTCAAATGAAATACAATTTTCAGAGATGAGACAAAGTTTTTGTCAAATCTTTTCCATAAATAAAAGAATTCCATTAACAAAAATAAAAGCTTCAATGAGCTACAAACAAGTCAAAGGAGTCGACTCCTTGTCAATTCGTTATTTATTTAACTATAAAGTTTCTTAAAACTCTATAAAAATTGTGAAAATTTAAAATTATTTGTGTTTTAACAAAGAATCAAGCACTGATATGAAGATAAAATAAATTGCTAAGAATTAAGAAGTAACACCAGTAATGTGTATATAATTTGAAATGGAAAGTGAATAAATACATTATTCTACATTATTAGTTCAATGAGTATTTTAATTAGACAAATTTAACTATTCTTTGCATCACTGAAAAAAATCTTTTATTTATTTCCATGATTTGCTTTATTTTTAATTTTTAGCAATAATGAAATTGTTGAATTTTTGAAAATTTGAAAAGAACATGCACTCTCATATTGTACACATTAAATTGCTATAAATACAAGCAGTACTCAATTCTTGTATAAAATCCTGTCTCACTTTTATCAAATTTTCATGCGCTAAATTGACTGTGCACTAACTCATGTACTGCTATCATACTAATTCACATCAAATCACTGATTTTATGCGTGACGATTATTTATGACAACTTAACAATACAGCACCGATATTTTTAGTGAACAAAGTTTTTAAGTACATTTTTCTTATTTTACTTTTCTTAAGACTTAGTGAATCACACAGAGATCACAGGTTGGAAAAATGTAGAGATATTTTTTGTTGTCTTTACTATTGTTCAGTTCTTTTGTTATAGCTTACGTATTTTAAATCATAAGAACAGCTGTTCCATGTGCCTTATACAGTGAGATTAAATCTTATCCAAGAATAAAGTACACACATAATTTAGATATGGGTAAATTTATCCTCAAAACGTATATGTGAACACGTGTATTTCAAGAAAAGAACCTATGAGAAATTTCAAAGCTTTTGGACATTTATATTAGAAAGCAATTCCTGCTATAAAAATAAAATAAGAATAGAAACTCTTCTGAATTTTAGTATCTTCAAAGTAATAAGAATTTTATTTCAAAAATAGTTTTGGAATTTAATTGTAAATCCCGAATTTATTTTCTATATATACAATTGCAGTAAAATTCTTTTTTTTCCTCGTTGATACTGTGTAAAATCTATCCCTATTTGTAGTTTCACCTTACTATTTAATGTGGCTAGTTATTTAGTGCATTTAATCAAACCAAGCTGTCTTAATAGCTATCTAAACTAGGACTGAAATTTATTTAGCTTTTTATTTAAATATTATAAAAACTTATTAAAAAACTTTACTTAAACTAAATTATCCCTTTATCCGTCTCACATCGTGCCTTTTTCTTAGACGATCCATAATTAGGAAGCAATTTTTCTGTCCTTTTTCTGATATTCATAGCACATTCTACAGATTTAGAATAATATTACATACCGGATGCCAAAATATTGAACATTTCATCATATTATTTATACAATAATATTTTTGTATTAGGATTCTATTCATTAAAAAACTTTCAAATCATTCATGACACACTAAGGTTTGAAATATATATATTTTGCTTTTACAGTAATTAAGGTCTTCAATTTAGACGTGTAAATAAATAATGCATGGGACCTATTCAAGTCATTTTACATTTAAAAAGTGCCATTTTAATAAATGAAATATTAAAACATCAACACAAAAATTTATAATTTGTGATATATTTAAAGAAGTATATGTGACATTTAGAAATAAGTCTTGTGCTCTGTCTCGCTTCTAACTGCAATACCACTGTTGAAAAATACAAACATTTTTGGTTGACAGTATTCATTGGTAATTTCTTTTCTTCTTATTTCGTACAGATGTCTCTTTTTGCAATTTTTGTTTAGATGAGACTGCATGAAGAAGCCGTTGTGACAAACGTAGTTCTTACGTGACAGATACCTGCAAATCTAGTTGACAGCAAATATCTCAGGATGTCATTTAAGAAATTCAGTTCCGGATTGAAACAATTCACTAATTGACTGAATTAATCCTCGAATAGATAGAACATGCTTGCACTATTCTTTTTTTCCCAAACGGTTCGAATGCTTCCAAAGATTCCAGCCTCACCATAGTCAACACCCTCTTCTCAACGTCGAATGTAATCAACGGCATCAACCTGGGCAGTCACAATCAATTTCTCTACCATTCACCACTCGCTATTCTTGTTCGTAGCAATTGTGAGGAAAATATTTCACCGACACAAAGTAATGCCAGACGACATCATATCCACCTCGATTTTTGTTTCGCCATCTTGTCAGGCATACGTTACGGAAAGAGTGAAAAATGACATTTTTGGGAAGTCTCATAAATACAGGGTTCATTAAGAGAAGCTTATATTAGGAGAGATGTTATCATTGGGACGAAAAACCGTCTTGTCATTTGTGAATGGGATGGTGGAAGACAAAGACAGGGACTTAGTGTCAAACGCAGAGGATTATTTTGCTGTGGGTTCGGTAAATCAAATAAGAAAACCGGTTCTCCCATGGCTTGATGCGTACAGATAAGATTTTAATCAAATATGAAAAGCGGAATTGAGTTTTCATTGCTTCCGTTTTGCAGAATGACAATTTCGATGTTCTTTATTTTTGTACATTAATTGGTTGCCAATGACGGGAATCATTTGTACCATCAATTATACCTATGAGCTTATTGGCACATGAAAAAGAGTGATAAATAGGATTGTAAGCATGACAGCTTTATGTTCTTTTGAAAAATTAAGACGATATTTAATGTAAAAATTGTTGCTGTTAAAAAAAGCTATCTCTTCGATAGATAAATATTATATGTCCTAATTTTTATCACAACAAATCTTTCAAATAACTAGATTTTTGCGAATTAAAATAAGTGACCATTTTTGTTCCCAAAGCTGTTTGATTTGATTATTATTGAAAAGAGTTAAAATGATTTTAAATGTGAAAAGTACATTCGAATTTTTATCTTATGAATGTTCGAATTTTTGCGAACAGAAAAATTTCCTTTTCTGTTTTATTTTCATTTTCAAAGTTAATTCAATTATATATGGATTAAAAAAGATATAAATTTTACATTGAAAAGTATGTCCCAATATTCAATAGGCTATATGCAACTGACGCTCGAAATTTACGAAAAAAAATTACAAATTTTCTTTATATTTTCTTGTTTAAAAGTGCATTTAGGCCCTCAGAGTTGCCAAAAGAGACTTTCATAAGGTATTCTATCATTATAAATTAGAATACTGAAATTTCAATCACCATCAGATTTAAAATATGTAACTGCTGAAATGCATCTGAAAACACAAAGAAGTAATTACCAAGAAAAATTCAACAAATTCAAACTAGTAAAAACAAGATCTTATCTTACAAGAATTGTGTATTTAGATAAAATTTCAAAGAGTGCAATGATCAACTTTGAATTTTTTTATCCTGTGTCATTGCGTTTATGTTAAATAAATAACTTAGTTCATGTTGTGTAGTATTTTGCGAAGAATATTTTGTGTTGTGTAGTATTTTGCCAAAATAAAGGTTAATTTATCGGAAAAACATATCTTTAATTTTTTTTTTACAATAAAGAACACTTGTACTGAATACTTCATAGATAAAATATTTATATTGGGCTATTTACATAAATTGTTATTAAATTACCGTAAAATCCGGCGTGTAACGCGCACTTTTAACACAAAAAATAAGATTGAAATTTAAGGGTGCGCGTTATACGCCGGGTATAAAAACGAGAGCTTTAAAAATATAAAACGAGACGAGCATAAAAAAAAAACTTAGACTTCTACAAAGATCGGAATATTTTTTTATTTAAAAGAAATATCATACCTTATGAACTTAAAAGGTTGTTTTTCTAGAAATATATATATAATATTTTTTTTCAAAATCCTGGGGTAATGCCTCAAATAAATGGCTTTAAAATACAATAGCATTGCTAATGTACATTGCAGGTTCCTTCGTAAAAAAGGGGGTGAGCACTATAAGGTGAATATACCTTAAAATTAAAAAATGCAGCTTGAAAGTATAGGTGCGCGTTATACGCCAGATTTTATGGTATGTAAATTTTATATTGAAATAAAATAATTTAGAACCATTTTCTTACTTTACTTGTGCACAGAATCTCTCACTCACTCTCCATACACATAAGTGAAAAGCGACTCACTCAATTATCACGAGATCTCCGGTACTACTGAACATACGACTTCAAATTTAACAGGCATGTTTTTTTATTGAGAAGAGATATACTAAAAAAGGATTTTACAGAAGCTGACTCCCGAGAGGGATAACAGAAACTTTATAGATACCGCTTTTGAACTATTACACCAAAACAAACATATTTCTTTTGTCGAGTACGGTTCAGCTAAGAATGGGTTTTATGGAAATCTACTCAAAGGGGGAAGAGTGTTACGCGGGAGTAAAAGACAGATGTACTTCCGTTGCACAAATTCAAGTCCTAACCTTTTTAAATCAAGAGGTGAGAGCTATTATAATGTTTTTAAATACAATCGAAAGCTTAGTGGTAGGATTTAGCTATTAATAACCTAAAAACAATACGTATTCATACATCATAAAATTACCAGCAGAGTGGGTAGGTAATGACTAGTACTTTTATAAGGTAATAATTAAACTTCTGCATTTTAAAAGTGAAAAGGAGACAGAAGCCAATAGAGAAATTAATAGAAGTTTTTGAAATTCTAAATTCAATAAGGCTTAACAAAGTATTGCATAAAAATTTCTTCATTACATTACATGATGTGTAAAATTACACCAGAAAAATATTACGCGTGAAAATAGCTTGAGAGTGATGATGCTAAATAAAAATTAGAAAATGAGTGTTGCTAGTACTAAGAATAAGTATCAAGAATTATATTTTGTCAAAGAAATTTATAGAAATCTTTGTACTTAGCTTAAAAACGCGTCCTTATGTGAATTGCATTGCCACAAAAAAGAGCAAAAAATGGCAGATTGTTAATTGAAAAGAATATTTAACTCTTCACACACAAAAAAAGAATATATAAATTCATAAAAACAGAATTCGAACAAAATTCTTGATTGTTTATTATTACTTCCATTTTAATGTATACAATCATACTTCAAATTACTCTATATAAGAAACAGAATAAAGGTATGAACCACGTATGGTTAATTTAATAAATTAAAAATCGTGGATTTCTTATAGAAATAATAAAACATTAAAGATGAGATACATAAAATCACAAATATAGTTGTAGGACACATTCAAAGTGCCAAATACTTATCAGTGACTATATAAAATCAAACTTAGAAGATTTTGAACAGACTTAGTGATCTCTAAATGTATTCAGCAACACAATGGATTTTTAAAAATACCATCTAAAATATAATACATTATTAAATAAGACAGACCAGTGAGTATACTTATCGAATGACACGGTAAAAATTCCCATCACGGCTAAAGTGGTCATTCGTTGAAAAAGTAAGTAATGAAAGCAGAATTTAATAATATGTCTCTTCAACTACATGAAAGAATTTTACACATCTACAGAACACCATTAGTTCAATTTCAGAGCAATAAAGATAAGGCCAAATCGGGAGGTATGAAACCTTGTTCCGACAAATTAAAGGTTTTTTAGGGCTGTGTCTAAATGTAACAGTAATAAGGAGAAATATATGTTGCTAAAATCTTCTGATTCGAACTGACTCCATTTTTGACCAGTGCTTTTTTAACATGTTAAATCGTGATTCATTTAAAAAATTGAGTTACGTCTTTTAATTTTTAAGGGATTATTTCAGAAGTGATTTTAAAGCGATAAAAGATAATTTTTTTAAAGGGAAATTTTTACAAAAAAATAATTAACAAATTTTTTGGAATGAAAAAAATTTTAAAAATTTTTTGGAAAATAACTTTAATTTAAAATATTTCCTTTAAAATGCCTTTTAAATTTTAATTAAAGTTTTAAAAAAAATTTTTTTAATTTCAAAAAATAAGGGCTTTTTTAAAAAAACCCCCTTTTTTGAATTGTTTTAAAACTGGGAAAAATTAAGTTTCAAAAATTTAAAATTAGTTAGCCTCTGTAAAGAGGTCTGAGCTATATAATTTAAAAAAATTTATTATAATAAAACTTTTTTTACAAAAGGAGAAATTTTGAAAAAGTCATTCTAGTTAAATTTTTTTCAAATATTGATTTAAATAATTTTTTTGTAAAATGTCCTTAAAACAATTTTTTACATTTCTAATCTAAGTGACCCCAAATATAATAAAATTATCCATTTTGGTTTTTTTTAAAATCACAGTTCCGAACGTTGTCGGTTACCTTAAAGTACAAAGTAAGTTTGAGGTGACAAAGTCTATTTTGAACAAGAATTGTCACATTCTATTGTTTGTTCTATAGATTACTTAAAAAATACAGTTCAGAAATGTTAATGAGAATATTCAAATTTTCTGTGATGGAGGTTATTTTTAAAATTTTAATTTTTAAAGGGGTTTTTTATTGAGGAAAATTTTTTAAGTATTACAATAAATACTTACAATAAAATGAGTTTTGCATTATTTTTTTTATGTGTTAGTCTCTACTACCTTCATTGATTTTTAAAAAAATTCTTTCAATTTATTTAATTGTAGGAAAAATTTTTAGTTTTTTAAAAAAGTACCCAATTTAAATTTTTAAAAGGTTTTTACTATTTTTTTTTATTTAATAAAAAAAAATTTGGCACTGCGATCACCACCACCACCGTACACGCTTACTTGTTCAATCTCTTGCATAGAAAGCACTGCACAAAGCTGTCGCAATAATTGTTTATGCCTTAAACTGATTTTATTAATAAACCCCTTCCCCATTAAAAAAAAGTTTTTATTTTTTTTCCATTGTCAAAAAAAAATTTTACTTTTTATTTTTTCATTATTAAAAAAAAGAAAGACAGAGGGTTAATTCATTTATAAAGAAATGAATTATTTCCTTCACAATCAAAGTTTTAACTGATGCTCAGCTCAAATTCTTTCTAATTTAGTTCCTTATATTTTTAACTGAGTGAGAGTTTAATTTATGTCACATTATATAGCTACGCGAGGACCATTGGCGACGGACCTCGGAATTTTTAATCATGGTTCAATGATGTGGATGATACTTGAACTCTTACACATTCTCTCTCCCTTCTCCTAACTCCTACACCAACGGAAGAAAACTTAAGCCCCGATAAAATTTTAAGCATCACCCTAAGCGAGCCCTCAGCGGAAAAGGCTCGAACTCTGACATGCCAGCCACGAGTCCTTTACCTTGATCACTAGGCTACTACGGCCACTATATATTTCTAACTGGTAGAAAGAGTTAAAGAATTAATTTCATCCTTTTTTTTACTCTTCAGTTTTGGTTATTTATTTAAAAGTTTCTTAAAAAGCCGCACGATTCAACGACAAAATTAAAAAAAAAAACAAAAAATATTTTCCTAAATTTTTCTATAAAAATTTTTTTCAAAACATAAATTTTGGGAAAGTCCGGTTAAAAAAAACCCAGAGTTAGAAAAATTTTAATTCCCCACACACCCCCCAGCCAAAAAAATTTAAGCCGATTTATATCAGAAAGAAAAAAAAATCAGTAGTTTTTTTTTTTTCATTTAAAATTTTTGTTTTTAATTTTTCCCAAATGTGTGTTTTGATATTTTTTTCAACTATGCATTTCTGAATCAAAGTAACACTATATCTTTTATGAATGCTTACTGAAAACTCCTTGTAAATTTATAAATTCTAAGAATCTACTATAGTATATATTTTATGAATAACAATTTTATCAAAAAACCCAAAATTTAATTTTTTGTTTTTTGTTTAACGATTTGTAAACAAATTTCAGTGTACGTTAACCATTGCAAAAGTTTTTTTAAAAGCACCTCATGAATTTTTAAATTTTTTTTTAAGAGGTTAACTTTATGTGGTATTTCGAGCACAAAAACTGAAAGTTTTACATAAGACATATAAAAGGGGCAACTAAAAAGTTTGTGAAAATCATTAGAAGAATTCGAAAAAGAAATTTTTTGTAAATCGTACCATGTCCCCTTAAAATATAACTTTATTATACTTTTTCAGTATTTAATAAAGCTATGGTTGATTTTTTGTTAACTTGTAATCGTTTCAATGCTTATGAAGATATAAAGAGTTAATTTATAAAAATAAAATATTAGCTTATTCATTTAGGAATAGTAATATTTCCAAAGATTCTGTCAAAACTGATTGATTTATCAAAATGATGACCACAAATGGCGTGAAATAAACTTACACGCTTCTTTACGCTTGCCTATGAGAGTAGCAAACGGAAAACGAACATAATGGTTGTATAAAAGAGACAGTTTACGGTGCTTTTAAGGCGATGCAGGTGTCTCTGCCCCAAGGGAAACGTGCTTTCAGATAATATTTACTGCTGGATATTCAGAGTTTTATGTGCGTCAATTTATTGCGCCAATGTCCTAAAACATTGTCCACAAAGTGGCCGAGGTAGTGTGATGATGACTCATGTAACGAAATTGGTCCGTGATGCTCCAGGTATAAAATTAAGCTTCATAAATGCTATGACGAATCAATTAATCAGCGTCTAATAATACAGAAAATTATAATGTAACCTTTTTCAGTAAAGAAAGTTGCTATTTCTTCTAAAAAATGCTTAAAATTGATGATTATTTGTATGTTTATGATCGATATTTGATGAAAAACAGAGATTAAGAGAAAAAGCTTTCATTTCTGAAAGAGACCAATTTTCGTTTATTTTGTTCATAAAACTGTGGATGCGTATCGGGTTTTTGTAGAGGGATATCTCATATATATATATCTGGGAATACATATGTAAATGTAGAGGAGTACATGATGTAATTAGCTGAATATGTTTCGAGGCATGATAAGGTGAGTACATTACAAAAGCCAGATCATAAATCACAGTTCTGCAATTGTTAATTACCATATATTTCGGCATATTACGTGCACCTTTATGTTCAAACTGCGCTTTTTAAGTTTTAATTACATTTATCGTATAACGCTGTAACGGGTCTATTCGCGTTCTTTCTACTAATAATCCTCTTGGGATTAATGGGTTTTAAATATTATTTTATTGAAAACTTTCCTTCAAAGAAGAAGACGCAATTTATTCAAATCAAGACTTGTATTTAAAGATTAGTTCAAGTTCGAAGAGAGAGCGGCTAAAAGCTAACAGGATAGCAAGTAGAAATTAACGTTAAGATAGGCAAGAGAGCTTCGTAGATTATTTGATTAATATTAAGATTTAGGATTTGGTCAATTAGTTGTTAAATTGGATTCGGGTTCGTTTTAATTAGATTACTTAAGAATTTATATTCAAATATTAGAAGGTGTATTACCTGGAAGTGCAAGAGTAAGTGATCCGATTTCTAATTATATCCCCAATTATCTCGTCTACCTCGTTATTGCTCCCATATTTTTCGATTGGTGCTTTTCTTAACTTGGATTGTTGAAATTTTGGACGTTGTTGAGAATTGTTAATAAATTGAATTTGTATTGACTATGTGGCTAATCTTCCTTCTGACCCTCGTACATTAATGGATGGGAACGCCCATCCATTACAACGCGCACCAACCACGAAGAAATTGAAATATATGTGAGCAATACTCTTATCTTCTTTTGAAGTGTAGATGTGTGAGTGGATAATGAAAATATGGAATGAAATTAAACTTGACATAATCAAAAGTCATATAAAAATGTAGCATATCTAACAATCTAGAGATGAAACGATAGATGAATATTCATTTATGGATCAGAGTATCAGAGATGGTGAAGATGAAACAGAATTCGATGATCTGCCTTAATATGTAATAGAAGACAAATATGAAGAAATTTCCATGCGAATAATGAAGATTATTTAATAATAAGTCATTTATTTTAAATAAACAGTATTTAGGTATATATAGAAAAAAGTGTATTTTTTAATACTCGTCCTTTCTTTATTTTTAAAGTTATCATTTTTATATTCGGAGGATAAACTCACCCGTAAATTTCTATCTCGTATTTTGTTTTCAAAGAGCACGTGATGGACAGGAATATACTGTATTCATTTTTATAGTTCATCTGAGTTATACACTGATTGGTTAATTTAGAATCACATGTTTTCCAAGAGCATTTTTTCATTTTAAATACCTTCAGTACATGAAAGTTTAGAAAGAAAAACTATATACTAAGCAAAAAAAAAAATCTAAAAAAGTATTTTGATTTAATAAAAATAAAGTTACCCTAAACAAAAGCATATCTAGAAACTATATTATACAAAAATTATCCTATTACACAGAAAATTGGAAGCACTTACAGTTTATTATTTCGATTCCACAGTAATAGTGCTGAAAACAGCCTTGAAATTTAAATTCAAATATATTTATCATGTTTCTCCCTAAAGAGAAAAGTCAAAAATCCTGCAATGTCAGAAAATTTGATTACAAATATTTTCCTCCCATTCAGAATAAAACGAAGGTAATTTATGCATATATTTCTCATGCATAGAAATTAAGCTGTTATATTTAGTAACAATTTGTAATAAGGCAGGAAATAATAGCATAAATCAGGAGTGGGTAAATAGCGACCCACAAAGAGGTGTTTTTTGCAGCCCGCCGAGACACAATCAGAAAACCAAATATTAGGATTGACATATATTTGTGAGGCAAAGTAGTAAAGTAAATGCAGATACAAGTTGCCTGACATTATCTTTCAGGCTGTGATGAGAATTTCAACAAACAATCTCACTCTTGCTTTAAAAAAAAATCTAGAAAATTGTGATAGGGTATATTTATTGCATTAAACTGATTCTGGTTAAATGTGAATGCACTATAGATGGTATAAAATTAGCACAATAAATAAATTGAATGAAACTTATATTGATTATTTAACTTATACTTTGCAAAGAGCATCATCTCCATATACATTGTTTTTGACATAAAAAAAGAAGAGTTTTGAAACCATGGGCTCTGGGCCCTTTTTGGCCCAATCGGGCATTTGGAAGGCCGAGGCGCCGTTTTTCCCCCTACTGGACAGCTTTTTTTGGGGGTATACCTTCACTGGCGTGGGGCTCGAGGGCTCCCCCTGCGGCCGCCAGAATGGGTGGCGACCCCTTCCAATGCACGGGCTCGTGAGTACCCCGCTAACGACATCGTCAGTTGGTACTGGGAGGATCGGCGTCCCAAAGGGCAAAAGCCGCAGGGCGTTGGGTAAATAAATAAATACTTATACTTTTATTTTTATGATTCAAGGTATCCCCCCCTTTCTGAAATGAAAGGGTTAAACTCTGAATTTAAAATTTTTAAAAAGTCGTTTACGTATTTTTCCACAGGGTCCCTTGGGTGGCGTAACGTACCCCTCCGAAACCCCGTTTCGGGGGGCAGGGACCCGGGGTCCGAGCCGTTTTTAAGGGTTATAACCCTTTTGGATTCCACAAAAAAAACCCCGATTTTTGACCTTAATATTTTTGTTACCCACTGTCCCTCAGCTAAATCATTTCCTCGCCCCAGGTATAAAATGTTTGAATTAAATATAAAAATAATTTTATATTTTTTATAAAATATAATATAACTTTTTTACTTGGAAAATTATTTGAATTCCAATTACAAATTCATTTTCTAAGATGTAAGTTGCACTTTTATGTAACGCTATACTTTTATTGCTACCAGTAACTTGTACTTGATTGTAGAAAAGTAATTAGTTGATTATGAAGTTTTGAATTTAAACTTGGTTTTATTGCTGATGTAATTTTATCTCATTTATCAATAGAGTAAAAAAAACAACTTTTTAAAAAAGATTTTTTTAAATCTATTGCCATGCCCGTTGGAATTAAAAATTTATTTTATTTTCCGTTGTTTCAAAAAATTCGTTCTTGGAAAAATTCCTTTAAAGGGAAACCCTTTTTTATAAACAGAACATAGGAGAATAAGACGTTGAAAAATACACATGATATAAGAAATACGACATTATTTTAAATAATAAAGGCGTTCTAATGTATATTACTTAAGTTCACTTTTAAAAAGACAGAGGGAGAGTCTCGGATTCTGATTTTTTGAAAAAAATGTTTTTTGGGTGTATCAAAAAAACAAAGACAAATATAAAGGGGAAAATTTAAAATTTTTTTAAGCCACAGATGGCAGCACGGCACTTTTATCATCATAAATGTAAAAACCCTTTTTTGGATTCAAAAAATAATAAAAATAAATAAAAAATTTAAGAAAAAAAGACGTTTTTAAGTAGTAAACAAATTGCTATTTTTTTTGGGATTTTAAATCAAGTAATTTAAAAATTTCCCAGGTTTTTTTTTTCTAAAAATCGTCAAAAAACCTTTTTTTTTTTTTTTTGCGCTTACATTTGAATGCATATTAATTATATGTTATCAGAGGTATTGTTTAGAAAAGAATGATATTGCTTAAACTAAACTTGGTGAAACTCCATATAATTTTGGTTTATTTGTGCAAATTGATTCTAAAAACGTCTTAAATTTTCGCTTTGTTTACAGCGCACAGGGTTTTTAAGTCGAAAAAAAAAATTTAATTTTTTGGGCAACCGAATGGGCAAAATTGAAGGAAAAACCCAAAAAAAAAAACTCTTAATTTTATGTCGCATAAATGGAGTTTTAGAGTCAAATTCAAAAATTTATTCTAATAATTTATAAGACGGTGAATGAACACAGAAAAGATAGCAGAGAAAGTAAAATAGTCTGTATAATAAGATAGAATTGTAACCATCTCTTAGTTTCATTATTGTAACTTATTATCATACATAGTTTTAAAAGATGCTTTAAATGATAAATATTAACAATGAAATATAAATTATATGCTATCAGGTTAAGTGATTTATATTAATAGTACACATATCCATGTGTGTTGCAGTAACCATATACTAACTCATGTTTAATGGATCATATTCAGTGGAGCACACTAGGAGGGAGGGGGGTCCTAGGGATCTGGACCCCCCCTCCCCAAAGTCCTTGATTTTTTTCCGATTGATTATAATTCTAAGTATATAATACGTAAAATTTAACTAAATATTTGTTATTAATGATTAATTTTATCAATTAATGCTAATTATTTATTCAACAATTAGTTTTTTATTGTTTTTTGTTCTCGAAAATCGACAAAATCATAAGGAGCATGATACAAGAATGGTGGACTTTCGATCCCGGAACCCTCCTTTGAAAAATTCCTGTGTGCGCTACTGATCATATTAATATTAAAATATAGAACCAATCATAAATACTAACTTCTTCTAAGGAAATTTAAAATGGACAATTCACTTTTTTGAATGTAAAATAAGCCTCACATTTTAGTAATATATAAAGTGCTAGATATATTTATTCCGAAACCATTTTGTGAGCAATTGTTAATAAGAAGTAAAAACATTTAAAGTATAAACCAAAAAAATGTACCATTCTATTAAGAGAAGAGATCATATATTTGTTAAAATAATAAAGGTAATGCATAATAAAAAAATCAAATTTTAAATTAAAAACTGGATAAAGTTTACAAAAAAAAAAAAATAACTGACGAGGATTTATATGACTTAAAAAGTTGATGAAAAATAAAACATTTTCTCTAAAAAACCATTTTAAAACAATTGATAAAATTAAAAGTGTATATAAAATACATACATAAAGTATTCGTCTAACCAAAATTTTAAATCCATATTTAATGCATTTAGAGTATTTCATTAGATAAAATCGTTTCTATTTCAATATTTTGCGTATTTCAAAATGGCTTATTGTGTTCTTCTCTTTTACAATTAAAAATAAACGTGTTCAGATTTTGAAAAATAGTTATCTTTATAATATAAGTGAAAAATATCTATAAGTATATTTATAAATATATATATATATATATATATATATATATATATATATATATATATATATATATATATATATATATATATATATATATATATATATATATATATTATATATATATATATATATATATATATATTTATATATATATATATATATATATATATATTTATATATATATATATATATAATTTGAACAGAAAAATATTAAATAAAACTATGTAGATATGTAGATGTACATATCTACATATAATTATAGTAAATATAGTTATGTAGATATATATATATATAACCATATACTTCCTCAAAAAACCAAATATGACATAGGATCAAAGATTACATTCATTAGATATAAACGCCTCATAGAAAATAAATACCTACAAAAATAAACTAATGATGTAATTAATGCATATGAGTTATTATTTTTACACACCCAATTACATAATTCATGACAATTTTACGGGATATTCGTGTGCATTGTGTTGTGCTTCTATAGTTATGTTGTTGATAATTATTTTCTTATGGTGCTATGGCTTATAAAGAAAAAAATTCTGTTTTAGAAAATGGTTGAAGAATGAAATATTGGACATTCCAACTTTTTTCTCTCTAAATGAGATTATTTTTCAGTAACAACTTACTTTTACACAGACAATTGATTGTCATGGCAAAACTGAAGCATTTTTACTTGATTACAATATGCATTGGTTGAAAGTGATAATTTAATTCTTTTAAATTATAAAAACAATTATTTAGGCATGGTATTGAAAGTTATAACACAAATAATTTTTCTTCAATAAATAGAAACCTGTCTGATAATTTTTTGACAAAATTATGAAGAAATTTAATAGAATCTAGCATTAAAACAGGAAATTATAAGATTACTTTTAAACACATTTGAAATTATAAAAAACACAGTTAAACATTAAGACCTAATTTTTTTTTATTTCTTATTTCCCTTGAATGTATGTTTAATAGTTACTTCTGTAAGCCCCGTGTGATACTTTGTGGTGCACGGGGATTTTATAATTGTTTTCAATAAAAAAATTTTTTAAAAAAAAACACTAAGATTAAAGGTGGTTACAATTTTTTGCTGGTGTTTTTTTTTTTTAATATTTGTGAGAAAAACAGATATTCACATAAAAAAGTATGTAAGAAACCAGGCAATGATTGCAATTGCCTTCTAAATTTATCTTTGTAGTCTGCTCGTAATTAACATTAAGTATTTTATAGAGACTTCCATCATCTTAATAGTGCTTAGAAAGGCGATTACATTAAATAAAGAATCAAATGATTTTAGAGATGAACAAAAAATAAAGGAAATACTCACTCGTACTTACGTAAAAAAATTAAATGATACAGATTTTTTTAATGTTATAGAGTGCAAGCGGGAAACATAAGTAGCACAAACCAATTTTCCTTGAAATTTATTTCCATCTATAAGTATTTGAAATCGATTTTTATTTTGTATGCTATATTTAAAATAATTCAATGTTGTAGTTTAGTATAAGCAAAGCAATAGGTACTATTTCGGAAATGCTTTAGAAAAATCTAAAGTTTATTTTGAGTGTCATATATACAAAAGCGTTTGAAAATTGGTTAAAATATTTTTAAGAGATTATTATAGATTATTAGAGGGGCTTATAGATTAGTTCCCAGTTAAGAATTTATGATTGAATGCTCTTAAATAATTTATAACACATCCAAAGGTTTTCATTCTTTCGATATCTTTTTGTCAATATATTAACACTTAATTGTGTTTTAGATTATAGTTATAATTTTTACATATAACCTTACTTTATTCATATCAATTTAAAACTTTAAGGAACTAAATCACACTTATGAAGAATGAAACCTGCACAATGCATATAATACTTGAACTTTTAAAATTTATCTTTCTAAAAGATTTCGTGTAAAATATAATGAAGAAAAAAGAGTGAAGTCGAAGATTTATTTATTGCTGCGATTCAAAGTTAAACCTTACTTTATTTCTAAGAAAGATAATGATAATACAAAGCATTTATAATAATGTTACATTAATGAATAATTTTGAAATAACTTTCAATCTCTTTAGTCACAGCTTCGTGAATACTTCATTTTTGAATGAACCAACTCAAAGAAAAACAAAAAATTAAATCAGTGGTTATAAATAAAAAAGAAATTTGTGTGTGTCAATATGAAAACTTCTGATTTATTCTGGGCAAGAAAATCCAATTGTTCGGATACACTAATTTTCTTTTACGACATTTTCGCATGCGGACGTTACGTAGTTCTCTTTTTCGTGCTCATTCATCGGTGGATTTGCTTATTTCATCCATTTTCTGTAAAGGGCAATTGTTTAAATAATTACGCATTCTTATATATTTATATATAAGTATATACGATTTATACATATACATATATATATATATCAATTAGTCTAACTATTTTAAAATATTTATTTGTATATAAATTACTTATGTAGATTATACTTATATAAAGAAAATGTGTTTATATAAGGTACTTACGTACTATCGACACAATGCCAACGTTCAAGACATCTCGCCAAGTTGGCAAATCTGATTTCCCATGGCTCTTACGCCCTGAAACGGCAACCATGTGCTTCCTTTCATATAATGTCGCCAATACATTGCGATAATACGTAAGTACCGTTTATACAACGTATATAACGCAGTACATTATCTAAGACTAGGAAAATGTATGCCCTAAGAGCTGTTTACTTCTCTTAAAATTCTCTAAGCAAAAAAAAAGAGAGAGTTCGTACTTTTTGACAATTAATGCTTTTATTTTCTAGTAATCTCTTAACTGTCATCATTAATATAAACCAAAACATTGGCAACTTTCTCGCCAATTAACTTAATTAAAATTTCGGATTTTAATTCTTTTGGTACATTTTTGTACTCTTTCTACTGAATCAAAAAATAGATCCCCGTTTCTTCTTATCTTTGTTCTGCTGTATGAGAATAATCTTTTTTTTCCATGTATTTTCGCTTAAGCTCTTCTTTCCCCGTTCACTCGCCGGAATTGAGTGGAAGTGGGCTGCATGTCAATAATATTTAAATAAAGAAAATAAAACTTCACAAAAAAAGTGTACAAGAAATTGTACTTAAAAAAATAATAAATAAATAAAAATCACATGCCTAAAAAGTTTTTAATTCAAAACTAAGTTCTCGTTGCCGAGCCGAACACTGTTGCCGACTAGAAACAACAAAAGCCGTGTAAACGAAATATACCCGAACCTGACGCTTAATTTAGTTTTACTCTTCAGCAAAATGTGCCTAAAGAAGTTATCACTTCAAAAACATTCAACTAAATACCACTTATTATTAAATGTATTGATATATATATCTGTGTGTGCGCGTGCGTGCGTGGAGAGATAGAGGGGGAAGACACACACAATGAAGGATAAGAATTATAAACAGCCCTTTTTACTAAAACCATTTTATTAACTGAATTTTTTGTAATGATTCGTTTTATTAAAAAATTTACTACGCTTAGTGTTTTGGAACATTTTCTGTTTGATATTAATGTTAATTTGGTGTCATCAAAGATTTTCATGAGCTTATTATATTTCCGAAGTGCTGGAGGACCACATTAATTTTGGGGGAAAAAAGTCATAAATACAGAAATTTTGGTTATTTCATTGCTCTACTTTTTGTTTCTAATATAGTGGTAATACGTTAAGAAATTATCTCTACCAAGTTGCAGAAGCTGTCAGCACAAAAGCAAAATGTCATTTTTCAGAAAATTTATTTAAAGCAAAACAAAACAAATCGTCGCAATTTCTTTCAAAAGAGTTCGGTTGGATGTTCCAATGTCAAGATAGTCCAATCGAGAAAATGTTTTGTTGTTTTAATAAAATAAAGTATACACTCCTCGTGAAAGGAGGAAGAAGTTCAAATGTAACGAAAAGGATGATAATTTGCCTCGTAAAATTTCTGCTCCTTTAGCAGGACTTAATTACTCATTATATCGCGATGGGGTATCATAAGGGTTTTTTTATTATCCAATATAACCAAATAACGAAACTCCGCCCTGAGAAATCAATTCTATTTCAGTACCGATGCATTAACATACATTTGCAGTGCGATACAACTTTTTGAAAGCGTTTTCTCAAATGCTGTCCAATTCATATTCAGTACCTGTACAATTCAAAAATGTAACTCTAATGACAAATTCCTCACAATATAACTTTCGATTTTTCAAAAACGAATAAGATGAAAACAAAAACACAATTTCAGACGAAGATATTTATTTTCAGGAATTATGAACAGAAAACATATCGAAGGGTTCTAGTGATTTCGAGGTATATTCATTCTAAAAAAAGTCTTGGATATTTGAAGTCATTTATAGAATTTTGAAGGCAATTATAGTGAAAAGCACAGAAAAAAAATCGATTATTCTTAAAAATTACAGCCATGATTTTTTTGTCTTCCATAAAGATTTTTTCTTGAGAGGGTAAGCTTCTTCACACACAGACAAATAAGAGATCCACGACCTCTAAGAGTTTGGGTGAATTTTAATGCTTTTTACAAACAACAATGAATGTGGGAGTATTTATTGAAGTCGCACTATAAAGCAACACGAATGCTATTAGTAATGAACCTCGTAATTTTGAATCGCGGCCAAGTGACGATGACGACACCTGTGCTGGCACCCCCTTTCCTAATTTCCTAAGAGCACTAACAGGAGGTCTTTGAAGCACAAAATATTTAACGTGCATCTGCCCCTCTACACGCTCTACACGGCCGGTCTTCAAAGGCACTAGAACTCGAACTCATGACACACCAGCCACGAATCCGGGACCATGACCACTAGGCTACCGTGGATACTTCAAAGAACAATGATATGTCCCCGGGATTTCTTAAAGATCTTTCCCTCCGATATATATACGGTATATCAGTTTGTAAAGAATCATCAATTCTATTTTCTTGAAAGGCATTTTTCTTCAACACCTTCTTTTTTTTCTGAACCCTACAACACGTCCTAGTTCTTTTTACTTACCTTTTTAACGAGAATTCTATTTTAATTGCAATCTTGGGTCTAATAAATTATTGTTTAAAAAAACTAAAAAACGCCCTTTTATAGTTAATCAAACTAAATTGTAGCGTAATTTTTTAATCGCCAAATCTGGAATTAATATCTGAAATTATTCGCCAGATGCAAGATGGAATCTGAAAATGGGAAATCGTAAATCCTGATGATCCTGATCAGGACAATGGAACAAAATTATTAAATTATTGTATTGTTATCAAACCTGGACAAGTGTGCAAAATTTTGAATGAATCTGACCTTTTAAAGTGGGTAAAAATTGAGTTCTAAGATTCCATTACATACAAGTGAAGTTTATAAAAGGGTGTTAATAATCGAACTTTGTAACTTAATCTTTTAGTCGCTAAATCTGGAATTAAGATAAAAAAATTAGTCGCCAGATGCGAGATGGAATCTGAAAATGGAGAATCGTTAATCCTGATGATCTTGATCAGGACAATGGAATAAAATTATTAAATTATTGTATTGTCATTGGATCTGGACGAGTGTGCAAAAGTTCAAATTAATCTGACCTTTTAAAAAGGGTAAAAATTGAGTTCTAAGATTCCGTTACATACAAGTGAAGTTTATAAAAGTGTGTTAAAAAGAGTACAACATCGTGAAAGTTTTGTTGTGAGGAGAGACACAATATTGTGTCATCCACCGGGTTGAACCAAATTTGTTGATATCACAGAAAACTCTAGAAGTTTCATAATTATGAGTAAGCTAATACCTTCTTTGGATGTAGAGAAGAATATTTTCATTCGTTCCAAGCCTCATTCGCGCGTTTTTGTAATGTTTCTCAGGCCTTTATGATTTGTGAATGATTTAGTGTAATATTTTGTATTCAGTGTATCATCGTCCGTAAATGAGAGTGTAATTAACATGACTTCCTGTATTGTTTCGGACACGTCTATGTCATAAATGACATGCAAAGAAACCCGCAAATTTTCCAACCATACAGACACACACGTACGCACATATATATGTGCGTTTGGATGTATTCAATCCCTTTTTATTAACTATTTTTATCCTTCCTCTTACATTAAAATCACACATGTGCATTTATTGCAGTTATTCAGAGGATGATTTTGGTTACTAACAAATTAAAGTTTGATCAAAATAGTTACTTTTACTGGTGGAAAAGTAACTATAAATATTTTGCTGTAGTTGAACTATTTTCTTTCCACTCATGCTCCCAACGTCACTTCTAGTAAATATTGTAGTTCTGACCCTAAGACATTGCAGTGTTTATAGAACTTAATCTCTTCTGACATGAAACTGATCAAATTCCTACCCATATAATCAACTTATCCAGACGGCATTTACTAATAACTAGTTAGACTAATATACGTACAAATATGACCCTCTTTCAAATAATCCAACATTATTTTCACCTTACAAAGTGTGAAGATAGTGTTCGAATCTTTACGGTAATATAATGTACACAATTCTAAAATAATCAGAATCTACATTCCTCTAATATTCCTTTCTCTCTCTCTATGTATATAACTCATTTAATAAATTTTTCATTTATACATTAGTGATTATTCCTTTTATTCTTTCAAATTTTTAATTATTCATATGCTTTCGAAATAAAAGGATTTAAATTATTGTTAAGGTATCCGACTACGTTCGGAACCGTGATTTTGCAAAAGCGTATAAATGGATAATATTTATGATATTTAGTGTCTCTTAGATTAGAAAATGTATATAAAATTGTTTTAAGAATAGTATTACAATAAAAAATTATTTAAGTACAATATTTTGACAAAAAATGAACATAGAATGACCCATTTTCCAAATGTTCTCCTTTTGTGAAAAATGTTTCTATTATAATACTATTTTGCCTGTATATATCTCAGACCTCTGTACAGAGGCCCCACTAGAATTTTTGAAATATACAACTTAGAAGTGGGTTTATCCATATTTTACGACAACAGAGGGGAGCGATTTTAAGAAAAAAAATGCCGATATTTCAATTGGCTGTAACTGAAAATAATGTGAATTTTTCAAAAATCATAGTTGCATCTCTGTCCAGAGGTCTGAGCTATATACTGGCAATATAATGTTATAATATAAGCATTTTCCACAAAAAGAGAACGTTTTGAAAAAAAGTTATTCTAAGTTAATTTTTTGCCAAAATATTGTATTTAAATACTTTTTTTTGTCAAAATGTCCTTAAAACAATTTTATACATGTATTCTAATCTAAGTGACACTAAATATCATGAAAATTATTCATTTATGCGCTTTTTTAAAATCACGGTTCCAAACGTAGTCGGATACCTTAAGTCATGATGATTTACTTAACTTTTTACAATCGGCGTTTATAGACATTGTATTAAATAAACATAGCCCACTTCATGAAAATACATTAGACCTTGTATGGAAGGGTCAAGAAATACTTAGGATGTCGTACCAAAAAAAAAAAAAAATCCAAGAAATGTTTTTCAATATCTATATTTATTTCTAGAAAATAAAATAACAGGCAGAATATAACAAAAAACAGTACATCCTCAAAGTTCTTTGTAATGACTTTTGATACCTCCAAAAAAAATGTCCAAGCTTCATGAAGATCCTTAGTCATCCAAATGCATCATTTCCTTTTATTTATTTTTCTATTCAGGCATAAATGCCTCGTTACTCCATGAAACGTTCCAGGGATACGCTTGATCAATTTCTTTCCAAACAAAATATATCAGGGGAAAGTATGAGCTTTAGTATTTTTTAAAGACTGTAAAAGAAATAAAAAGAGATTCTTCCTTTTTTTTTTCTTTCTTTTTCACAAGCTTTTATTTAACTTGCAATGCAATTTGTTCGGGTGGAATCTTGCAACTCAATTTTGAAGCTGATGTCTTCAACCGATTGAGCTAAATTTTTGTATACACGTTTAGTTTGGATGATAATGCATGCTTCGACCATTTATATTTCAATATCGGAATAAGTTAAAAAGATATTTATTAAAAACCATAAAATTGTTTTACCCCTGTTAGCTTTTTATTCTGCCCAACTTATCGGATTGAGCTTTAAGTTCCGATTTTTCGGCCTTTTATAAAAAAACCATCTTATTCTTTCTATCAAACTGAGACAAAAAATAATTACATAATCGTAAAAATCATTTATTTCGCCACGATTCGGTATAATTCTTTTTAAAAAAATAATGATATTTTCTATATTTTACAGTCTTTTTCTAAAATGAGTAAAAATCGATGCGTTTTCATGTAAATGATTTCTAAATCGTTCCGTGTTAATTTTTTTCGTGTTAATGAATCGATATTCTGCACTAAGAAAGTTCAGGCTTTTCCCTTTTAGAATCAGTCATTTAAAAAATAAAATACCGAAAACTTTTTTTTTATTACGATTTTTCAAAAAATACTCAAATTTTTAATGAAACATTTAAAAACTCCGTCATTTTTAAAAATAATCACAGGAAACGTTTTTTTCGTTTGTAAAATAGTATTATTCAAATTCTGCACAAAGATTGTAAAAATTGGTTTGAAATTACGGATTCTAAAAAAATGTTTGTGTTTTTTGTTTTTAATATAGTATTATAGTAAAAACAAAAGCAAAAGCAAAAGAAAGAGTTTTAATATTTTGATTAATTTTGCTTTGTCCAATGTTGTTTTGGTCTTCCAGTGTCTATCCCCCCCTATTATTCTCTTGTTGCGGCTCGAGTGAAATATCTATCATATGTACGTGGCCTGGCGGGAAAAAAGATTGAGTACCCCTGTGCTAGCCTGTTCAAAATTAACCGGCAAACAACCTTGCAACAACGATGCGTTGCATGAGATGAACAGACTGAGAAACCTGTCCAGCGATAACTAAAAAGTAAAAAAACTTTTTTAAAAACTTTTATTTAAATGCTCTAAAAAGGATAAAATAAACTTTTCTTTTAAAACTTTTCTTGCTATCAACTTATAACGTCATTACATATTTTACATTATAAAAGCTTGTCGCGAGATTTACCTGTGTAGATAAACAATTAAATTGAATAATTTTATCTGACTTAACTTGATTAACTTTAAAACTTTCAAACTAAGAAAAAAGGAGTACTTAAATCTCGCGACAAGCTTTTATATCATAAATTGTGTAATGACGTTATAAGTTGATAGCAAAAAAAGTTTTAAAAGACAAGTTTATTTTATTCTTTTTAGAGCATTTAAATAAAAGCTTGTTTTTAAAAAAGTTTTTTTTTTTACTTTTAATTTATTCATTTACAGAAGAATCGAACCTTAAATTATGTTAGAAGCCTAAATAGCATCCTTATACTTATAAACTGAAAGTGTTTTTTATATGAATTGACTATGCTGCAAGTGTTGTTCTGTAACTACAGCTGTTGATTATATGTTTGTTTTTAAATTATGAAAGTAAAATATGAAGTAGCTGTAAAACGCTTAGTACTTGTTCACAGATTTATAATATATTACTAATTGCAATTATCTAGAAGAACTCGTACAAATAAAACGAAACTTGCAGGAAATGTAAAACATACGTAACTGATTAAAATTACGATTTGATCATACATGTGTGGACCTGAGAAACGCCCTTCGAAGTGAGTGAATTGAAAGCACTGTAAAGGTGCGTTGAAATGTATGTATCATTTAGCTGTTGTAAGGATTGAAGTCAATATACTCTGCTGAAAACTCAAAGTGCCTTACGAGCAACTAACGGAATTCTAACGCGACCCATAATTGGCTTCCAAAAGAATGAATGTTCTCATTATGAAATCAACTCTCGTACGTGACGTAACGCCACAGCAGAGATGCATGTGTGGTAAAAAAATAGACCATGAAGAATCGAACAAGTTGAGTCCTCAGCAATGAGCAATAATGGTGTTTATGTAATATACCATTGACCAATTTCGTCAAATCAAAATACATCTCCAAATGTCATGATATGCAGCCAACAGTGGAATCTGTTCCCGTGCTTATTTGCACGGTTTTAATAACAATGACAGCATTTGGCGACAATTTTTGAATTGGCTCTTTTAGCTTGGCGAAATCGATCGACGACGTAAGTATCATAGTCACTTAATATGATGTCACTATGGTAGACAGATATTTCATCCACATGGTAGCGACAGACAATACAGCGTTCTCTCGTGCATAACATTTTACATATCTACAGGTGTATTATTGTTTACTCCCATGTCTGCTGCGCTTGATGTCTACTGCGCTATGAAGTACGTTCAAAGATCATTTGCTTTTAGGTGCAATAGAGCAGCGGTCGCCAAACCTTTTGACCTCACGGCCCAGTATATTCATAAATTAAATCCCGCGGACCACTAATAGAAATTTTTAAGTGTTAAATATATTTATAAAAAAATTGGTATCTAAGAACACATAAAATGTACTTAATGAATAAAATGAAACTATTAATTGTAACCAAATTACGAAAGCTTTATTAATAAACCATAATAAAATAAACAAAAACTGTAAAAACGAAACAGATAAAAAATGGTTTAAGTGTATCAAACTCTTTTAGCATTATACATTTCTTGTGTGATGGATGTTCCTGCTTACTTGAAATAAGATTATGGAAATTTGGATCCAATGTTGTTACTGCATTTATATTTCAAGCTCAAATCGGTACTGTGTTTTGATGGCTGTGACAAATCAAAAGGCCTTTTCACATAAATAAGTTGTGGAGAATTGAATCAGAATTTTCATTGCCTGTTCACTAAGAAAAGGGTATTCACTTTTTATGGAAAGCCAAAACTGAGATTTTGATAAGGATAAATGAAATTTAAAAATGAGAGTTTCTTCGATTGATAGGTTGATGAGGCTTTCTTTTAGATGCCTGCTTAAGTTATCCTGAATTTTCACTGCAAACGGATATATTATTCCGTTATTCTATGAAATGACGTTATTCTACATAGTAGCGTTTTTAGAACTTTTCAGTATTATTATAAATTTAATTATGTTTTAATGCATCTTAAAACATAACTTAACGTGATGAGTAAGTATATTCCACACATTTTCCTGGGGACCAGTGAAATTTTCTCGCGGACCACCACTTTGGCGACCTCTGCAATAGAGTAATCAACACAGTAAATGGCGTCAAAATTAGAGAAACAAGTTGTGCTCTGAAATGAGTCCCGCTATCCTTTGGACTATATCGATGGACGTTTACGAGTGAAACAGTACTGAAGGGAACTCCTTATTTGGAGAAAGATATTCAGCGTCATACGGAGCAAACAACTGAAATTTTTATCTGGATTGCTATTGATATCTTAGGGCAGTGGTTATTAAACTTTCGATCGCTGTTGTCGCCCCTTTATGTATCAGCGGGACATAGCGGAAACACAAAATTTTGAACATTTCTCCCTGACTTAATATTCTTGATATAAAAAAAACACATGTTCTTGTAAAGTTTTTTCACTTCGGACTATTGATCTAGGATGACACATCTTTCAATTTTTCACGAGGCCTTTCAGAGTCTGTAAAAGAGAGAAATCTCAACGCTGCACGAGAAACTCCGCGGACCCTACAGACCACAGTTTAAGAACCACTGTCTTAGGGCAGTGCTCCTCAACCTTTACATCCCTCGGAAAGGTCAACGTTGCATAATTTTACCGCGGCCCACTGAAGGAGAGGACCTTGATTGTTTATATTTTAGATCGCTTTTATTTAATAATTTTAGTTTAATTGTATTTAAATGGGCCTTCAGAATAAAACACAGTTGCACCAAGAAATTAATATTAAGTTATTTAACATGGTGTATAAAATGAGTACCATAAAACCCTAGAGAAATACACCACAATATATAAAATGAAAATAATTTAATATTCCTTGTGCGGACCGGCACTATTTGGTCCACGGACCAGTACCGGTCCGCGGACTGGTTGTTGCGGATCACTGTCTAAGAGAATTCCCCCCTGCTTCCAATTGTGGGAATCCTAAATAGCTGCAGCTACATAAAGGAAGATGTAGATCCAATATATTATCCCTCTTGCAATTTACTCTTGGATCTATATTTCAGCAAACCAATGATTGTTCGTATTTTAGTTGGGTTGTGCAAGCATTCTCCAGAGAACGATAGAATTACGCACCGTGCACTTGAGGTTTTTACGATATGAATTCCATCATCAAGGTGACCTAGCTAGTTGGCCCTTTCTAAATTCTTCGCTAGTTTCTAGTAGAGGAATTTAGCATTTCTAACGAGGCATGTTAACTTATAATCGGTCATTTACAGCATTCAAACGATTCACATAGTTTAAAGCACATTTACAGTTGTATCTATACAAGGCTCACTTCGAAGTTTAGAGAGTATTCTCAGGAATCCTTGAGGGATCGTTTTGTAACTCTAAGGATTTTTATATTCTTATTTGCCATGTATTTCTTGAAAATTTTCTTTCATTTGCAAGATTCCTTCAGGATGTTGTAATTTTCACCAACAGTTATGTTGTCACTAGCTATTCTTTAGCATCTAATCAACTAAAATTGATGAACTATTTGGATTTCTTGCAATAGCAGAGTTTTATTAACAAAGAATTCTTTAAAAGTAGATTGATTATGCTCAATCGATTCTGTGTTTCGCTAACTAAATGCTTATGGTGGGTATCAACATCATTTTCATCCGCAGAAAACTTATTTGTAGAAATGCAATTTTGGAAGCAAATATAAGATCAAGAATCATATGCAGTATGATAATAAATGGTATGGAAACAAAAAAAAAAAATTTCAAGAAACTGACTACTTTGTAATTTATCAGATCTAATTTCCCCAAAATATTACATGCATGAAATCCTTAATTCTTAAATCTGATATTCTCTATATGCTGTTGTTTTGCCTAGAAATAGAAATATTATACAAATATCAACAACAAAAAAGAAAATGTTCGTTGCGAATTATGGCGAGTTATTCAAGAGGAAAACTATTGGTGTGTTAACTTCTGTAAATTCTGAACACCATTTGCTATAGATATTTTATTTTCTAGCTACGTTTTTTTTTAATTTATTGACTCACCCTAACATTATGTTTTTTAAAACTCTCATTTAATAATAATTTATTGATACGAAGTTGAAGATAGCCTAGTTAAGTTGTTTTCAAACTCTTCTCACAGCTTATTCTGTATTCATGATTTTAAATCGATTAGTCTTTAATAACACCTGATAGTATTTCTAGTTCCTTAAAATTGTTACAAGTCTCTTAAGACCAACAAGGCTATAATCAATTCAATAGGTCCAAAATCAGAACCATAAATTGAATTGGAAGAAAATCATGTTTCGAGGACCTCCAAAACTTAGCTAAAACAACACCTGGAACAAACTAGAAAATATGTAATTCCATTGGAGTAAATCAAAGACATCAATAATCCTTAAGTAATATAAATATTTAAAGTTTTCATCAGCCTTTAAAGTTGTTTTTTAAATGGTACATAGATTCTTGTCAATGAATTTCACTTTAAATTAGGTATAGTCTTATGGGGTAAACCTGAACTAAGCCTTTTTAATTGAAATATCTTTTTTTTTCATGATTTTTCTTATCATAATGAATAAGACAAAAAGATAATTTTCTTTATTTCAAAGGAGAATAAATTGTTAAAAATATGGTAGAAATGGCATATATACTATTGGAACATAAAAAATCGCTTAAAAATACTGGAAGTTTTCACTGCTGTTTTTTTCTAAAAAATTTTGATGTGCATCCCATATTATTCAAAACATGCTTACATTGTAAAATGAAATAATGCAAAAATAATTATATGGTTTTAAAAAAAAAGAACTATAATAAGTATACTTCTCTTAATAATACTGAAGTTTGCAATAACATGAAAGCAATTTGACTCTAAAAAAACCAATTGGTATTCCGCTTACAATTTCTTTAAGAAAATGTTTCAAAGAATCTATCTCCTTTAATGGCAAGATGGACATGGAAAATGTTATCTTTCATTGGTTCTTATTCAAACCAAGCATTTTTGTCAGTTTTTTTTTTTTTTTTTTTAAAAAAATAGTATTTTTTTTTTTTTTTTTTTTTTTTTTTTTTGCGTTTTTTTAAAAGCACGCATGTTACGACTTCAGAATTTCTGACTTGGTTGATAAAAAATCCCACCTTAATTTAATTTTATAAGTCTCTCGATAAGCGTACTTACAAAGTCAGGATAACGGGGGCCCAAGTTAGGCATCTTTTACCGGTTCAAAATTGCATTGCCTTTCTTCAACAGTTTCATGCTACGTAAAAGCAAGGTGTAAGTTTAGGAGTCGTTCTCAGTATTTGATTGAGGTTCGAATTCGTGAAGTCTGAAGCCTCGTGATGTTCTTTTTGCAACAGTGATAAATTAATTTCTGAATCAATCAGATATCTAAAAGAGTTTATTCTATGATAATAGAACTACATTAATTTAAAAAAACTAAATCAGACGGCCATTTTTCTCAGAGAGAAAACAGAAAATAAACACATTTATGATCATTCAGAATTTTTTTAAAAAATATTTTACTGATGAAATTAGTATTTCTCGACAGTTGATAGCCGATGTAAATGCCACAGAATTCAGTATCAATTAAGCATAAATAGTACACATATCTGTCATGTTTCATGAATGACCTCGAAAGATTTTCCAGTAACAGACATTTTTAAAACTAACAGTTTTCATTCATTTCATTAAAGTTTTAGAAAAACTCTTATTGAATTACCTAAATAGTTGCATTTATCTGAAATATGGTTTAAAACGTGAGAAGTAGTCTTAAGGAAAGGCTGAAATTAAGAAAAGGTGCTAATGCTGTAAACGCTTTTACGGCATTTATATAATCTAACCTTTACCTTAAAATATTAAATAGTACCTTAATTTTGGAAAAAATTAATTACAAAATAGTTTATCTGATTTAAGTTTTAGAATTAACTTTTGTTAGAACAAAGGTATTGCTAAAATTTAATGCATCATATCAAACTACTGATTATTGTTAAAATACAATAAATTCTTCATTTAATGTTTATGTTAAAAACCTTTGTTCTCCTCAACATACGTTCTTTTTCCAGGATCTTAAGAGAAAAGCTCTTTCTTAAATCAAACAACTTACAGTGTTAACCATTTTCTGATACTCTATTTTTTGTGGTGACAGTCAACAACCTTTACATTTATAAGAAAGGTATAAACTTTTTGCTGGTGAAATTGCAGATCATTGCAGATCATTTACACAACACAGGTAAACCACACTGGGTATAAAAGGGAAGATAATACAGAAGTTCTCTTATTCAAAAGTTGAATACGAATGTTGGTATACAACTTTGGAATAAAGGTGTTGGAATGAAAAACAACAACTAGCCCATGTCGAACTTTGATCGCAGATAGAAGGTTGCTTACTACAACTACAGTTAATCCTTTCGCGATAATTCTGCTCGCATTAATCATGATCTCATACCAATCATGAGGAAATCGATATGTCCAAGAGAGCCGTATGAAGCTCCTTACTGAATCTCAGTGATCTTCAACCACAAACAATCAAGAACGGAGACACATGGACTGCAGGGTTTTGTGTAATCGTATAGCCCCTTCAGGTACCTTCAGTCAAGAACTTGATGCGTTTAGCAGATAACTATCGACACGTACAATGCAAAGGCTTGCACCCCGGCAACCAGTATCACAACTCCATCTGATGTTGTAACAAAGAAAGGTTAACCGACATTTTTGCTTTCAATGACTATCTTAAACACCAGAGTGGCGTCAAGGCATCTTTTCGGAGGAATATCGATTCTGTAAATAGAATTGTGATAAACATATCCTTCTGTGGAGATATCAAGACAAACTAAAGATTCCAGTTTGTATTAGTCATCCTCACACGGGCCCAAAAAAAAAAGCCGCATTTATTTACAAACATCAAGATAACCTTTTGGTCACGTCGTAGCTGGATAGTCACTGTTATATTTCGAGGACTGCATGATGCTAATTTTCAACAAGACAAGATATGACCGAACATTGCGCGTGCTTTCCTGATTTTTCTAGATACCTAGTGTATTATTCGACTGTTGTCTTGACTGCCACATTCCCCAGATTTATCACTTATTCAGCAAGAGTTTCCAAGAGATTAATATACAACCACTCGTCAATCATTTCGATTGATGAATCCTATTTGAGTCTTGATTCTATCATACTCTTCGTTTGGAGTAATAGAAGCTATTGCTAAATCTAAAATGTTTTTTCCGATTTTTATAATCGCACAACAAATAAACTTTAAATGAAAGAACAATCCTTTTTTATTATTTCATATATTACCTAAAAATTATATTTTCTCTTTCACTTCGGCAAATTTACTTTCTCAAACATATCAGTAGCATCTCTGTTAACAGATTATCTTGACTATTTTTAAGCAGAATTACTCTTATTTGCATAAATATAAATTTATTCAAACAATTTTAACTCGTTTTTGAACATGTTTCAAACTTTAATTTATATCAATGTTGTTTTTCACAGTTTAAATTTATTTCTTATATTTTATTCCCACAATCCGCATGTAATGATTAAAAGTAAGTGGTTAGCTCAAGTTTCAAATTAAAACTTTCATCTTTGGTGACTAATAACAAAGAATGCTTTTAAATAATTTCTGTCCACTCAGATTAATGTCATTCGAGGCTTCTTAAACGAGCCACAAATCTTGATATGGAGAATTTGCTTTTCTTTATTCCATCTTTATTTTAAAATAAATGATCTCATAAGTTTTTAATTGTCAAAAATAAATAAAAAACAAATTACTTTAAGTGAGGCTAAAAGCAAATTATGTAAATTAGTACATAATTCAACTTAAACGTGATCAGAAATGCTGAATAGTTTTAAGGTTACATTAAAAAATATTTTCAGTTGCTCTTTCATTTGAAATTATTCTTTCAAAGGAAAATAATTTTTACAATAATTATATATTTAATTGTATCAGACACACACACAAATGTCGTACAAAAAGTTTTAATTTGGAATGGAATTTTCGATTATAAGAACTGGTTATCTTAAACCTTTAATGGAATTTTTTAGTGCAAGTAAAAAAAATTTTGATTGATTTATGAATTTTTATTTTTCGTAGAAACATGAAAAAGTATTTATTTGGCTAAAACCCTCATTTTCAAAAATGTTTTTTTTTTCATAATCTACCTCCTTTTGCATTTATTTGAAACTTTTGCATTTTATTTCTTTACTTTATTTATTGTGAAAACTCTCGAGACATATTATTAAGATTTCGTGAAATTAAATTAAGCCTTAGTCGACAAACTTCAAAAAAAAAATATATATATATATAAATTATTATTATGTGATACTTGATTTATAGAACCATCATCTGCTTAATTATCAAAGAAAACAAACTATTAAAAAAAAGTTATTACGGTCATGAACTCATGGTCGGTATTCTATCTATCGCACTCAAGTCCTTATGGCATTGAATAGCCACTATCTAGAAGAGCTGATGCACGTTAAATCTGTCAAAACTCCCAGTCTTGTCATTGGTGTGGTGTGGATTTTGAAGAGTAGTGTATCAGCTGAGATTTCGTCTTTATTATGTAACCGAGATTCAGAATTACAAACTTCACCACCAATATCCACCGTGTAGCTTCAAAGTACGACATTAACAAACAATCAAATAACTATAAAAGAAAACGTTTCCCGAAATAATTAAAGTAGCCCAAACACGATACAGTTTCTAAATGATGGGGGAGGAGGGGGTAAAGCTTTTACTTGATAAAATTTATCCACAGAAAAACAAAAGTATGTACCTCATGCACTCTCTCTCTCTCTCTCACACACACACACACACACACATATATATATATATATATATATATATATATATATATATATATATATATACATGAGTGTGTGTTACCGTTAAAGTGTGAAATCCGTTATTTCATAGAATAATTAGGTATTTCAATTCCATGAATTAACTTTACAAGTCAGTTAAAGTATATAAAGTTATTGAATTATACGATTTAAATAGGTATTCTAAAGAATAAAGATTACTTGAGCGTTAAAGTATGAAATACGGCACTCGAAAGTTTTAGCTGCTTTTAGTTAGTTTTAAACCGTTTATAGGTGCTTTGCAATGACTTTTGTCAATTGTAGAAGTTTCGAATATTGACACAAAGCTTTCATCTGTTGCAACATTTCAAAATTGAGGTTCTGGACAAGGATTTAAAAAGTGCTCGTGTAAAAAGAATGTGTTATAATAAAGAGTGAGCTTGTTTCAAAAATAATATGTAATTTAATTTAAAGAGTCATCATAACAATCCTTACTCTAATAAATAATGAAAAACAAAATAAAGGTACGAGTATTTTATAAAATTTAAATTAATATTCTCTTACGTTTTTGTGTTAAAAAATTTACACAATGTATTTATGAAGCAACAGTTTGTTTTCCCAGCATGCATTTTATTTATTTATTTTGATAAAATATATAAAAATAACTATTTGATAAGACTTATAAACATAACTATTAAGTATAAATTTTCTTTTCTGTTTAATGTTAGCAATATCAGCTATAATATATTCTATCATCTGGTTTTTCTTATTATTAATCAATTAATCATCCTCAATAGAGATAAAATGTATTTTTCGAGAGATGTTAGATATTTATGATCAATTAATTTATAAAATATCTTTGAAATTGTTTATTTTTCACTCTTTAACATTCTATCATTAGTTATATATTTCGTAGAATAACTAGTTATCTCATAGAATAAGTATTTATTTTAAATAATAAACAGTTATTTCATAGAATAACTAGGTAAAGTATGAAATTTTTCATTTTTTATATACTTTAACTGACATGTTCAGCAATTTCATGAAATACCCAGTTATTCTGTAAAATAACTGAATTATACACTTTAACGGTAACATATATATATACATACAACGTAATAAATATACATAATATACGTAATATTATATACAACGTAATAAATATCTGGTGTCAAAAAAATCAGAAATAATAAATAACTATAAACATTTTACTAAATATTGCTTAAATCAGAAATACCCAACTAACTTTATTAATAGTTATATGAATAAAGCTAATCATAATAGTAAGGATTAAAATTCTGAGATTGATAATAATTTATTACTATAAACTTAAATATTTCATAGTTATAGTTATCTCCATATTCTAATATTAGATAAAATTACTTATTATTATTTTATTCATATTTACTCTAGTGTTATTAAAGTTATGCTATAATTTGCAACTCTTATTAATTTTTATTTCCATTCTTTTTATACTTTTGTTAAGTGCTACTTTTCAGCCATTCACATGATTTATATCTGCATTTGGGTCCAGAACCTGGCAATAACTTATTTATTGCACTCAGATTTAGCGCAGGCTCTGCATTTTTAAGTGCAATTTTTAGGTATATATATATATATATATATATATATAAATTCTGTGATTTACAGAAAGAAAATTGTAAGCAAACTCATCGTACCTTATAAAAAAACTCACTATGGAGAAGAGAAAAAAATGTAAGTGTAAAATCCCGTTATATTTCCCTGAAAACCATTCCATTTACTCAATTGACTGATGCTATATTGTTTTCAAACGGTTGAATGCACCTTTAATTTTTTTTTTTTTTTATTTTTTGAAAAGAAGAAAAAAATCATCAGAGATAAAAAAAATTTCAAGCTTGAGTAATCCGCGTTAAATGATCCGAAGCACCACTCTTGAAAGTGACCTACGCCTTGAGATATTCAATACCAAGACGACCCCTCAGAGCGGCGCTCCTACCTCCTTTTCCACCTTCGAAGATGAGCCTGCGACAACCTATTACTCGAGCGCCGAGTACTCCCCATGGATTGCCGGCGTATGCTCTGCGTCTTGCTTTGTATGATCTATATGCTTCATGTTACTGGGCTTTGGTGGTAAGTAATGTGCGTATCATTCTCAACAAAATATGTGTTGTCTGCGTACCCTATGCATGAAGGAGATATAATCTGTAGCATTTAACTCAGATTCTTGTCTATTTATATTACTGTATTATCTTTACTGAAGATTGTGCTGCTCTATTGTTCGTTTCAGTAGTATGTGATGTAAATACATCTCACTAAAAGCGTATGATTTTTTTTTTCAAAACATTTGATTATTAATAAGCCAAACTAACTGTGTGACTTTTCTTTTTAATAATTGACGAGATCTGGTAAAAAAAAAAATTTGGTTTCTTTATTATAATAAATTTATTGTGTTTGTTTATAAGGCAACTGATAATACCGTGATAATGACATTACTATTAGATACCTTTTTAAATGAAAAAAATATTTTTGTTCAGTGTTGATTGTTGTTAACTTCTATTTTTTTAATTATTAGCAAAGAATAATGCAGTTTTATTTGCGATTTGAGGCATTTTAGTTAATCCTGTTCTGAATTTTTTTTTCTTTTTGATCCTAAGTATTCAGGTGTGTGTTAATATTTTTTTTAAAAAAATACCTTCTCAATTATCAGAGGGATTTGAGTGGCTGCTCGTTTGAGTTTGGAACCATTATTTAACAATTAATTTACAAAAGTGTCGCTCATATTTGAAAAGCGTCACTTCAAAATATATTCCTTGTTTGATCCAGTCAACTCGAAAAGTAATTTTCGAGTTCAGGATGAAAAAAATAATTTTCTTAGAGACTGCTAAAGATAACCGTATAAAAAAGGTAAAATCGCTCTTTTTTTACATTAATTTGTCTTCATAAAACATTTTTTCATTGTTAATAATTCATTACTCATTAACTTTTTTCGTTGAATATATAAAAGTACACCTTAAAGCAACAAAAGTTAATGACTCCATTTCATTAACAAATTAACTTCATATCAACTTGTAAATTAATTTAATCATTAAATTTAATGTTCCCGTTAAAATAATTGTTAGTATTTAATTAAAATATGAATGCTTTTTGCGAGCTAAGCACGTATTATTTATATAAAAACTAATTTTAAAATTATGATTACATAAAAAAAGTAAAAAAATTTGCATCGTAAATATTTTTTTAGTGCCGTTGTCTTTTAAAACGGTAGCATTTCTTTCATCATGGGTTTATTTTAGTGCTGTTAAAATATTTTTTTAAAATTTAATCTTTCTTCTAATCCGAAAAAAATATTTATAATTATATTAATATTTTTATTACTTTCTTATATTCCCATCATAATGAAATACTCTGAAATGAGGTATTATAACAGACGTAGCATTTCAAATCCTATGACATCTTTATGCAGACAATAAAAGAGGGAAATATTAAGTTCATTTATATATTTGAAAAAAAAAAAAAATGATTAGCTTGAATAGTAAACAAATAAAACTCAACTTGAATTAAATATTTAAGAATTTTAAAAAGCTAAAAAGAGCCACCTTATATATATAATATAGCTTGAAAGAAGGGATTTTTAGCATAATTCAAGTTTTATTAGACATAATTTAATTATATTTACCGTAAGTAATAAATATAACCATGATCTCAGTTTAGTACATCTAATTTGCCAGTGGACTATTTTGGGGGTAAAAAAAAGAATATATATTCATATTTATGTAAAGCCATTAAAGAAATATTTCTCAAGCTTTTCTTTTTAAATTAAAAAAAAAAGCTTTTGGAAAGAAAGTACTTAAATATGTCCTACTTTTTTTTAATTAAAGTAAATATATCACTATTTTAAGAAATTGTTTTATTTTTAAAAAGTCTGCAAAGAGAAAAACATATTTTTAGGCAATAATTTTGCTGTATTTCTAAAACTTTTTCATTAAAAAAAATTTTTTTAATTCATTTAAAAAATATATCATTTACATTTATTCTAAAAGAAAACTTTATTAAAAAGTGTTGGTAATGAATATTTAATCAACTTTTAAAAGATGTATAATAAGTTCCTATTATATTAAGTAAAATTATTTTTAACCTACATTTGAATAAAAACAAATGTGTGTGTGATTTGTATTAATTTCAAATTCTATTTCTTTTTAAATATGTTCCACCTATTTTAAATTGAGTTCGCCTGAATGTTTCTGATTAACCAACTTTTTTTTTTTTTTTTTTGAGGGAGGGGTGGGGAGAGCTTTTTAGAATACATTTCTGTATGAATATATATATATTGCGTTTAGAATGTTCATAAAATGTAATTGTGTTGTTTTCTAAATTGAATTAAGAAATCTTTATTAAAAAAAAGAATAATCGTGTATAATGTTTTCAATAATTCTTTTATTTGTAAAAGTTTTATATTTGCCTACACTTATTTTTGTAAATCAATATTAATTCTGTTTTTTTACATTTTATATATTTACTTCACGGATCGTAAATAAAGCTGTCAGCCATAAAAGCCCTATTTCAAGAACACATTAAAACTTAGATGTATGATGGCTGTGTAAAAAAAATGGATTAGAAAAATGAAGATAAAATTTCTCGTTTGATAAAAATAATACTTAAAAAAATTTAAAACTGGCAAATGTACAAAACGAGATTAGAATTTCTGCATAAATCGTTCTTATAACACATTAGACTCAAAAATATGCAAATTGCGAACAATAATTTTTCAGTTTAACTTTCATATTATATTGTTATCTTTATTATCGCAGCGGTATTTTATACCAGTAAAAAATGACCATAAATAATGAATTGTACTCGAAGAAGTAGTGTAAAAATAAAAATAAGTTCTCGATAAGTATAAAAACAAAGAATAATTTTTAAAAAAAATCTTTTGCAGAAAACGGAATAAATATGAAAATTTTGATTGAATTATTGATACGGGAAACAAAAGAATGTTTGACAATATTTTAGTAAAAAGAGTAGAATAATATAATACTCTAAATATTAAAACTCAGTAAACATTCTTACCTAATATTGTAAGTTATTACGAACGCATCGCAAAGGGAGGGGGGGGGGGTTTTAGCTCTTAATTTCACTAAAAAAGACAAAATATTTTTTGCTGCTTTTTCTTTTTACTTTAATTCTTTATTTGAACTGATCCAGTTGAATGTTAGCGTGGGAACAAAAGAATAATAGATGGTTGGCTCAAAGAGTTTCCGGAAATCTGGCAACACTCAAGAATTATGTCAGTAATGTAACTTTCTTAGATTTTTAGGAATTACGATTGGTTAAAGATGATAGAGAAGGAGGAAAGGGAATTCCACCCAGAAGATTATTGTATCCAACGGAAACACGGTTATTAGTTAATGTAATATCCACGTATAAAAGACAATTCATTGTTGCTCTGTGGTAAAAAGATGAAATAAGGTGTAACTATTGCTGGTTGTGGTGAAAAAAGTAGGTGGTGCTGAGGATTGCGGTGGGAATAATAGGCGGATAGTGTTAGTTGTGGTAAATGAAGGTAAAAATTTGCATAGAAACAGGCAATAAATGTATCATGCTGATCTAATTCGGAAGAAATCTCTCATTATATATATATATATCTTGTTCAAATTTTCAATCTTTAATAAAATATTTTCTATTCATCTATTCAAGTTCAAATACATTTTTTAAACTTGTAGTAGATGGCACTTGATGTGAATACAGTTTTTTCAAATATTAATTCATTAATTAAATTAAAAAATGAATAAATGGTAACAAACCAGAATTACAGTCGAACAGCATATGTAAAAAGGAAAATCAATCGTTGTATCCCTGTAGCGCAATGAATAGAGCGTTGGACTTCTAATCCAAAGATCGTGGGTTCGAATCCCACCTGGGATGGCTGAATTCTGAGAATGTGATTTCTTTTTACTATACTATTTTATTGAAATACTTAAATTTAATTAATGAATAAATAGTAACAAACAAACAAAAGTAGTTCAATACCATATATAGAAAAGAAAATGGAAAATCACTTTTTTTTGTCACTTAATATTGTAACTATTTAATAAAAAGCAACTAAAATAGAAAAAAATTTTTGTTGACCTAAGTAGAAATTGACTTGGAAAATTTTGTTTTACACTACTTGTTTGTTTTTTATGACTGTTTTGAAACATAGAGAGATTGCTATTTAGAAACTTCTCCGATGTCGTCCTCTCCCTCGACCGAGGTTCACAATTACGAAATCTGTCGTCAATAGCCCTCGTGCTGCCTTACATTGCGACGTTAATAAACACTCACTCATCAAGAAACTTCTCTTTTTATTTGGGAAATACTTAAATCATATATTTTAGAAATAAATTTATAAATTTACAGACGCAGTTGAAAACTGAAACACCCAAAATGCTTCAAGAATTTGAATCAAAATTCGTTGCGTTTTTTTTTAATGAATGTAATACTTATGATTTTCTTATATCTTTCTTAAAAAACATTTCAACGATGGTTAATTTGAAATAATTTTTGAATGAATAAAAGGAATTGCTCGTAAACCGCAAAATGTATGCATGAACTTTACATTTTAATAAAACAAATATTTTTATTGGCTTCAAAGTAACATAAAAATGTGCTAAAATCTAAATGAAAATAAAGGTTCACAGAGGAAATCATTGTGATCTTTTTACTTTTTTTTTGTTGTTGTTTCTTATGCTTATAAAAATTATTTTCATTCTAGTGAATGATTGTAACACAGTGGCGCGTCCTAGGGGTCCGGAGACCCCCTTAGCCTTTGATTTTATTTTCGATTGGTTATAATCCTATGCATATATTACGTAAAATTTAATTATGTATTTGTTATTAATAATTAATTTTATTAATTAATTAATGCTGAATATAGATAAAATCAAAAGAACATGTTGGGCGGCGTATAGGA
>BMAV01017961.1:0-28362 GCA_019973955.1 Trichonephila inaurata madagascariensis | reverse complement strand
GTTGGATGAAAAATTTTATGACATTTTTAAGTTTTTATTTTTGGAATGGGGAACTGTTTTTTTTAAAAATTTTTCTTACGGATACAAGACTTTTTTTTATAAATTTTCCTTTTAAAATTTCTGTTTTTGGATTTTTTTTCCAAACGCAATAGGTGAGACATTTTGTTGCAATACTTTCCCTTTTGGTTTTTTCTGTTTTTCCCTAGAGAGCATATCTGCTTCGTAGTTTGTTACCGTATATTTAATTCATACCAACATACTTAATTGTAAGGACCAGGGGAACCCTTTCCCTTTAAGTTTTGCTTTTAGCCAGACAGGACTCAGGGCCGTATGTATGGAAATTTTGTCAAAAAAAAAAGGGGGAAATTTTTTTAAAAAGAGCCTACTATAGCAAGACACCCAGTTCCGTAACCCCATATTTTTTTTCGTAACCCTTTAAAACCAAACACCGGTGTGTGTGTGTAAATTCTTCAGTATCCTTTTTTTTTTTCTTTTTGTACAATATTTAAACAAATTTTTTTTTGGTCAAAAAAATAACATTGAAATTTAACGTAATCGTCTAAACCGAAACCCTTCCACATTCTATTCAATCAAAACTACTATTACGTAATTGTCACGCGCATGCCCCGCTGGTAAAAAAGCAAAAATTTTGTAAAAGATCAAAATTCTGTTTGGTCACCCTTTAAAAAGGTAAGAACTGCGCTTTTTTTGTGTTTGTGTTGTGTCCGTCAAAAATTTGCTTCTTTTTTGTGTTGCCCGTTTTTTTTAAAAATAATTTAAAATTTAAAAAATCGTTGCAAAAAAAAGAAACCCACTGAATTTTCAAAATTAATTTTATATATATAATTTTATAAATAATATCCATTCATTAATGTGCTGTTTTTTCAAAGTAAGAAATATATAGATCAAAATTTTTGATAAATGTTTTTGAAGAAAAAAAATTTTGAAATTTGTTTGTTCCCCACAAAAAATTTTATATGTTTTTTTGATTTTAAAAGGGAAAAATTTTTTCCCCCGATACAAATAATTTTTCCATCCTGGGGTTTTGACATTTAAACAAAATTTTGGGGAAATTAATAATACAGTCTTGTTTTTATTATGTTTGAAGACTAATTATCGAAAAAGCTCGAATAACTAAATCAAGTTTAAATATCTCGAAAATGTCTTCTAAACTAGATCATAATCAACATAACTTTTTAGCTTCAACACAATTCAAAAACCTCAATTATACAGATATTTTACAAACTTATAAAATACCGTAATCGGAACTGAACGTATTTTCAATTATTAACTTCTAAATTTTTTAAAATAAAGAAAAACACAGACACAAAATTAAAATCATTTTATTCTTTTATAAGAATAAAAAAAATATATTTTTTGTTGAATGTATCTTTATTTTTTCTGCGGATGTTTTTTCTAAATATAACTATGCATTAATTTGTTTTTAAATAAACATTCAATATTATTATTTAAAAAAATATAAATAGACTAAAATTTATTTAACATCCCATCAATGATAAATTTACAGAATAAATTTAATTCCCATCTATATACAACGAAGATTTGATTTCAAAATCAATTTTGAAACCATAACAAAATCAAATCGAATATTTCTAAGAAACCAAGAAATTCTAAATTTCGTTTCTGAAAAATTGACATTTAATAGAAAATTTCGGAAACTCCACTGATTTATTTTTCCTGGAATGCTTTAACAGAAGCCTTACAAACCAATAAACAGTTTGGAATTCTTGTATTATATAAATGTTGAAATTTCCTGATCATCAGAGAATAAAGTACATCGAATTCTTCAGACGAATAAACTATTTTGAAGAACTTAGAAAATGATAAAATATTTTGAAAGTTGAGAATTTAAAAGATTTTTTTTAAAACTGTAATAGAAAAGAGAAAATTTAATTTCCTGTCTATTTGTTTTTTTTCTTCTGATACATAAATAGTTTATTTTAATAATTTTATTATTTCAAAGGAATTGTTAAGGTTGGAATATTTCTTTTACGTCCGCTTCGTTAAATGCATTTAAATTCTTTTGTAGAATATTTAATAGAAAAATACTAACGTAATGTATGGAAATTTTGAATTTCTCATCATTTTGGAAGTTTCCATTTCCCTTCATCAACATACAGTTTGAAAAAATAACTTAAAAATCTGAAACTGAAAACTTGAACAATAATTAAAACTAAAATTTTACTTCGAAAAAACACTAAAATTATGTAAAGGTACTGAGTCTATAGATAAATTACAGTTAGATGTTTAAAATTTTACCTAAAATAACATAAGTATTATCTCTCTCTCTCTATTTTCTCGCTGTACTAAATTATAAAATTAGAACCGAATGAAATACTTCAAAAAATTTTTATGTTTTAAATAAAATATATTTTTATAAGAAATCTTCTAATTATACATTTAGCTTGTGTTTTCAACATATATTTAATCTATGCTATGCGCAAAGAAAATTTGTACCTAACTATTACTTCTTCAATTTCCTAACGAAATAATATCTGAAATCACTTAAAACAGCAATTTAGAAAAAGAGTATTAATTATAAATTCAAAAATGTTGTTACCTCTGTACTCCGTCTCAATCAGTCTAAAAAGCCTATGTATAAAAGACAGCTATCGAGATATTCTTACACATGCTAAAACTTTAAATATTATTTGATTTCATAACTACATTTTTAATCAAATCATGTAAACATTTACTTTCTACCATCACTTTTCAGAAGAATTTCAAAGAAAGCATCGTCTTCTGATCAATTAAAGGCGTATTGCCTTACGTTATTTCAAAAGTTAAATAATTCTCATTTAATTTTTTAGCTTCAAATATTCTATAAAAAATATCTAACACCGTGTACCTTTGTATTTGGTGACTTCAATACAAAAATGCTATTTAACATGATATAATTTCGAAATTCACGAAAAATAATTTATTCCGAAATAGAAAACTTTAAACGTTTGCAACTACTAAGTTATTGTTTTAAACTTCAATACGTCATTTAAACAGTGTGTAGGGTTTTAAATTTAGTAAGAAAATGTCTAGGAATCTTTTTTAATTTTTAGTAAAAAAAACAGCCTTGATGACAATCGTTTTATTCTATTTATAATTATACTGGGAGAATAAATTAAAAATGTTTTATTGTTGGACATACTTGTAAAAAAATTAATTTCAAAAAAAAATTTCAAGGCTTATCCTATGGTAAAATTCTAATAGAGGTGCATATAGTTGTTTCGATGTTAATGAATAAATTACCAACCTAAATTTCGATAACCTTGTATTAAAAAGTCACTATATCATATATCAACCCAACCCTGACGTATTGTAGTAAGTAGTACATTACACAATTTTTAATGGTGTATTTGTAAAAATTCCAGAAAAAATGGAATGAATATAAAAAATACATTTTTAGAAAATCTTGATAGTCGGAAAAAAAAGATATATAGTATTTAATACTTATTAAATACACCCTTTGCTCATAATAATTTCTTTAAAACGCACCTCGCATTATTTAGGATCTGCAGCTTTTCTGAATGAAACATTTTATCTGAATCCAGCAAATGTCAGTTCCATCCAGACAATTCTTCGAGATCAAAATCGTCATTTTTTTTTCATCCAGATGATTTCATCTTAGTTTAAAAGGTCACATTTTTAACTGATGAATTATACAAACTTTTCGTTCAAGGATAAATCCGTAAAATTACATATTCGTACGATTTGCTAATGCTCTTTAGGAAAATAAATGAGCTCTTTAAAAATGCCGTAACTTGATACATTTAATAGTTTTGGATGTATAAAAGCAATTACGATAGTAATTTAAGTTGCCTTTCAATTCATTCTGATTAATTGCTCACTTTGCAATTCACTTAAAAAAATGAATAATAATAACTGACATATTTTACAAAATGAAAGGTTTTTTTTCCCATTATATGCCTAGAAATCGAAATAAAGCTGACAAAAATAAAATTGTTTTAAATTATAAATGAGTTAAAAATAAAATAAAGCCAAATTGTTTAAAATGCAATGCTTACATATGTAAGCTATTGTTTGAATTAGACAAAACGTCTAAATAAAAAGTAGATATTTTTTAAAGTTGTTTTTGCAATATACTCCATTTTTTTCGGTGTTTATGGAATATTAGAATGAGCATATATATTTATATATATATATATATAAATATATTAAAAATTAAAAATGTCTTTAAGGTACGCAACTACCATAAAATCATGATTTTTTTTAACAATTCTCAATTTCTTTATGAATTTGTTTTATAGGTAATCCGTTTTAGCTTTATAAAATTACCAAGTTTATTATATTCCATTCTCTAGAACAAAAACTACAAGTATTTCAGTAAAAGCAGATACCCGAAACATAAGATGTCAAACTACAAAATGCGTTTTACTCGAAATGTTTTTCTTTTCTTTTCTTTCGAAAACTCAAACTCTGTGGTTACTCAAAAAGTTTTTAAAATAATTTGCTGAAATTTTTGTGTATGTTTTGTATAATAGTAGAAGTGTTTTACCTTTCAGATTTATCAATCACTGTTTTATTACAAAATTTACCGTTCTTTACTTGAACATAATCACTGCTTTTTAAGCAATTTCATATAATAGCTAAGGTAAAGTGTAAGGTTTTGTAAAATTTAAAATATTTCTTATCCTGAAAGTCATTTTTAAAAAGGAAAGCAAAGTTATACATCAAAATTAAAAAATTGAGAATTTGTTCATTTACTATTTGAACAGAACGGGCCCCATTTATGCAAGTTTTTGTCAATTTTTACCGATTTTTTCCTATTTTAGTAAGAATAATTTATTTTTCTCTTCGTAATTTTAGCCTTATTTTCTAAAAATGTACTAAATAAATCTGAAAACCATAAAAATATCTCCATTTTTTTTAAAAACGTTTTTGCTAGTAGTCGGATAACTTAAAAATTTTTGGCATTATAAATATTTTCATCATGAAAAATCATTTGAGACAATTAAATCTCTTAACTGCCAATTAAAAGATGTGCAATTATCTCCCCTGTGCCACAATTTTGACGTATTCGTGAGTATGTAGTCTATTGTGGAGGGAAAAAGAAAAGGCACAAATAAGCAAAAATGTTTCTTTGAAATAAGTTAATCCTTCTGAAACACTGCCAATGTCATTTCATTGCTTTCCAAAGTCTTTGGAATAGTAATACTGACAGCAGAAAAAAGAATTATATTTTGGAAAGACGTATATATACGTACGGGAATCTCAACAGTCCGGTTGAGCAAGACTGAAATATACGCTACAGGCAATTAAGGGGTTAACTTGATTAAAATGAAAAATATTTAAGCCACGAAAATTATTAAGTTTATAAAACATTAAATGTTTAAAAAATGTCTGATTTACATTTTTTTTTACTGTATAAAAACATAACTGAGCATAACAGTTTTAGTACATTTGTAAATGCGTTTGAAATCTTCGTGGATTTTGTTCATATAGATATCGTGTTTCTTACATAAAAATTAAACATAACGACTTTTTGGACGCCGTACAATTCTTTTATTTCTGAATAAATAATCAACTTTATTTCAGTGAATTCATTTATCTATGTCTACTGAGAAACTGTAAGGGATACCCATTACTGTCCTACATGGTGTTCAAATGGATTAATCAAATTTGACTTCCATGCAAAATCTAATAAGGAATGGTAATATAATTATTAATACTAAAGGAACATTTTTGATATTTAATTGCGTGTCTGTAATGACTCGTAAAAGGAAGATCACAATAAAACAAATATATTATGATCAATAGTAAACGAGAGAGAGAGAGATATTAATGAAAAATAATCTACGTACCACAATCTTCTATAATATCTCTTTTTCATCGTTGCATTTGATTTATATTTTGTAAGTTGGAAATTTTTATTAACCATTACTTTCTGAAATTATCATCTTGTAGATTAAATGTTTATAATTATAAGATTGTTAGCAATAATATGTTTGCTTTAATAAAATATTTTTATTCATAATAATTGCTATCGTAACTTTAATTTGTAACTAAAAAAAGACAGCACAACTATAAGCAATATAACCCTGGTATGAATTTGATGAAGACTTACAAAAATGTTTAATTTCGTTTGTTATTCTTTGTAATAGATGCTAAATTACACCTGATATAACAACATGACTAACAGTAAGCTGTTTTCTTTAGAACCAATTTAATGCAGCATTTATTTTGCTAAATATTTGTTTTAGTCCTTGCACATAACTCATATGCTTTTCGGACGTTTGGCATATTTTAGCCAATATTTAGTGATTATTTAAAATGCTTTGCTTGCACCGAATAGTGCTTAGCAGTAACTTAGGGACGGTATAAAATATTGTTTTGTAACCCATAAAAGAATTAGCGATTAATCTCTAATGTGCAATTCATATTTGGCGAACAATCACAGATGCAAAATTAATATATAAATAACTTTTTTCTACTTAAAGAAATTTTAAGAAAATGCTGTACATTAGCGTAGGGAAGGGGTAGACAACCATTTTGAAATGAGTGCCACAATCGGATAAAAAAATAATTATGCGTGTATTTTCGATATTCTCAAAAATCAAAAACTGGGAAAAATATAAAAAAGAAAGATTACTTTTATGCTTATGGAACTTTTACGCAAATGACATTTTTTATGCAAGTCAAAGTAATGGAAATTTAAAAATAATGTAATAAATAAGTGAAAAATACAAACTTGGACCTTATTGTAAAAAAAAATAAATAAATACAGGTTCAAATAGGTTGGTTATATATAAAATAAATTGTGTAGTTTGAAACGCATATGTAATTTTAAATAATTATTAAAAAGTTATTCATCTTATTATATGAATTATTACTTTCTTAATGTGACTTTTAAATGTGTAGTTTCTTAGCAAGTCATTTATATTAGAATTACTTCTTGAAGATGCTAACAAAAAATTTAGGTTATTTTAGATGCATATCACACACGCAGTTACCTTTGAATGATATTTTGATTTTATTAGGTTCATAATAGTAAACATGTTTTCACAAATATTTGTTGATCCAAACCTACCAGATATATCAGACAGCCAAATAGAAAATTTCTTGAAATAGAAGATTTAGAAAATTGCTTGTTTGTGTAATAATGTGCTGTAGGTCAATAATTTCGATTTGGATTTCAATTGGGTAAAAATTATATCTTGCAGAGAAATTGAAAACAGATTTTTGAAATATGACCTACGTCATAGGTCAACGGATTTTATCTATTAAAATGAGATAGATCGTATTGTTTTAGGATATATATTTGTTATCGAAAATTCTAACACAACGGATAGTGAACTATATCGTTTCTTTTCGTTTTGAAATTATTAGGAAGTCTATGTATAACTAAAATTCATTCATTCGCATTCCACAATTTTAATTTAAAAATTAATGCTTTATTTTCAGTTTAGATTTTCATGGCTACTTTGAATTTATTTAGTCTGTTGGAATACGGTCAGCCACATAAAGATAAGTAATTAAACGAAATCTAGAAGCTAATGAAAATTTGAACAGACAAGGAGTGGTGGGTTCAGTTAATAAAGATATAATATAAAAATCTATCAAAAGTAATTAACAATAAAAACCTTACTTAAAAATTTAACATTAATTTTTAAAAAAACTGCTAATACCCAGAAATTTATCGTTGAATTATCAGCAAAATATATGCTGAAAGGTATGAGGATTGATTTATTGTTACTATGTATTCTGATGTTGAGAAAGTTGTTAAGTAAGTGCAAAACTTTTAAAATTTGATACGTAATATTTTTTTTACCCATGCAAAACTAATTAACATATTTGTTTCCTACTGTTCAGAACGTTCTTAGTGTGTTAAATTTGTAAAAGGTTCTATTCACGATTTTTACTAATCCTTTGGGAAAAAAAATTCTTTATGTGGAGAAACCGTTATTTATGTTATGAAAGTGATATTTAACGTTAGGTGTAGAGAGAGAGAAAATTTAGAGAGAGGTTTGTGATTATATTATCATACTGAGTTAGAGAAGTAATCGTTGAAATGACTGGGGTTCAAGAGGGAAATATTTCAACGGGTCATTTTAGGACGTTTAGTTTGGTTGAAGATCTAACATTCCCGATAATTATTGAATTTATTATTATAGACATTTAAATTAGTAACTAATTTGACAGCTAGCTTTGGTTCGAATTTAAATAGCGATTTGGTAGTCAAAATAAAAGTGTTCATTTTATGATAATATCTCTTCAATGGATAAATCATCTCCAACCGCGAGAGAGAGTTCGGACAAATATATTGGTAAAAATATTTCTTAAAAAGTTTAAAGTAATCATATAAAAATGTCTGCAAAAGTTGACATTAATAAAGAGAAAAGTATTTGGAAAAGAATTATTCTTCGGACATTACAGAAAGCAAATTCGAAACCTCTTAAGAGGTCAATTTTTAGCACATTTAATTTTAAAGTTTCCACTCCATTTTCTTTTGTATAATTTTCGAACAGAAACTGCCTAAATGTTTGCTTTTTATAAATACAGTAAGACCCCGCTTAACGCTGTTTCGCTTAGCACTGTTTTCGCTCTTTTTTTTAATTATGGGATTCCCCAAAATTGCACGCAGCGTTAGGCTTCCCGATATCCGAAGCAGTTAATCTGTGTTTCATCTTTTCTGTGGTGTTATACGAATGTACTTTTATCGTTTCAAATATTTGTTGACGTTATTGTAAGAATAAAAAATTTAGGTAATACAACGATTTCTATAGTGACAAACATTAGTATTTTTAGCTTTTATCATGGGTGATAATAAAAACCACGAAAATGAAGCTATAAGAAAAAGCATTTCACTAGAATCTAAAATGGAAGTGATTAGAAGTGCTTAGATATTGTTGAGCGTCAATCTCACATTTGTTCTGCATTGAATTTGGCAAATTCAACAACAAGGACCATTCTTAAGAGTAAAGAAAAAATACTGCTTTCGGCAACAACAACTACGACAAGCTCTGCAACTAGAATCACCCGTTTTAGAAATATTACAATGTATGAAATGGATGATAGATTTTCTATATTGATGGACGACGAAATTCAATGCAATATGCCTTTAAGTCAATCTACCTCCTTCATAAAAAGACAGAAAATTGGAAATACAGAAGAGACTGAATGGTCTTAAATGTAAATATACTGACTTAGAATTTTATTTATTTTTATATGCATATTCGTTTATTATGTTTCTATATTTGTAAGAAATATATTTTTTTATTGTTATAAAAAACATAATTAATAAATTTAATGGCAAAATAACTGACCAATTCCCCTCCCATCTTCCCCTAACCCTATTATTTACATGGTGAGATAACCTCGTTTAACGCTGTTTCATATTACGCTCTACTGTGATGGAACGTATACCCCGCGCTAAGCGGGGTCTTACTGTACACTCTGTACACTATGAAGAACGTTTCATATATCTTAAAAAAATTTCTCTCATTCTTACAAAAAAATGTTGGTACATAGTACCTCTTTCTCAAACGGTTGAGGATTTTGTGTCTGTGTCCATGTACATATGCACGTGCAATTTGAAGCATTGTTTAATAATAAGTCTTACAATGCAATGGGGACAGAGATAATATCGGCTTTTTTGGATAATCTTTCCATTTTCATTTCTTCTCAAACAACAAATTGTACAATGCCTTGTCAATCCCTGATCTTTTTTAAATATTTTCAAGAATCCAAATTCCTGAATTCAATGAAAAATTCCCTCCTTCACCACAAATAAAACGCCGGATGAGAATTATTTAAGGACCATGGAGAAACTGCATCTTTTATAAAAGCACTAGATTTAATAACCTCACTGTAAAAATTATAAAAAATATGTGCAAATCAAAGATAGAAAGAAAAAAAATATCAATGCACTTACAGCGTACGGGGAAACCGGTTGTGGACAGCTTTTGGTAGCCTGTACTGCGTATGAGCAAACCAGTTAAGACAGAGATACTCAACCTGCAGCCCACCCGGCTTTTTTTGAGTGTCCCGCTCATTGCCCATTGCACAAAAAAATTGATTGTTTAAGAACAATGCATTAAAAATTTAGCGGGAAACTCTACCAATCAAGCATGCATTTTGCTATCAATATCATGAACTGAAAAATTTTTTTCTTGTCTATTTGTAACTGTAATGGGTAATAATAACAAATACCACTGGATTGAACGGGAGTAGTGACTACTTTAAGACTGAAAATAAGTTTAAATTATTAACAAAATATACTGATTCTAGTCTAGAATTCTGTCAAAACTTCTTTTTGCTACCATTTTACACTTGGTAAAATAATATTTGAAATAAAAATGAGAAAGGCTTTATCAAGAGGAAAAAAATTCCAATTATCAAACGGTTTGGCAGCTTTGTTTGAACGACAATGGGTCATGCGTGGAATGAAACCGAAACTACTTCACAACTCAATAAAAAATGTATAAAACAGAAAAAAAAGTGTGTATGTTTGATAGAGATTATTACAGTATTAAAAACCATATACACACAAATGAGTTTTAATCTTTTGTTCAATTTTCTACATTTTTAGTCAACTATTGCCTTGGTCTTATAATGTTTTTTCCCATTAATTCTCATGTTGCGGCTCGCGTGAAATATCTGCCCTATGTATGCCGCTCGGGGGAGGGAACAGTTTAGTTCCTCTGAATGAAGGGGTTAACAAATAAGTTTCCTTGCGCTTAAGGCGTATGAAGGGTGTTAATTTTTTCTTGAGAGGGTAAAATTTAAACACTTTTTAAACTGGTATAATTCTTTTTAATCTAAATTAAATAATTCGAATCCTTTACATATTATTTAAAAGGGATTATGGCTTCAAAAAAGTACAAAATGTTTGAAATATAATCAGAATTTAAAAAATTTTAATCATATGAACATTCTGTAATAAATATTAAGTATTTTTTGCGTTGCGCACGCTAGTCTCTAAAATAGTAGACTCTGATGTATAAAACTTTAAGAATTATAAAATGTATCATACTCTTTAAACCCTACATCATTTAAAAATAATATATCTTTTGTATTTCAAAATATTTGAAAAATATTGAAATTTTTTAAAAATATTTTGAAAATGTAATATTTTATTTTTAAAAAAATATAATTTATTATTCTACTAATATAATATTACTACAGTGTAAGAAGGATACTTTTAACTTTATAAATCAACTTATAACTAGGAATTAAAGCTACTATTTGAGAAAACAGCATGCGCAACGTAAAACTTAATAAACATCTCTTATAGAAAAGTTTTTTTATTTCCATATGCTTATAATTTTTTAAAATATAATTACATTTTAAACATTTTATACTTTTCTGAAGCCCCATTCCTTTATAAACAATGAGTAAGAGATTTGAATTATTTATATTAAATTTAAAACAATTATACCCTTTTGAAAATTGTTTCTATTTTTCAGCCCTCTAGAGAGATTTAACACCCCTCAGATTTCTTAATATGACTAGTTAGACGAAAAAAAAATGGTGTGTTTGCTTATAACTACACGATAGAAGTGATAATTTCAAATTTTGTAATGTTATTTCAGGGATTAGTTAGGTGAATAAAAAACAAGAGGATATTAGTATTGTCCTATAAAATTATTTATTCATATGTCTGTACTCCTAAAGCAATATTTTTGTGCTAAATATACAGTCATATTTGGGAATTAATTGTATTCTCTCTCTAAGCAGGGAACAATAGGTTTATGGTAGCAGTAATAGGTTATAAATACTTTAGATTCAAAATTTTATTTAAATATCTATATAAAAAAAACTCCGTCAAGCGTTATCCCGTACATCCTCGTGCTTCATTTGGATCATTTGACATAATTAAATTGAATTTTTATTTTAAAAATCAATTAAAGGTTTTGATTTGTCTTTTGAAAAATCTTTAAAATTCCTACTTGAAATCATAATAATTTGTTCAGAAGACCCGATTCGGTTTTGTGAATTTTGGTTGTAATTTAACAATATTCAATTATCCGTGAATTAATTTAAGCAAAGGGATAGTAAGACAAGTAGTTGATTGGGAAGAGAGGAATCTAGGTCAAAACCTTTAAAAAGGGATTTAATCAGAAGATTTATATCACATAATCGCTGGCTTATACTAGGTCTTTTGTCATTGTATGGCAGTTTTGTACAAATATATCCGGTGCTGCTGCAAAGGAAAGTCTTCTTAATTATATTTTGTTTTTTGGATTTAAATTATTTAATTTAACTTTTTCTTAATATCTGTGCACTTAGTTTTGTTATTTTAAATATTTAATTGTTTTACTTTTCTTTTTAGAATCAAAATATATTTAAGTAATGCGATTAATAGAACAATTTGTTCATTGTATTCCGATTCGCTTAAAAATATATTTTTTTTTATTCTTACGATCACTGCAATATTGCTAATGATAATTATACTATTTACTTAGTTTTTTTACAAATTTGTCCTTTTTCTACATTTTATATGAAACTCTATTGTAAGATTTTTCTTTCTCTCTAAGCCTATATTTTAAAAATATTACGTTTCATTTTCATGCTTCAACAAGGATTGCAGTTAATCCCGCATTCATTGTAGTAGAAAAGGTAGCGCGGGGCACTTAGATCGAAGCCAGGAACTTTACTTAAAACTTTCCCTTGGTGGGGGACAAAGCGCGTCTTAGGGGTGGGAGGGAAACGTCCTCCTTTCCTTTTTAGGGGTCTGACGTCCGACTGAAGGCGAAAAAAGCCGAATTAGCGTTACATTCCCCAGAACGTGACGTTCAGTCAAGTTCACTCTCTAGCAAAATGCGCCAATAGAAGTTATCACTTCAAAAAAAGAAGGGCACCACATTCTGCTTTCTAACCATAAAATCGAAATCAAATATAGTTTATTAATTCCTTCTCCAAGCTATCGGAAAAAATCTCATGACAAAGGGTGCAATATTTTTAAAAAAATACAGTATATTAAAAGAACACAAAACACCGAACTCAATGAAATAACATCCCTCTTAAATTTAATGCAACGCATACAGAAGCGAATAATAGCGTAATGTACTCCATAATAACGGGAAGCCTGACGCTGAAACCATTTTAAAAGACATTCCATTAAAGTCTTCCCATTCCGTCCTCAATCGCACAATCAAGCCTAATAATTAATACTCGTCGCAGTCAAATGAATAATTTAGAAGTGAAACATTCAATCGTTTTAGTGTCATTTCTTCATTCTGTAACGAGAACGATTTCATTCGATTTGGATGATTCTCGACTTGATACTGCCAGGTGATATTACAGCCTGGCTATTTTCCAATTACGCCACATTCTAAGTTCTTTTCCGAATCGGCCGTTTTCAATTTCGGCAGCAATTACGTTCCAATTTAGTTCCTGATAACATCTGAATTATTTCTTCATACTCCAGTCTTCCGTGCCAATTGGATTGGTATACGGATATTACCATTGTGATTTCTTTTCCAGAGTATTCTCTATTTCATATAATTGAATTTAGTTTTAAAAATTGTTTTTATATTCTTAAGAATACTAGAAGAAATTTAAATATCCTCTTCTACTTAGCGAAAGCAATCAAAAATTCATAATTTGAGACATTATTGTCAATTTTTAGCAACTGAGTATATCGTTTCTTTGATTCATCTGCAAGAATATATTGATGCTAAGTTTTATTTTTTTATTTTATTTATTTATTCTTTTATATTTATGAAATTTAAACGAATATGTCGTTTTGGCATTATGTTTTGATATATGCTATATCTGCTTTCATATGTTCAATTTTTAAGTCAACACAGTATTATTTTTCAATAAAAAAAAAAAATTAAAAAAAATGTCTTTTAATTATACACACATGTAGTAAATTCAAATTTATTTAAAAACAAAAACTTGATCTCATAGATCATGTTAGTATCACGAATATTCGAGATCTCCATCACAAAGTGTTCAAAAATTCACTTCAACATTGAAATTCAAGATATTTATTTAAAAAATATTTCTTTTCTCGCTTTGAAAAGTACCTACCACCATATATTTAAAGCATCATCCGAAACTTCAGCGTATCAAAATTCGTATGTTTCAGACTTCTCGTGTTTGTGTTACTTTAATCCCACATACACACACAGATATATATATATATATATATATATATATATATATATATGTATGTGTGTGTGTGTGTATTTGTGTATAAATTAAAAATATAAGAAACCTCAAAAACTTGTAAGAATAAATAATAGAAACACAATACAACAATAAAAAAAACATATTTTATCACATCAAATGTAAAAAAATAATTTTTAAAAAAGTACACACAAATAAAGCAAAGTACAAAGAAAAAGTGAAAAGGAAATCTAATGAGTAAAAAATAAATTTTGGACTGCATATGTGTGATTAAGCTAGTGTAATGTTGCAAACTTTCCCCCCTTAGTGACTCGGTAGTTCATAAAATATAAATAAAATATTGAAAAAAAAATGCATTTAGTAAAAGCTTCTAAATAAATAAACCAAAATTCCTACTAACTTCAATTTTTATCATATCATAAAATCGTAATAAAATAATTTTAAAATTGCACCATCGGTATTTTCCAAGGTAAAGCAGAATCTTGTACAAAAATGCAAAGCCAATGTGTTATTTTGATAAATATTCACATTATATATAAGTACTACACCTATAATAGCATATTAAAAAATATGCTTCCTAACAAAACGTGGTAGATTATAAATAGTTTGGGTGATTAGTATATATATACAGATATATATATATATATATATATATATATATATAAGATAAATATACATATATCTTTTTAACCAAGGGTTTTAGGCATTTGTGTATCCCTGCATGGATTCAAGTTAGCATTGGTTTATAGCAATAAGGTATAAAATTTCACATCATACAGTAAACACAGAATACTTTATGCATGCATCTACATGAACATTGTCTTCGATCATTTTATGTATGCACTTCCATGTCATTAACTATCTCAGACATACACATTTCCCATAGGCTGCATCCCGATACTTGCTCGCACGAAAGAGGATAATGAGAAGGTTATTCAGAGAAGCGCCGATCTCAAAATCAATGCCTATCACACAGGAGTAGCTTAGGTGCTAATCTAAGCATTTGCATCGCTAACTTGTATTATTCCCAGCCCGCCAAACCAAGGGCTTTGGCGCCTTTAGAACTCAAAGCCTTCTTGGAGCCGGGATCTTAGAACATTGCTTCTGAGAATGTCTTCCAGACTTCCTTTAAATTAAGGTCGCATTTGGCTATTATTTTGCGATTTTCCTTTGATGTGCAGGGAGGAAATTAAGAGACGGGCATGGTGGAAATTAGAGGATGCCGGAATGTAAGCAGTGCGTGATTTTAATTATTTTCAAGGTTATGACGTCTTTTTAATCTATTTTAATAAATGGATGTATTTAAATGTTATTTTATTATTTAAATAATGAAGGATAGGAAACAGGCTAAACCTTTCTTTTTTGTAGTCTTATTCTTTAATTATAATTTGATATCCATTTTTTTAAAAATTTTTTAAGAAAAAAAATACTTGAGTGAAAGTGCAAAACAGGCATTGGTAGACTATGTAATGAGAGATAAATTCTTAAACACCTTATTTTTACTCTATCCATGATGTATACAATAAAAAAGAAAAACCTGTTTTTCAATATCATATTTGCAGTAAAAAGGTAAGAGTTTCCTCAGAAATATACATAAGAAATTTAACTAGTTTTTATTACAAAGATTATTTGACTCATCAATGAGTTTATTTCAATTTTTTTAAATAATTTGTTCAGGAAGTTCCAAATTTTTAGCGCACACTTATTTATGTCCCTATGTACATTGTGAAGAATGTCAAAGAGGAATGATACTCGGTATCAGCTAATACGGTAATTTTTACAATTACCCCAGGTATATATATATATATATATATATATATATAAATAGTAATATAAAATAAAAGTGAAGAAGTACAAACCACAGTGCAAAAGGGAAAAATTTTGGAATTCACCAGAAAAAAACAAATGTGATAAAAAAAAGTCTTTGGATAAACTGGACCTATTATATTTCTAAATGCGCTGAATTGGGGGCCAGGAATTGGGGGTTTAAAATGTTTTAGGGATCCCCTTTCCCCGCAAAAATTTTCGACATCATGGAAAAAAACAAGTTAAAAAAGTTCCCCAAACAAACACGGGAAAAAAAACCATTTTTAAAAAAAGAAGTAAAAAAAAGAGAAATTAATGAATGTCTAAAGGATAGGAAAAAAAATAAAAAAATTAAAAAAACTTACTTGTAAAATAATTACGGGAATTAAAAATTCAACCTTACACAAAAATTTTTAAAAAAATGATGTAAAAAAATAAAACAACTATCGAGAAGGAAAAAAATAAACCACCCAATTTATTTTTTAAAAACAAACCGGGTTTTTAAAAAAAACTAAAAAAAGGAAGTTTTAAAAAAAAATAAAGAAAAAAGAAGAAAAGTTCAAATAGAATTTTTTACAAAGTAATAAAATGGATTTATTATATACTAATGAATATTGCAATTAAAATAAGCTCTTAAATTTTTTTAAAAAATTTTAAAATAAAAAAAAAAAAATTTTAAAAAAAATAATGAACTAAGATAAAAAATATTTAATTAGAAATAGAAATATATTTATAAATAAATTTCTTGGATATTGTATTCAAAAAAATTCAAAATTAAAAAATTCTTTGTTTTAAATGTTTTCGTAACTAAATCATTGTTTTTTTTTAAAATTTAAAATAAATTTCAAAATTATATTTGGTTAACCCCCAAAAAGGCATTTTATAATTTAAAACAAATGGCCTTTTTTAAATTTTTATTTTAGCAAATTATTCTTATCCTTTAATTGAAGGGCCCAAAAAGTTAGCTGACCATTTTTATAATTAGTGTTTTTAAATTTTTAATTTAAAAAAGTGGGATAATAAAAGGTTGGAACAAAGTCTACTTTTTCTAAATATAATTAAGCAAAATGATCCAAAAAGTAAAAGATTCATAACTAATCTTTCATTTTCATAAAAAAGCAAGTAGATATTTGCGGGTTTCAAATGGTCCCCCTTTTTAAATTTAATTTGTTAATAGGCGTTATTATGGAAAATAAAATTTTCTTTTAAAAATAATTAATAATAGAAAAAATAACAATTTTTAATATCCTTTTTAAAAATTATTTGCTAATTAAATTTTTAAGAAATTTTAAACATGCTTTATTTATGGAAAATAAATTTTTTCAAAATTTAATAATAGAAAAATTTTTTATTCATACTTAAAAATTCTATACATTTAAAATTTTAAAATTTCAATTTTGTTAATTAATTAATAATATTTTATTTCCCTTAATATAATTTTTAAAAAACCATTCGTAATAGTTCTAAATTTAAGGGGAATTTTATGAAATTTGGATTGGAAAATATGAGGGAATTTAATACCCAAAATACGTAAATCTATTTTTTTAAAAAAAGCAGAGATTCGATTAAAATTTCTCCTTTTGAATTGATTTTTAAAAGCAAATTTTAAAGAAATTGTTTTTTAAATATTAGTATAAAACCATTTCAAATAATTGCAAAATTTAAAGAATTTTTATCTCGACATAGACAATAATAAAGTTCTTTTGTAGGTCTGAAAATTTTGTTCTTAATATTTTGAAGTTATATCATTATAGTTTTATAGTTAATATTCAATAGCTCATTTAATATTTTGCATTTAAATTCATTAAAAGCTACAATAGGAAGACTGTTTTTAGCTTATTTTGTAATAAAATTACTAATATCTTTAGAAATTTTATTTTTAATAGCAAATTTTTATTAAGGGTCATTAATCAAAACTAGTCCTTTATTTGGGATTTCTTTTAAATATATTTAAAAATTACCAGTTACCAAAATGCTTTGATGATCATTTACATATTGGGGAAAAAACTTTTAAAATTTCAAACAATAATTTTTAATTTCAAATCTTTAATTTCATTGTAATTAAAAAAATTTATCTACCTATTTTTATTGTATTTAAAAGCCTTCTTAATGCAAACGTTATTTATAGGCAGGCACTGAACATACTTATTAAATATATTTGAGAAATTATAATGTTATTATAAGTCTTATATTCATGAACAGTATGGTACAATACTCAGTAGAACTATTTACTAAATCTATGTCTTCAATATTTAATTTATGAATGAGAAAATTAACAATATCCTTAATAATATGTAAGGCATGACAGTCTTTAAAATCTTACTTTTTGAGGATATCTCTAGTATACCTAATTTCTTTTTTATTTAGACCAAACGTGAAATGCTTAATTTGTTTAATGTTAAAAGACTTTTCAAAATTGCTGCAAAAATCTTTAATTTTAGAATATATCTCAACTGGAAGTCTATGAGTTCTCCTCTTCCTATTACCTCTTTTCATACGTTTAATTTTATGTGTAAAGTTACTTAAAAAATAATTCTTGTAATCAGAATGTTGAATGCTAAGTAAAACATTTTTTCCAAAGTGAATAGTATTCAAACCATATGGATATATAGTGTTAAAATAATTAATAAAGTGGTTTTCCCACCACAATCTTTTTTGAACATGTGGTACTATTCTGAGAATAGAACATATATATATATACTGGAAAGTGTAACACTCAACAATACTAAAACAATGCAGAAACAACCTTAAACACTTGACGTAATTCATTTTTGAATAAAATAGGGTACACAAATTTCTAAAAGAACCAAAAAGCAAAGAGAGAGTTAAGTATGATGGGCTTCGGTATAAAAACTCAGGGACCTGAAAAAAAGTGTGTGTGTGCTTATGAGCACACCATGGAAGTGATAAATTCAAATTTTGTAATGATATTTTAGAAATTTTTCGGTGAATAAAAAACAAGGGGCTATTAGTATTGTCATATAACATTATTTATTCATATGTCTGTTCTCATAAATTAATTATCTTTGAAAAATAAGCAATCGCATTTGTTAATTCATTATATTCTATGAAGGAAACAATATACTTATGGAAGCTGAAATAGGTTATAAATACTTTACAGATTCAAAAGTATTTAAATATCTACAAAAAACTCCATCAAGTGTTGTTAAGTACTTCATCGCTTTTTTTCAATTCGATCATTTCATATAATTAAATTGAAAATTGAGTTTAAAAAATCAACTAAATGGTTTGATTTGTCTTTTGAAAAATCTATATTAAAATCTCCACTTAAAATCATAGGCAATTTCTTCAGAATAACCGATCCGGGATCAGTGTAGGCAACTAAATTTTTAAGAATGAATTCGATAATTTTCTCTACTTTGATTTGGTGCAATATAAATAGCAACCATTCTTATTATTTGTCCATTTTCTGCTCTACATTTCAACGGAAGAATTTTCTCCGATACACGACTGATTAAACCCAAGTGATTCTATAGTATTTGATGCTACATCCATTACCTATATCAGGGATTGCGAGCCAATGGCACGCGACACAATTACTTGGGCACATCTCCGATCAAACCGGTTAGCATTTTAGTTCAAAATAACAAAGTTCACTAGGAAGTATTACGAATAAACGCGAGTGATCAGGCGCGTTTTTACAAACATGTACCAACATTTCAAAGAATTGAATATAAAGATTCAAGACACAAATAAAAAATATTATTTTCAAGAGGGATCTCAATACTTTTGACGCTAAATTGCATATTTTCAGGACAATATTTTTACAAAGTGCTACTTGAAAAATTCAAACGAAGAAAAATTATTCAAGAACTTATTTTCATAATTATTATGTACCCTGATGTGAATCCATTTAATAAACTGAACTTGTCCCAATTCAATTGGAAGAAATTGAAGAATTTGGAATGCAACTCTGCTTGATTTCCAGTCTAGTTCAATATCGATTCAAAAATTTATTAAAATAAGAAAAATGTTGGAACTGATTGAAACAGAAAATAACAAGCAATTTAAGTAAAGACGTCAGTAACGAAATTTTGGAAACATAGAATTCGATTCATTATACATTTAACTGTTTGAAGAAGCTGGTTCATGCTTTTGTAACCATATTTAAATCTACCTATGCCCGAGAACCATTATTTTCAGAGATGAATAGCATTTAAGACTCACTTAGAAAACCATTTGGCAGATGACTCTAATTCAGCATGGGTTCTGCTAAAGTAGTCACTAAAGTAAAAAAATCACTTCAACGCAACAATTTAAAAATAAAATGTTGCGTTGAAGTGATTTTCATAACAACTATCTGTAGGCATTTTTAAACCACCTCTATCCAGAAGTCTGAAATATTTTTCCCTTTGACCGTTTCTGAATCAAAACTGAATTTTTTTATCTATAAAAATATATATTTGCAATCGGAGCATTCGTATTTTATATTGTGCATGCAGTAACCCGCTATATACATTCAAACTTGATACTTTTTACTCAAATATCATTTGATTCATTTTTAAATTCCCTAGGGATTGTGTCTTTTTCGAAGTTTATATCAACTGTTCATCTTTAGGGAAACTAAAAAAAACGAATCGTATGGTTGCTCAGGTCTATTAGAGGAGCAGTTAGGTATACAACAATAAAGATGCATTATCATAAAATATGTAAATATATCCAGCTTTAGGTTAAGTTATTAATAAATTTTTTAATATTTTTTACAAGTAAAATTTGACAGAATAAACAAATCACTAAATCACATTTAAACACTGATTTCTCATTTAAAACAAAGTATCTTAAATTTATAAATAATTAGGAATGTTAGCATAAATAGAACATTTTTTTTTATGCCTTGCCCTCAAAACTAAAAAGAAAGAAATTCAATAATGACACAAGAATAAAGTTACACAATAATATAAATAACGTTTCTTCATGGTTATTACTACTGATATATATTCTGAGTAATAGCATGAACATGAACTAACAATATAAACACACAACGTGGAAAGCTAAGTTTTGCTCAAAACCCAGAGAAAACATCACTCATTTGGTCACGTGATTTCTTTTTGGGGGATGTGCCTTGTCCATACACCACTTCCGACTGAAGACGCAAAACGTCGAATGGGCGTTACATACCCGAACGTATATTTTCATTGTATTATCTGAAATTGTGAAAAAGTAACCCATATAATTTAATTCATGTAATTGTGGGGTTGTGGTATAGCTTTTTAGAAGTTGGTGATATCTAAATTCCATACTGGTATTTATAAGGTTCCCGTAATATGAATAGGAAATAATGTCCATTTATTGAGCAACCCTGGTTTTTCAGCTTTTATAAAGGAGGACTTAAAGCAGAAATCTGTTTTCCAAGGTAGTCTAATAGATACTCTTTTTCAGTAGTATTGATCCCGGGGTCCGTGGATCAAATACTATTGGTCCGAAAAGAAATTAAATTATTTCCTTTTTATTTACTGTGGTATATTTTTCTTGGGATTTTGCTAGTTTTTATGAAAATATCTTTATATTCCTTGTTTAATCACTTTATATTCACTTTTTGGTGTAGCTATATTTTATTCTGAAGTCACGATTAAACACAATTAAATTAAAATTATTAAATCAAAAGTAAAAATATAAAAATCAACGTCTGTCCCTCATCGGGCCGCAGTAAAATTATCCAACGTTGACCGGTCCGTGGAGATAAAAATGTTGGGGAACACTGTTCTATTGGGTTCAGATCCATGAAAGGGCCTCTCGCTCTCCAGCTATTTCATTCTTCCTTAGCTAACATCCTCAAGATATTTATAAATAAGTCTTTTCCGTAAATCTGGGAACAATCGTTCATTAGGATTAATTCATCAGTCATTCTAATTAAAAATTGTTCCCAAAACGAAAGCCACAAAAACTCCAACATAAGGTGTTTCGTACAGAGTAATGATTTAAACCTGATACCTCATAGAAATCAAAATTCCTTCTTGTAGCGTAGCACTGTTAGATTGGTAGTACTTTGTGCTTCGCTCTAACCAGATTGTCACACGACAGGAATCACTCTAAAGTAAACTGGTACTCCTCTGTAATGGATACAAAAGTCAATTTATGTGGTTTAGTTAGCGAGTTCTCTTGCTCAAAGTAAAAGTTTATTTCTCAAATCAAAGAACTTTTGCTTCCTCAGTTGTGAAGGCAATTGCGAATACTAGAGTATCTGTTTCTACTCCAAGTAGTATCAGATATTCTAGTCTAGGGGTCGGTAACCTATGACCCGCGTGCTAGATGTGGCACGTGGTACAGTTCTCAAAGTGCACTTTACACAACTCAGCAAAGTTTTACATAAAATAAATTCGCCTTGTTTGTCCTTTTGCACCTTAAGCTTTTACTGTACTTTCTTTTGATTCATAGCGATGATAAACAAATATCGTGTATGATTTCAACCGAAAATAGAGTTTGGTCTGTTACATCTGTAGCTACTATCGCTCTAAGCTACTTTTAATCTTACGCCATGTTCTTAGTATTGATGTGAAAACTTTCATTTCATTTTCCCGACAATCTATACCAACACATTTAGTTCATATGACTCCTAAAAAAGAAAGCTTGCCTTTCGCGGCTTTCAAGACTTTTAGATGAATGAATATGTGTTTTCATTACAAGAAGAATTTGCTGTATGTGTGTTATGTCCCGTGCCAAGCGTGAAAAGATGTTTTCAAACTAAATATCGGTCCCCATTTATGAATGTCAATAAGAAATATGATAATAAAAATATTTGTTATACTGAATATAAGAAGCATTGCTTGTCAAACAATTGGAAACAATTTAAAGCGACGAATGTAGTTTCGTAATTTCTTATTGAGTAGCTGCTCTTTCAAATCTTTCACAAATGGCGAATATATAAAATACATATATTCGAACGTTAATAAATCTAATTGCTGCATAAGTAATATATAACAAAACTATAAGCCTAAACTGTAAACCTCTATTCCCTTAATCTGAATGTATGTTGGAAAGAATCGAATTGTTTCAAATACTTCTTATTGTGGGCACCCTGAATCATATTGATAGTTTGGCTTAGCACACCACATCTACAAGATTGCAGACACTTGCTCTAGTCCCTGTTATGATATAAGGATCTGAAACGAAATGAGATGCAGAGGTGTTTCTCTTAATACAGACCAAAAGAGTTAAAACTCGAGCCTGCACAAGGGTTGTAATCCACGGCTTCTGAATTCAGTTTCCGTCAGAGTTAATTTTTGTAATTGATGTTGCACATGAATTATTTAGACCACCAAAGGAGACATTAAGACTTCACAAACAACATCAACTTAAAATTACTCTATTTCCTTCTTTTAAAAATCCGTTACTAGACATTACCTCAATGTTTCTCAAAGTTCCAATATTCAATAATAATTTTCATCGCACCCCCTTCCATACAATAACAATGTATTGAATTCAATAATACTATGCTTTGATGCTAAAACTACAATACGATTTTAACCTCTTAAGCGACATCGGCGTATATAAACGTCTCGCTCATCCAAAGCGCTAATTGCCCCATACGTATATATACATACCTGTTACACGTAACATTATTCCGAAGGCTTTGGATTGGAACGAAGGGTTTAATTATTTCAGAGAATTTGCTTATTTATTCCTTATCCCTCCCCCAATACATCACACACGCACGCCTACGTGGAAAATGATGGCAACTGGGGAGATAATAGCGTAACTTTTAATCAGCAGTTAAGGAGTTAATTGTATACCGTACAAATAATCAATATAAATATAAATATTAATTTTTGTTTTAATTTTATATATGACAAGGTCATGGTGACACTGGTAATTATTTAACTTGCACAATTATTATATTATAAAATACATTGTGCAACACTGATACATTTATAAGTGCATTATATCAGAATAAATGTGCATTTTATTTTTTATTTTTTTATTATGTCAGAATGTACTTTGTTTTTGTTTATTTTCGGTAAATGAATATTTTTAAAATAATCTTTTGTTTTCGACTTTTCAATAGGCTGCGCTCCCTCGTCGAGTTATTATGATCCCCTGGGGAAGGGGCGCCCCACAGTTTGAAAAACACTGCATTACCTATCATCATCCAACAATATTTCAGTAGTACTAACGACTGTGAATAAGCAGAACAAATATCATCAACAATTATAAAAATGAGGCAGTTGCCGTTTTCTGCTGCATAAATAACAAATTATTTTTTAAAAATTATATATATACATGTATATATATATATATATATATATATATATATATATATATATATATATATATATTTATGTTTGTATTTATGACTTCGCTTCACACCGTTCAACCGATCGTTATGAAAATAGGCATGTATATGTATATTTTTAAGGGAGTAGGTTTTTGTACTATCCTCTTTGTTGCAGTTCCCCTCCAGGTGGTGCTACAGCATATCAAATTCTGCGCTGTTCAAGCAATCGTCAAATTGCCAACATGGTTGCCAAATGTGATGCAAACTTGGCTCTATCGCCAAAATTTCGCTGTTCCATTGAATTGCCATTATAATGTAAGGAAAGACGTTGCTTGCGAAAATTATAATTTTAACGTATTACATAAAATAAATGCAACAGAAATTAACTTTAGCCAGATATAAATTATTTACACTATTTTAAGCGTTTATTACACAAAATTTGTAACATTGTGTTACTTTTGCTGAGCAGAAAGAAGGTGTTTTAAAAAATCGAACCTCAAGAGAGAGCAAAGAGAGTTTTAAATAAAAAAAAACTATCCTTTTTATCAGCTATTATATCTACAGACTTAAAATATAACAAATATGGTTTTTGTTCAGTTGAGATATGCAAAATCTTTTTTATTTGTTGTTTTTTAATTTTCATTTCACGTAAAATTAACTCATTCAAAACTTATTTATCCTTCAATCTGTATTGTTTAATTTTTCAATTCTCCCGTGCGAAGAACGGGGATGCCAGCAACTTCTGTATATAATTGTCTCGTAAAGTTACTGATTTATAGTAAAACAAAACATTACTTCTAACTTTATTTTCATTCTTTTGATGGTGGCAGTCAAAAATTGGTTGCATCTTAAATAAATTCTAGTGGCTTGTTTATTTTTTTGTGAATTAGTGTGGTTTGAGTCAATGTCGGAATAGTGACATAACACATCATTAGGAGTTACGGTTAAATGACAAAGGCCGGTACATGAGTTAACACTTCGCATTTCTAGCTGTCATGACAAACTACTGGATAACTTCGACATCGAGTTTAAACATGCATTTGCTCTATTATAGAAATGCGTGTTAGGGCGAATCGATCTTAGAATCTGGGCTCAGTTTGCAAGCACGATTGAAAAGCATATTTCTTCCTACGGATTAGTGTAAATATCTTTGCGTGCTGCATGTAATAAAAAAGGAGCTTTAGAATACAAGTTTCATCCAAAAACAAATTGAAAACTTTTGATTTGTGATAGTTACAGAATCAAGCATGATTATTTGCATTATTTTATATTGAATAGAGTATAAGATCTCCAATTCTAAAATACTATATAAAATTAATTACCGTAAAATCCAGTGTATAGCGCGCACCTGCGTATAACGCGCACCCACACTTTCAAACTGCCTTTCTTAATGTTTAGGTATATTCGTCGTATAACGCGCACCCCCCTTTTTTACGAAGGAACCAAAAGTTTGCGTGCACAATGCTTGTATGTTTTTTAAGCCATTTATCCGAGTTATTATCCCAGAACTTTGAAAAAACAGTATACTATTTGAATCGGAACCCTTTAACTTCATTAGGTATGTCATTTCTTTCAAATATATAGTATTTCGATCTATGTAGAAGTTTTTCTTATGATCATTTCCTTTTTTTTTTTTTTTTGAAGCTCTCATTTTTATACCCGGCGTATAACGCGCACCCGTAAATTTCAATCTCATTTTGTGCTAAAAGTGCACGTTAGAGCCGGATTCTTTTTATGATAGTTAAAATGGAGCAATGGAGTAAACATAATCAATTTCGTAAAACTCTGAGAATAAATAGTTATGAGTGGACACATTTATTTATCACCAGCATGGATAATTAATGGGTTAAATTCATGTTGCGTCATTAATCACATCATAAAGGCAGTCGTGTGCTATTAGCCAATCAGCTCATTAATCATGTGATGTCATAATCCAATAATAAATGCAGTCATTGTTTCCAGCTGATCTGTTCAGGCGTTTGATTTTGTTGTCAATGTTTGCTTTTTTAAGAAACTTTTTAAAAAAATACTCATTAGACATTAACATTAACGTACATCGACAAACAAAATGCACTTGATTTAAATATAGATGTATAGTATATATATATATATATATATATATATATATAATAACTACTATAACAACTGATATATAGCCTATATTATATTTAGTTTACTATGTCTAGGGATGTGATATATATATTTTCATGCAATATGTATATGAGCACCCAATGACTGGACTCATGGCCCAACAACCTGAGGGTAAGACTGATGGTTTATTTCTATTTACGTGACCTCAGGCGATAGATTGAATATGCAGATGTTTTAAGCAAATGGTAGCTTGAGGGAACACCCGTGTTTAGTTCCCAAGCAAGCCTGGACTCATTTATCAACACTGAAGGATGAAGGCTGATTCGGCTAATTTCCTTCGGGTTTGAACTGGACCATTAGTGAAACGAAACACTGCCACAAGCAATATATATATATATATATATATATATATATATATATATATTTTATTTTGAGTATGTAAAACTTTTTTAAAGAATCTTAATATTTGAACACCCATTTGGCCAATTATCAAATTTGAAATGTATTCTAAATTTTAGAAGTAAAATAGAAAGGACAAGACTAATTTCAGTTTGGAATTCAATGGAGAACACGTGATTCCATTTATCATGTGACCACCGTGAATTTAGCCTATTGGTAGAATACAACAATATTATGGGTTGGAGCTACTGCTGGGGCAATTTAACACCATTTATGTTTTTTTCTATTATGAAGAATATGACTTAAATTTTAATTTTACCAATAAACATTTTTTATTTTATTTTTTTTCATAAATACTTTTATTTTGCAAACACTCAAATCTTTCTTCTAAAAACACAAATGCTGCCATCGTAAAAGTGTTATTTTGTCAAATGAAGCATGAGCAATAAAATGAATTCTGCATCGTTTCTAAAAACTCACACGCATAAATGCATAAAAGTATCATGTGAAGATAAGCGTCACGATCAAACAATGTACAAATACTATCTTTCACCACACCGCTACGTAAATATTACATTCGCTGTGGTGTGATGAAAAAACGAGACCTATTGACGTGACTTTTTCAATATCAAAAAATATCTAGATCTTTCTGGTTTTCGGATAGATTTCACAAACTCTTCTGCGTACAATTCCCTACGAATAGAAAAGCCAAGCATTCATATTTAAATCCATCAATTTTTTATTTCCATTTCAAAGATCATGTGAGGAATTCAGCAGATTTTTTCAGGCTTTCTACGCAAACGGTTCTGACCAGAATAAATTTTGTTGGTAAGAAACCATGTTTATAGGTTTTGTGGTGGTCGTATTTTTTAAAGTAGTTTAAAGAATACGGATTGTATCGTTGTATCTAAATGTATCTATTATCGTTGAGTGAATAAATAAGCAGTGTCTGGTATTGTCTAATAAATAAAAAACTAGATTTGTTGAATAAATAAATATATTGAGTGTTGTTGATTTTTTTTCTCACACACACACACACACACATAAGAGTAAAAGCTCTATTTTCATATGTTTACTTTTTAAAATACTTCTGATCAGTTACATTGAAAACACATAAATTACAAATTATCCAAAAATGCTGGGAGTACTTTTTTAAATATAGCATGCACAAAACATTACAAATGCTTTTAAGAGAAAAAAGAAACATTAGAAATCAATACCTTCTGATCCGAAAACGAGTGTCGTAGTCACCATGCCAAAATGATCGCCATAGCATGGAGGCTATTACTGGTTTATATAGATACCACCGCCACACTACTCTACTGCCAGTGATTCGGTGAATAGGCGAACGAACGATACAATATTCGTGGTGAGCGTGTGATCCGTTGCGTCACTTTGAGTGCAATGGCTTTTTTGTGGGTTGCGTCATTTACGTGAGACGGCTTTGTTGGTTGCGTCATGTGTCTGATGGCTTGGTTGCATTTGCGTTGGACTGATGGTGCCACGATTGCTGGGCTTCTCCTTGCATGGCCAGGGTCACTAATAAAGGACTATTATAACAGGATACCTTCCTATCCGAAAACGATTATCTTAGCCACCATGCCAAAACGATCACCATATCACGGAGGCTCTATTACTGATTTATATAGATACCACCGCCACAAGATCAATATTAATAAAAATTAATACTTAACAGCAATGTTTAAAAAAACATTTTTAAT
>BMAV01017959.1:0-11289 GCA_019973955.1 Trichonephila inaurata madagascariensis | reverse complement strand
TATTTGGGGTGGGGTTTTAAAATGTATTTTTTTTTTTAAATAATAAAATTTTCTGATACATTTTACTATTTTCGGTCTCGTAACTTTTAACCAAAAACTTTTCCAGGTGTCTAAAAGAAGAAGAATTCTCACACAAGAAGAAATTTTGCAATTGATGAATAAATCTGATTGAATTTGGATTCGTACTTAGTGATCTCCCGAATGATAACAATGCTACGAACAAAACATATGTGAATCACGTATACTGGAAGAAGAATCAAGTTCAGATGAGAGCGATGAAGGAAAACATGGGAATATTTTAAATGGAAAGACAATTTTGGATCATTCTTTATTATAAAAGTCTCTTGAACATTTTTCTTACATTGATTTAACAGTTTCAAATTCTTGGTTTCTGTGCAAACAAGATGCAATACATAATAAAATTCCTCTAAAAATCAAAATGAATTGTTTAAAATTTAAGTTAGAGATAAAGCGTTATCAGCCTCTCCACCTACTAACAAAAGTATTTTAATTGATTATGAAGATAACAGAGTGTTGTAATTCCACTCGCTAAAAGATCGAAGCGTTATGATTCACCTGCTATACATGTCATGGCTTTTATCCTGGCCATTCAGGATAAAAGGCTTGACATGTATAACCATTTTCGATGTGTTGATGACATTTCAAGGCCTCGCAAGTGCAGATTTGAAAACTATGAAAGCAGTTCGAAATCATGTTGTTAAAAATTGCAATGGTTATTTATACTTGTCAAAAACAAAACAAAATATTTTTACAGTAAATAAATAATGAATTAATAAAAGAGTTAATTATACATCCATAATTTCATCATTTCTAACAATTTCAGTTGAATTAAGATTGTTCCTTCAATCAACTTAGAGCTAAAAATGTGTAACTCGTAAAATTTCATAGATCACCTGTTTGAGAGATAACGCCCACCGTCTACGTTCCAAGGGGGAGCGGGAATTTTTTTATTATTTTTCCCAGTGTCATTGGGGTCAATATAGTATTAAAAACCAGAAGAATTTAATATTTAAAGATAAAAAAAATAATTCGGGTCTTAAAGGGGTATACTGTATGTCTGCTGTTAGGTTCACATAAAAGACAGCACTGATAAAAGCAAACATTACTGAATTGATAATTGTGTTTTATGACTTTGTAACAGATTTTCAACTCATTCTTGGGCACCTAGATACGTGGGAGGTAGAGAGGAAACAGTAGCCATGATCCAATCAATCTATTTATTGATCACACAATAAAGCGACACAAATTCAATTAATAACAATAAGAGAATGTCTCGGTGCTAACCGCAAAAGTGGAACAACGACAAAATACTCTAAAGATAAGAAGACTATCAAACTCGATCCTTACTTTATATAGGACCTAATCTATTATCCGATTTAATCTAATGTTAATTAAATCTCAGGGATCAATCGTCACTTTAAATCTTTCCTCTAATAAGTATTTACTCACAATAATTCAATAATGATTCATGTCAGTAACACTCCTCTCCTACTCTCTATTTTAGCAAGAAAACTTCGATTATTTACAGTAACTTAATTTGCATATAACAATTTTCTTCTTCCGAAGGGTTGGTTGGGAATAACGCGAATGGATAGCCCAAAGATTTCCCAAGAGGATTAGTGGAAGGATCACGAATAGATCCGTCAGAACTTGTGAATCTGGCATTTTCCCTAAAAAGTTAGTTCTAATGTTATAATTCATGGATGATGTTTTTGTAAATAAACGTTCAGTTTTCTAATTTAATGAGAGGAGTTATTTTCTTAATCTGTTGAATTTGTTACTCAGAGAAGTACGTTTTTGAATATTTAAACACTAACCGTTTAAGGAATTAAATCCTTTTCATAAAGTGAATTCTTTTTTTAAATTTGGCAGAGATTTCGGGGACATCTTGATTTGCCTCAATAGCAGCAGCGTCGGATTAAACGACATCGACAGTCAAAGTATCGGGGCCCCGTAAACTAATAATGCTATGACACAACATTTTAGGAATATATTTCATGACACAAATAAAATAACAAATTATCAGCAAATTAAAAAAAAATACAATTATTTATTAGAATCTGTAATAAAAAACTAACTCTTGCAATAATAAAATAACTAAATATTTGGTTTTCTCAATTTTTTCGCCATGAATTCATTTAGAACATTTTGAAATTCTATGTTCTGTAAGACGTCGTATTCTCAATGGCCAATGAGCAAGTGAGTTCAGTCTTTCTTGTGTTATTGAAGATCGATGACAGTTTTTTAGCATCTTTAATTTTGAAAAGCTTCGTTCACCAGAAGCATAAGACACCTGTTTATTTTTAATGCTGTCATAACATTAGGAAACTTTGGTTGCAGCAAGTTTTTGAAAATAAGTTCCTATGATCGCGATTCTGGTACCGTTTCTTCATTTTAAAAATCTTCTATTTGTAACATGAAATGCTTAAAATGAGCCATTTCATCTACAAATTCAAATTCGATATTTTTAGAGTAATGTTCTCTAAATGTTTGGGCAGCTTTTTAATTTCTGAATCTTCTCTTACTGGTAAATCAACGAGAAACCCAAATAGAAAAGATATTTTACTATGCGCTTCCAAACGACGGGAAAGTTCTTCATATAAATAGTCTAATATAGGTAGATGTTTCAATTTAGAATTTTTTCGCTTCCTTGATGCACAACATTTTTTGCATCCCCATCATCGTAATGTCGTTTTCTTATGCGCGCACACTTCTACATTCATCCGTGTTTTGTGAATTTATTTTCTCATTTGCCTTTCTTTCATATTCATAAAACATTTCTCTTCGCGAATTTCAAAATTCCAGAAATGATTTCAGAAAATTGACGGCTGTTTGTAGTCCTATTGATTTCATTTGTAAAGGTTTATTTACTCCATTGATACGGAATAAGATAACATCCCCAAAGCCTGCCATGATGCTTTTAGTTTCATGAATTAATTGTAACTTTTGAGTCATATTTTCAGCCATGACCTGTAAGGCTTTCTGGAAGCTACTATAACCTTTGGATAAATTCAGAGTAGAATCAGCTCTGGCACACATTCTTGTGTCAGTTACTCTTTTTTTCAACTTTTTAAAAAATCTTTGCTGTCCTCAACATATTGCAACAAATCGTCCAACGGTGGGTCGATACTGAGAAAAAGTTGCACATTTCTTGTAGAATCCCAAAGAACGAAACTGCTTCTACATAGCTTTTTGCCGCACATACTCCAACTAAATTTAGCAAGTGTGCTTTGCACGGAATGTAATGTGTGCAAACTGGTTTGTTTTTAAAATATGCGCTCGAAGACCATTGTAGCACCCTGACATATTTGCTGCATTGTCATACGATGGCCCTCTTAAGTTTCTTATATCAATGCTGTACTTTTTCAGGAAAGTCAAAACAGTGCTGGCAAGTGCTTCTCCAGTATGACTTTTTATGGGAATGAATGCTAGAAAGCGTTCTGCCACTTCGTTATCAGATACTCTCACATATATAAGCATTACTGTCAACTGATCCGTATGAGACATTAAACTAATAAAATAACTTATTCTAAATTAAGCCTTGATTACAAGCCAGCGTGTCTCAAACTGTGGGGCGCGCCCCCCAGGGAGGCGTAAAAACTTTACGAGGGGGGCACGAGCCAATTGGAAAGTCAAAAACAAAATATTATTTAAAAAAATTATTAATTTACTGAAAGTATACAAATACAAAATACATTCTGACATAATAAAATATAAAATACGCATTTTCACTTATATAATATACTTATAAATGTATCAGTACTGAACAATGTATTTGAAAATTAATTTGGCAATACTAAGCTAACACCAAGTTTGACAATTACCAGTTATCCCATGACCTTGTCATAAAAAACTTTTTACAAAAATCAATATTTATCTTTAACTAATAATTTGTATGGTTTAGAATTAACTCCCAATTAAAAGTTACATGATTCACTCCCCATCGCCATCGTTTTCCACGTAAGAGGGCGTATGTGATGTATTGGAGGAGGGATGAGGAGGAATAAATAAATGAGATCTTTTCTGAAATAAGTAAATCCTTCGCAAACACTGTCAAAGTCCTTTTATTGCGTTCTAAAGCCTTTGGAATAATTTTATTGATAGCAGTGCACGGAAAAGATCGTACTTCAGGAAGACGTATATATACGTCCGGGAAATTAATGCTTTGGTTGAGTGAGGCGCTTATATACGCCAGTGGCACTTAAGGTATCCGACTACGTTCGGAACCATGATTTTAAAAAAGCACATAAATGTATAATTTTCATAATATTTAGTGTCACTTGGATTAGAATACATGTATAAAATTGTTTCAAGACATTTTGACAAAAAAATATAATATTTCGCATAACTTAGAATAACCGCTTTTCAAAATGTTCTCCTTTTGTGAAAAATGCGTCTATTATAATAATATTTTGCCTGTATATAGCTCAAACCTCTGTACAGAGGCTCAACTATGATTTTTGAAAACTTCACATTATTTTCAGTTACAATCATTTGAAATAATTATCGACGTATTTTCTTAAAATTTCTCCCTTCTGTTTTCGTAAAACATGGATAAACCGACTTCTATATACAGGAAAAATAATAATACAATAGAAACATTTTTTACAAAAGAACATTTGGAACAAAGGTTATTCTAAGTTCATTTTTTGCCAAAATATTATATTTAAATAATTTTTTTTGTCATAATGTCCATAAAACAATTTTATACATATATTCTAATCTAAAGACATAAATATCATGAAAAAACATTTAGGGTTTTTTTTAAAATCATGGTTCCAAGGGGTTGGATCCCTTTAAGAGTTTAAAGTCGTATTGTAGCCTTAGCGTCAAAGTATAGTACTGTTGAATTCAATACATTGTTATTTTATGGGGGGGGGGTGATGAAAATTATGTTTAAAAAAATGGGGGTCGCAAAAAAGTTTGAGGAGCACTGTTATAAGCCAATGTGAGGAAAACAAAACACCTCCTCAGAACATGAGGAGTCTGTGGAGTCATCAGTCAATCCAAGACGATGTTTACGTCACAGACTTGTTCTCTTCATATCTCACCCTTGTAACAGGACACGCTCTTGGGGGCCCATAGGCCTGCTCCACCTAAGGAGTAATCCGGCACAGGGTGTCTGGGGGGAAACATTCGTTACCTCCAAAGGGGGATTGGGTAGGGGATGCCATAGAGGGGGGGGGGAATAAATGCGAAACAAATTCTAAAGATAAAAAGGGGTAAGTTACCATTTCGTGATCTTAATGTTTTAAGGGGCAAATAAACAAAAAATACCGAATGCTGCTCCTTTTTTGACGATTTTCTTCAAAGAAAACCAACATTTAAAAATACTAAAATTTTTATCCAATCATTGGGACCAGACCCCCTTTTATAGGGTTTTCGGATAATCGCCAAATATCCAACAGTTTTGAAACCGACCACAAATTTTAAAAAATCACACATGCGGAAAAGTGGAAAAAAAAGCAAAATAGGTTCAAAATGTCGCAATTTTACCTTTATTGAGAAAAATGATCACTTTTTTTTTTTGTACCATTGTACACCTTCGTTTTTTCGCTGCAAGATCTCTGATTCTCTTGAGCAGCAGTTGAGTAAGACAGCACTCTGATTGTTGTTCGTACCACTCCATAGCTGTCTTTAACACAGAAAATGCGACAGCATTTGATGGACCCTTGCTACTTTCGTTGTTGTTGTTGTCTTAGTCTTCATCCGTTTCATCTCGTCGACAGGGTCAAATTCCTCTTGCATGGAAGTCACAATCTCGTCACCATCTAGCATTTGAAATCCACAGTCTTCTGCTGTGCTAGAGACGCTTCAGTTTCTCTCTTCTTGAGACGCTTAAATATTTCAAGTTTTATCTCTATGTTCAAGACGTCGCGCTTCCGTTTCGAATTCGAAGCCATAGCAGTTCATAACTCAACAAAAAAGCACATTTACACCTCCTCACTTGAAAACAAACTGACCAAATTTCCACGAATTTTTTTACCAAACCCAAACAAACCCCAAATATCCTTGACATTGTGTTTTTTTTGTCATTTTTGGCCTCACGCAAAACAACTAAGCATTGCACTGTTAAAAAAACGTATTCATAAGGTACATGTAGTTCAAAAAAAAAAAACTAGCCCGGGAATTTTGACGTTTTGATAATAAACGTTCGATAAACGACGCCTAGAGGTAAACCCTTTTATAGATCAAGTGCCATTTTTCCAAAGAAATGCCCAGACGTATAAACGTACCGTCAAAAATTTTGACTTGTGATTTTATTGGGAAAATAAAAAAACTAAATACAAACAACTAAAAAACTCTATTTACAAAAAAAAAATTTTTGTACTGTAAAAATGTTTTAATTATACATGTAATTAAAAATTAAAGTAAATTGGGGACATTTGTTGTTGCAGATTAAACAAAAATTTTATTAGCCCCAAGATATATTTTTTTAGTAGAATGCAAGTTTGGACTTTCTAGCCTTCAAATAACCCTGCTTGACCCACAAAAAAACTTTTCCAACCCAAAAAAGAAGGAAAGGCGAATATGAAAAATGAGATATATTTTTAAAAGGATAGGGTTTGGTGAGATAGGACAAAAGCCTAGAGATAACTTAGTACGGAATTGTTGGGGAATAAAGGTTAGACGTCCTACAGCTCTGGGAGAAGAATACGCTCATCGTCAAAAAGATTAATTATAAAAAGGATTGAAAGCCTGTTTTTTCCCCCCACCAAAAAAACCTTAATAGGAATATCTTCAACCTAGGAAGGAAGGGACTCAAAAAAGGTAATATTTTGTAAGAAGTTATAAAAAGTTAAAAATATATAATATAAGTGTTTATTTTGGGGATCTGACTTGAATATTCAGTTTAATTGGTGGCTTATTCTCACTTTAAGAAAGTTGTTATTTAGAATTAAGAAATTTAAGTTATTCCCCAAAAATTGTGTTAAGAACCCAAAAAATGTTCATTTTTTTAGATAATCCCACACCTCTAGCTTCCCGGGATCACGTAAGACTTTAATCCGGGATGGCTATGTCTCAAGCTGAATTAGAGTCATCTGTCAAATGCTTTCAAACCCAAATTAATTTTTTTGATATGGTTGATTTTTGCAAGAGGATTTTGACTTGTTTCAGAATGCCATTTTAAAAAAAACTGCATACCACTGTTCCAGAACAAAAAACCCCATTGTCCCCCTTTTTCAATAAAACCCCAAATTTAGATTCACCAAGTTTAAAATTCTCTGTTACGCACTATCTTGCGTTTTTTTGTTCTTTTTTTTGAACAGTTAAAACCGTAAATAAACACAAATAAACTTTTAAAAAACAGTTTAACGATATTGACTATGCTTTTTAAAAAAAAATTTTTCATCATGACAACGTATCCCCGACGAAATCAAAGCCAAAAAAACGAGGTGTCCCCCGCCTTTTCCCCGACCGATCACCGCGTTTTTTTGAAACTTCATAGCGAACTTTGTTATTTTTAAATAAAATGCACAAGCAGTTTTGATCGCTGGCGTGCCCAAAATATTGCGCCGCGTGCCATTGATGGCACGCGTGCCACTGGTTTGTCATCCCTACTCTAGTGTATACATTTATTATCAGCCTTTTTCTTAAAATGAATTTAGGAAATGCAGCGATGTATTACTAAAATCATTGCTAGTTTTCATCATTGATGTATTGAATACTAAGCAAATGAGCTAAATTCCGGGTGGTTACCTCATAAATGCCACCCGTTTTCAAAGCTGGCATTGGATTTTTGTGTAAAATCTAAACTCAGTTTCAGATTTGATAATTGTGTAAAGATGTTTAAGTAATAAAATTCTTTTTAAACATTATCAAATATAATTTTTAAAAAACTTATTTTATATAGGTATTTTTAAACGAAGTGCTTTATGTATATCTATACGCTCTATCATTTTTAACGTATATGTACTTTCTAAAAGAAGGTTTCTGTAAAAGGCAAAAGATGCAGGAATTGATTCGCTGGAAACACGAGATTACATTTATCACGTGATTATGACTCATGAATTTTAGCTCTTAAATCTTGAGAAAAGACTTCGATACGGAATAGGATTCTATTTTTAGGAAAATCGATCCTCGTAAACTGCCCCCACTTCATTGGGGCGTGGTACTTTTACTTTTAATTTTTTCCATTTAAATACTACTTTGGGGAATTTTTTTGTTTTTCAAAATAATCCTAGAGGATCTATCACGGCAGCGAAAGTGTTGCTTAAGCAAAATCTTCCTTTTAAAACATTATCATAGACCTTCGAAGATAATACCTACGTCCACTTTGATACCACGAGCTGGAAAGAACATGGTCTTGGCCTTCTTCGGGGAAACCGGGGAAATTTTTTTGGTCGGGGAAACCATTGATAGCGCAGGCCCCCTTCCAAATCGAAATCGCACGTCAGCACGACGTCGAGACCAGATGGCAAAATGCGAGGAATCTTTACGTATTTCAGTCTCAGACACCAAGTCACTGGAATACCAAAGGAAAGTTTCAGTTTCTAGATAAAAAAAAAAGTTGCATTGCGCGAACATTCTATGAAAACCTACGTTCTAAAAATTCTATATTTTTCAATCTAAGAATCTTTTTTTTAACAAAATTCGGTAGGATTTTTTTAATAAGATTTCCAATAAAGTGTAATATTTTTTTCTTCTTATTTCGTGGTGCGAGTTGTTCATTTCCAAGATTTCAAGTATTTCTTCTATCCTTTCATTCACAAACATGTACATAAATTATTGTTGCCACAGTGCCTGACGAAATAATTAACTACTTCTTTCTTAATTGTTTGAATTTCCCCATCAGATAGGGAAGATACGCTTAAAATTCTCTTTCGCAGGCATTATCAAGAATCTGTGGCATGAGTTGTTCCATGAAATATTCTGTTCGGATTAGAAAAGAAAATTAGAATGTTTTAATTTCAAACTTTTTATATTGATAAAGATTATGCAAGGCACTGAAATCCTTCAGAGAAAAAGGGCAAAAAAATTGCCAAGCAAAATTTGTTTTTTTTTAAATAAATTAGTTTGGGCTAAAAAATTTAAATATTTAAAAAAATAGCCCTTTATTTAGGGAAAAGGGTATAAAAATTTATTTTCATCCAAAATAAAATCGTCAGAGTTAGGTTAAATGCATTTAAACCCAATGAAAAAATTATTAAAACTGCTTAAATAATTATGCCTTACTGATACATTCCAAGCTAAAGATCTTTTTATAAGTTTCGATTAAAATATTTACAAATTAAATTTTTTAAAAGCTACTTGAATTTGAACTTTTAAAAAAAAGCGGGGAAAAAAAAATATATAAATTTTTTTTTCTAATTTGAATATTTGAAAAGGTCAGCAAAGAATTTATTTAAAATTTTATCCTTTTACTTTTAATTATGAAAAAATTTTAAAAAAGGTTTATGAAAAAAAAATTTTATAATTTATCCCATGTTTTCTGGGAAATTCTAACATAAATCCGAGTACATTTCTGAAATTTGATTTTTTCCTCTGGTCTAATAGAAAGACACAATACACAAACATATTTAACTATTCGACAAATTTAGAGTGGCAGCTGTATTCAATTTAATTATTGTACTAATTTCATATCTAAATCAGCAAGCACATTTAATTTAATTTTAGAATTAGTTTTACGAGACAATTGTACTCTATGTAGCGGTTCCTATATAAGCCAGTAACAGCCTTCGGACAGAAGTAATCACTTTTTTCTAGTGGTATATTTCATGCTTACGAATCAGAGGGTACCGAGTTCTATCCCCCGACAATGGTGACCCGGGCGTGATGTGAACACGCAACCTTCTAATCTGTCCTGGCGCCATCTACAAGAGCAATCAAAGTCTTCAGATCCACTTGACGCAGCAATCAAAGTCGTCAGATCCACTTGACACAGCAACCAAAGTCGTCAGACTCACTTGACACATGAACCAAAGTCGTCAGACTTACTTGACGCAACAGCAACAACTAACACGCTAGCCATAACAAATATCTCGTTCGTTCGCCTATCCACCGACTCACTGGTGGGGGAGTAGTGTAATGGTTCCTGTATAAGCCAGTAACAGCCTCCAGACAGAAGTGACCACTTTTGTCTAGTGGTATGTTACATGCTTATGAATCAGAGGGTACCGAGTTCTATCCCCGGAGACCCTATCACACTTTTTTACATATAAATCAGGAGTGAAATTGCTTGTTGAAATTCTCATCACAGCCTGCAAGTGAATGTCCGCCAACTTTCATCTCTATTTACTCTTGTTGATCTCCATGAAAGAAAAACTTTGCTCACAAACAGATGTCGACCCAAATATAAAGAGCATTTTCTCTATATTTGGTTTTCTCTCACTGTGAGCCGCATATGGCCCCGAGGGTCTATATTTGCCCCCCTCCCTAATTGATAAAATAATAATCATTATCATTAATTAATCGTTTAATTGAGACTAACCATTTTATTATTTTTTTCATAAAAATATCGTTTCGTTAAAATGATTAGAGCTTCATGCCTAAAAATTGTCTTTCAAAAACATTTATTCATAAGAAAAAAAAACTTACCATTTACAATGACCAGTTGCAAAAGGCATACATCAAGATATCTCATTTTTGTACTTGATCTATAAAATACAAAAAAAGATGCCATGTTTAAAAACGCAAGGCTAATTGTTGATTCAGGTTCATATATATAAGCTGAAATTGCATGGCCATAAACTAAGACCGCTTTAATTGCTGCCTTATATAGCTAAAGAAATACAACTCCATTTAAAAAACCATATATTTCAGATTTAAAACCCCACTTGCCTACCCCTCTCCCTCCTCTAAATAAAGCGAAGCTTTTTAAAAGTACATTCATTGTGTGCTCGTAAAATCACATAAATATTTTTTAAAAAATTATCTATTTCCTTGAGAAACTTTTGCTTAAAATTGTTAATTCTGCTGAATTCATTATAAAAGTTAAATCTTTTCAGTTGAAAGTTGAATAGCCTGTGATACCGCCCCCCTTGGGTGACCGTATCTTTGATTGTCAGCGTGAGCTAGAGGTATAGGGTTTGCAAAAGAAATAGACATTTTTAATTCTTAATAAGACTTTATTCAGAATGGAACTTAAATGTCTAACAATTTAGATAATATTATTTAAGGGAAAATCTAAAATGAACAAACACACACAATGATAGTTAAACCGAATCACGTAATTTAGACCACTTTCTCTAAGTTATAATTATTTTCCGCCTACTTTTACTTCTAATAATATTACAAGTCCTAATATCAAATAATCAGTCCACCTTA
>BMAV01017958.1:0-58700 GCA_019973955.1 Trichonephila inaurata madagascariensis | reverse complement strand
AGAGTAAAGGGGGGTTTTGAAGGGCCTCTTTAAACCCCAAGTGAATTTTTTAAATTTTAAAAGAAAATTTAGTCAAGTGGAAACTAGATTTTATCTAATAGATTTACTTACTAATTTTAATGAGGTTAATTTGCAGTTACAAGGCGACAACATGTATTTTATTAAAACCAGGACCATGTCAGCAATTTTGGCTTTAAAAAGACACATACCTATTATTTATCACGAATTATGGAATATTAAGGTTTAAACTCTATACTTCACTAAACTTTCAAATTTAAATCTCTGAATGTAAGTAGCTCTATACCAGCTGTCAAAAAGACATTCAAGTTGGTAAATCCGAAAAAATTCAATATTAGGTAAGCTGGGGGTCTACTCCAAACTGAAAAACATGGAAAGGGGTCTATGAGACAAAAAGGTTTGGGAACCTCTGGTCTAGTATATGTTTATATCTTTATATATAAAAATCTTCTGTGCGTGTGTGTGTGACTGAACTCCTCCGAAACTACTGGACCGATTTTGATGACATTTTTTATGTGGATTCAAGGGGATTCGAGAATGGTTTAGATTCACAATTTGGTACAATATCTAAGTTAGTTAAAAATATATTAATTAAAACCTTAAAACGCATAATTGTTTTACCCCTGTGTGCTGTTTATTCTGCTAATGCGTGGCAAGGGGAAAAAAGAAAGAGGGGAGAATATTCCAATATTTTCATCGTTTTTAAAATTGTAATCTAATTTTTTATCAAAATCAGACAAAACATAACTACAAAATCGAAAAGATTATTTGTTTCGCCACAATCGGCATATATCTTTTTATATATATAATTCTTCTGTGCGTGTGTATGTGTGACTGAACTCCTCCTAAACGGCTGGACCAATTTGGACGATATTTTTTGTGTGGGTTCAAGTAGATTCGAAAATGATTTAGATTCACAATTCGGTCCGATATCACAATTAGTTAAAAATGCAACAAAATTATGTAAGAGCGCGCGAAAATTATGTACTTCTACCACAGATCCCAATGATTCTTTCAGACTCACCTACCCATTCAAATATATGCCATTTCCATTTCGCTTGGCATTTGCTATGACCATTAAGGCAATATGGTACCATCTTCAAATTTTTTTTTATTTTTAATATTTGATATTTGGTTTTAATTGTATTTTATAAAGGTTAATATTTAATATAATTCCATACAAAAAAATTTTAATTTATTGCAAAATGTTTGTAAAATTTAAAGTTTTTAAATTTTTGTAAACATTTTTTAAACCCCTAAGGCTTTTTTAAATATGTTTCTTTTTTTTCACAATTTTTTTTCCAAGTACCTTATAATATACTACATAAAACTGTGCATGAGTTTTTTTCTGCTACTGTTTTAATTTTTATTAATTTTTTATAGTTAAACTTACAAAAATTCTCGAAAAAAAATTAATTTTGATTTTGATATTTTTAGAAAAATACTAAACATGTTAGAGCTAATTCAATGCACAGTTTTACAAAACATACATTTCAGAATATGTATAAAAGTTTCAAACCCTTACTCAATTATCAAAAAGCCTTAGGGTTTTGAATAACAGTGAATTTTAAAAAAAATTCAACATGGAAAAAAAATGAGTTTAAATTTTTACTTAAATAGAAAAAAAAAACCCAATAATCTGAAACTTTTATGTAATTTAATTAGTTTGGCCAAAACTTTTTTTCCCACAAATTTTTTTTAAAAAATTTAAAAGGAATATATTTTGTATAATGAATATAAAAAAAAAAAAGGTCAATATTTAAAAAAAATTTTCCCCCTTAAAAATTTTTTTAAAAAATTAAATAATTTTTTAGAGTTTTTTTTTGCCAGTTTTTTATACTACTATAAAAACAACATGTAAAAAATTTCATCTTTTTTCCATAATTTAAAAGTTTTAAATATATTCAAAAAAATCCATAGGTTCCCCCCAAAAATTTACTCGAAAGAAGCATTTTTGCAAGTATTACATAGAGTTTTTTTTAAAAAGATTTGTTTTTTTTTTATAAAAATTTTTTTGGGTTGGAGATCGGGATATACCAGTATATTTTTCATCCAAAACAAAAAAAAACATTCTTTTTTTCAATTTTTGCACCCCTTTCAAGTTAGTGTTTTGAGAAACTTGAACTTTTAGCACTAAAAACCACCTCTTAAAAGTTTTGTTGTGGAGATTTAGTACGTTTTTAGGCCTAGGTTTTTAAATTTTTAAATTTTTGGAAAATCCCCAAAATTTTTTTGTCGTAAAGCAACTTTTCTTATTTCTTCAGAACACAGAGTACAAAAAAAAATTTTAAAATTTTTGTGGGAACAGAACTTCAAAAAAAAAACGCAGTAGAATAACCCCATATAATCAAACAAAAAAATTTTTTTTCATTTCATTTTTTAAACACTCATCAGCGGGGGAGTAAAAAAATTAGTTCCCAGGGTCTTTTAGCAGACGATCTGAAAAGTGGGCGTGGCAGTTTTGTTTGGGGTACTGGGCATGCAGCAAAATGGATAAATAACTGAATAAAAAAAAATAAAATACAACTCTGAAATTTTGCAGACACATTAAGAAGGGGGAAAAAAATCATATATAAGGGGCCAAAAAAAAAAACGATAGTTTGATGATTTTAAAACCCTTGCCTTAATAAGTCATGGGGCCCAAAAAATGACAATTTGGGGTTAGATTTAGAAAACCCTTGCTTTTCGCACGGCCAATTATATGTTGCATTCCGGGTTTGGCAAACCACGTTTTTTTTTTGTTTTTACCACTCAAGGATTAACCAAAAAATTTTTACATTCAATGACATTACGATAAGTTTATTTTTGTGCATTAAAAAAATATACCTGTTATGAAACTAGCTCGAGTGTTATCTTTTTTACTCTTTAATAAAAACAAGTACAAGTTTCTATTCAGAATAGCTTCTATATTCAACATAGTTCATAGTAAATACATACACACACGCAATCGATAGGTCGAATTGTGGTAACTGTACATGTGATGATGTCAAGTATTGTAATAGCTTTCTTTATAAAAAAAATTCCATCAAAACGGTCCAGATCGTTACAACTTATTACAACTTCAGTTTGTAATTTTCAGATTTAAGAGGTGTGTACAGGACAACGTCTGTCGGGATCGCTAGTATATATATAAAAAGTGGATGTTTGTATATATGAAATCGCATCACTCCAACACATTTCAACCGATTACTATGAAAATTGGCATGTATATGTATTTTTTGTGAAGGTTTTTGTGCTATCCTCTTTGTTGCAGCTCTCCACCAGATGGCGCTACAGCACATCAAATTCTGCACCGTTCAATCAATAGCCAAGTTTTCAACAGGGTCGCAAAAATGATGCCAATTTGGTTCTATCACCAACATTTCGCTATGTTTCCATTGAATGGCCATTATAATGTAATAAACGGCGTTGTGTGTGTGGTTGCGAATATTACAATTTTAACATAAAATAAATACAACAGAAAGTAATATTAACGTATTGCACTTCCAGATATAAATTATTTACACTATTTTAAGCGTTCATTACACAAAATGTGTCACAATGTATTACTTTTGCTGAGCAGAGATCAGCTTAGGAAAGTGTTTTCAAAAATCGACCCACAAGAGAGTTACGGGGCGTTATAAATATAAAAACCCCTTTTTTTTATCAGCTATTATAGCCTACAGACTTAAAATTTAACAAATATGTTGTTTTTTTTGTTCAGCTGAGATAAGCAGAAAGCTTTTTTAAACTTTTTTTTGTAACTAACGTAAAACGCGTAAAACTAACTCATAAAAAACTTCTTTATCATTCATTCTTTGTATTGGTTTATTTCTCAATTCACCGTGCGAAGAACGGGTTTATTAGCTAGTATACACTATATTACAATGGAAAGCCAATCATGTAGACATGTAACCTGTGTGATACTGTGACAGTTCTGAAAATTAAGAAACAGTAGAAATAAAATTAATTAGAACAACCGGATAAATATAAAATACATGCTAGATTACACCAGCAACATATAAGAAGAATTTTGAAAAATTATTATGGACAAGAAAGAAATTCTGTTAAAACCAAACATACAGATAAAATATTACTAATTCCTCTGTAATTAAAATCAAGGCTGATCAATTTGCTTTTCCTGAAAGCCTCCTAAGTGCCTTTTGATGTATCCAACCCATTTTGTTCTGCTTTCAGTGGCGTCCAAACGAGGCGGACCATAGAGGAAATTGCTCAAAAACAAACACACTCAATCGAACTTGATCTCCCGTGGGATTAAAGCACTCGTATCGATGGCTTTTCGGCTAGGCAGTAGTTTACTCAGTGCTGCCATTGGTTAAGTATCGCATTTCCTCTTAACCAGTCGTTATCACTAGTGGAGCGAGAATAAAAGTTATTGAGCTCCTCAGAGTCGACGTCTCGTGGGAGGATTTCGAAATGACATGGAAAATCACGACACAAAATGATTCCTGAAAGCTATCTGATGAGACAAAACAAATTCAATTATCGTAAGCTTTGAGTTCAGAGCCCTCAAATGAATGTTATAGTATGAAAGCTTTTATTTTACATTACTCTACTTCATTTATTATTCAATTAATATGATGTTTCATTTTCAAAAACTTTGTTTAACCATCAAGTTTTTTATATAATGTCTATTCCACTTACAGCAAAATTCCGTGCAGAATAAAAATTCTTTAGTCGAGTTTATATTTTCCAAAACTATTTTCATTCAAACGGATTAAATAACAACATTATTATTTTTTTAAAATTTCAAATGGGTTTGCGGTTTGGTGTTTTTACCATTGCAAACAACCTAGTACATTCCCCGGAGATGGTATAACTTTTTAGTACGGTACCATATAGATATCAATTGCTGCAATGTAATTTTGACACCAAGTTTCCTTCCCAGAGGGAAGCACTTGACTCTGCCGATGGGAAATTGTTCTAGAAATTTAATTTTGTGAGAGCACCCAAGCCATATATAAATCATAAAAATGCAATATATCTGTATTTTTATAATATGTAGTTAAAATAAATAAAGCCCAGTGGCTGAGTGGTTAGTGCATCGCGCTTCCACGCCACAGGTCCGAGGTTCAAACCCCGGGCTGGTCAAGGATGACTCAGCCTTTCATCCCTTCAATAGGTCGATAAAATGAGTACCAAGCTTGCTTAGGACTTTGGGTTTTCGCGTCAGACTGACCACCTGACCGGAACATCTGCTCATGCACTTTAGGGCCCAAGGTCGCGCATACTGAGTTGGGCTCAATAGGCCTTGGCCCTCATGAGCTATCGCGCTAATGAGTTAAGTTTAAGTTAAAATAAATAATATGCGTTTTATTGTACGGACTGAAGCACAATTAAGAATGTTTTATATCACCAATGTAATTGTCAGTATTTATCATTTTTACACTTTTGTTGTATTTGTAAGTGTGAATGGTCTTAAGTCCAGGAGAAGGATGGTTCTGAATTGTTCTTAAAGTTAACTGATGCATTTAAATTTAAATTAATGGTAACAACAAATTAAAAAAAGAGACTACCCGAAATATGGCCATTCGTACCAATAAGCCAAAAGACCATGTCCATTAAATGTTGCACGATACACGTTTAAATGTACTATAAGCAAAAAATTTAGGCTTATTATTTATTATTTACTTAGTTTTACGTGCCCCTTTTGTACTATAGTTTTTTCATAGTTATGATCAGTGAAAATATTTATTTGATACCTAACATGGAAGTTTTTTTTATTAATGAAAAATTTTTTAAAAAAACCTTTTTTTCCGATGAAAAAAAAAAAAATTCCTTTTCCCAAAAAACATTTTTTAAAAATTAGATTAAAACCTTCCTCATGAAAAAAACAAAAAAAAGTTAAAAAACTTTAATGGAAAAATAAAAGAAGCAACACTTTTTTTTAAATTAAAAAATTAAATATTAAAAAATTTCCCATTATAAAAATTTTAATTTTTTAACAATGTTTTAAAAAAATTAAATTTTTGTTAATTTTTTTTACATTTTTTAAATTTTCACAATTACAAATTTATAATTTAAGTTTTTTTTAAAATTTATTTTTAAATATTTATTTTATTTTCAATTTTAAAATTACTTTTAGATTTATGTTATCTACATGTTTTAATTCTTACACAATTACATTCTTAGATTATATGTTATTTACATGTTTCAATTCTTACACAATTACATTCTTAGATTATATGTTATTTACATGTTTCAATTCTTACACAATTACATTCTTAGATTATATGTTATTTACATGTTTCAATTCTTACAGGGACTATAAAATCATCTTCAGCATGAATTGAAGTGTGTGTGTGAGCTCGCTTTTCTACTCTGATACTCGATAATAGTACACCACACAGCCTACCTATATAACAATACAGTAGAACTCGTTTATCCAAATCAATTGGGACCGGACACCGTTCGGATACGCAAGTGTTCGAAATCCGAATGCGATCCATGCAGTATATGAAACCGGACACTATACGAATATTGAAAATCATCACATGCGGGAAATGTGCTTGAAGAAAAAGCAAAACAGGGGCAAAATGTCGCAATTTCACCTTTATTGGAAAATAATCACTTATTTTTCGTTGTAGTATTGTACACCTTCATGTTTTCGCTGCAAGGTCTCTGATTCCCTTGAGCAGCAGTAGTTGAGTAGGATAGCTGTTGTTCGTACCACTCCATAGATGTCTCTAACGCAGAAAACGCGTCAGCATTGGATGGACCCTTGCTACTTTCGTTGTTGTTGTTGTTCTCGTCTTCATCTATTTCTTCGTCGACAGGGTCGGATTCTTCTTGCATGGAAATCACAATCTCATCATCATTTAGCATTTGAAATCCACAGTCTTCTGCATCGCATGCCATCCAGGTTTCTACATCATCTTCATCGCATTCTTGGAATCCTGGGATCGATTGGACAAAGTCGGTGATCTCATCCCTGTGGTCGTCATTGAAGTTTTTATCGCCTCCTAAATCTGGCCACAGCTTGTTCCATGCATTTTTCAAGCTCTGTCTTTCTATCGAGTTTCACGCTACGGCTAACAGGTAGCAGGCATCCTTCCTATTGAGTTTTCAAAAAAAGCAAAACACTTTTTTCCCATCTTTTTCCCAAAAAAGTCATTTTTAATCTAAATGAAAAAACTGGATTGCCCCGCTCAAAAAATATTCATATACTGTAAATGTAGTTGACAAAAAAAAAAAAAAAAAAAAAACTGGTCGGGACATTTGACGCCCGGGGATAAAAAACGACGCTTTTACTCTGTAAAACCTAATCTTACTAAAATTTACTGAGCACCTGTATAGAGGTAATTCATCAAAAAGAAAAATTATTTTGATTTTGAACGCCATAGGATGCAAAAGTATGGTATGTGCTTTATTTTTATTAATTGTGGTTCATCATTGTAATTCGTTAACTGGTAAAGATATTGTTACGTAGATCCGAGGGTTCGGGGATTTTATGCAAAACAATCACAAAGAAAATAAATAGTTCTTTCAAAGCGATGCGAATTTATTATCAAAAATCCAATCCTTTAAATACAGGATTCAGCAGCGATATTCACAGAGTGAAAAAATCCAAAGGTCTTCACACCTTTTAACAGCAATCAAAACAATAACAGTGTTTAAAAATACACGTAAGTAAAAATTATTTTACAAGCACAGCCGAGATAATCGCTAGTCAAAAAAACCTTTACTACTGCTGGGTTTAAACCAGACTTCGCCGTTCCGGCGAGCATCTCATTTATAGGCGCGACAGAAACTTCCAGAAATAAACAGCCGGGCATTGAACGTGACACCAGTGGAGGATCTACTTTTAGAAAATTCCCCCAGGGTTCCGAACTCGCCAACATGGTCGCCAATGACGCCAAAAAAACCCAAATTGGTCCCAGTAGCCAAATTGGGCCCCGCCAAAATGATGCCAACTTGGCTCTAAACCCCCAAGATTTTTACCCAAGTTCTCTTTGGGTCCCATTATAACGTAAGTGTCGGCATTGCTTGTGTGAATGGTACAATTTTAACATGAAATAAACATACCATAGAGTAATATAAATGCATTAAACACTCAAATACAAATTATTTACACTATTTACACAAAATTCATAACAATATTAATGTAATTTTATAGTTGTTTTAAAACCTTACTTTAACCCTTTATCAACCACATTATGATTTACAGCAATTTTTATCATGCAATATTTTTTTTTTTTGAATCCCTACATTGAAAATTAAGGGATATACATAAATAAAATACCCAACTTTGGGAATTATAATCCTTTAGAGCTAATTAATTAAATTAGTACTTTAAAGTACCGTCAGTCGACAGAGGTCTAAGATATTTCTCATAATACGAAAAAACCGAGTGACTTTTTTATGCAGTTTTAACCCTTAAAGATACTAATTAAGTAGAGAACACTAATATTTCACAACACAAAATATTTATTTTTAAAGATTATTAAATTTTTAAAATGTATTTACTTTTTTCACACATAAAAACAACTTTTCCACTTAAACTTAATTTGATGATATTTAAAGAAACAGAGTTTTTCTTTTCATTAATACACAAAAATTCATTACATGTCGTGCATTTTGAGTGAGGTTTCTATTGAATGTTTTTTAAAGCACTACATCCTAAGGTAGGTATTTTCTTAACGTGAACTACTGCACCTTGAGTCTTGTTCAATTTCTTGATCGTAATTTTAAGAATTAAACGAAAATTCCAGCAGATTATTTGCTGAGGTTTCTTCATCTGAAAAATCATCTGTTAGTACATCACTGATTTCAGATGTTAAGTTCTGTAATAAATAAAAAGCCTCTTGAAGACTGAGCTTCTCTTTACCTGACTTTCAAAGGAAAGGACATAATAATAATAATAACAATAGCATCTTGAAATTCTCCATTATTATTAAATCTCAGTTATACATAAAGAAATTAAAATGTTGTTAACTTTTAAAATAAGAATAGATATTTGATTTAATTGTGTTGCAAAAAAATAAGCTCAGATTCAAAGTTCAAAATTTTTTGGAAACGTTAAAATAAAACAATCAAAAAGCAAAATAATAAAGCTCAGCTGAAAAGAAATATCAAAAAAAGCACAAGTCTATTGCACTATAGTGATGACTCTACAACACTACAAAAAACAACAATAAGCCACACGGACAAAAAAGTTCTTGCTCTAGCGTTCAGCGTACTGTCGGTACTTATAAGTACCACAAAGTTTTTCAACTATAAAATTAATTATACACTAGGTTCGGCGATAAATTTTTCAAAAATATATTTTCTGAATAATTTTATTATTTTAAAGAACATAAATAGGCCAAAAAAGTCATAACTATTAAAACTATAAAATTATTTTTAGGAAAATTTAGCAAATTTTTTAAGTTAAGAAAAACGTGATAAATAAAAACAAATTGCACATTATGCAATTTTAACGTCATTGATATACTTCTTGATCCTTCTGAAGTGTTAAAAACCCCAGGATAAAAAATAGTTTAAGAAATTAATATTTTATTAGCATTTAAATTTGATGGTCATGATTTTTCGTCAAAATAACTGCATGTTCTAAGCTAAAAATGGCTGTGTAAAATGTGATTAAATGTAGCTGTCTTAAAACCTGAAGTTTGTTACTCTCTAAAGAGCTCATAGCATATATTGTTATAAATTTCATTGCATTTGATTGGATTATTTAGAAGATATCCCGTTTTTCGTGTACAAATTATCATAAAAAGTTCATTCTTCAAAAAACGAATTAAAAAAATATTTTTGTCAGTTAGACAAAGTAAATGCTATAAAAAGAACTTTAAAAACTCTCTAGTTTTACGTATTAGTCCTTCTTCTTCAATAATTAATTTCTTTTTTCCCTAATGACCCAAACAACACCAAACATCAAACACGTAAAAAGCACTTTTTCAACCTAGTCAGATACCTTAAAATAAACAGTCAAAATGTTTCCTAAGGTCTTTATAACCATACAGAAGAAAAAAAAAATAAGACACTTACTTTTTGTCATTAACTACTTTTTTGGAACAAAAATGACAATCCCCGTAATCAGATCAAAATGTAAACTGAAAACGCAACTTCTGCTATAAAACTATTCGCCTTCCCCGCTAAAATACTCATCATAGAACCCGTGTTGCCATATATCTTGGAAGAGTGAATTTAAAAGAATATTCCTGCTAAGTTTCGTCAGTATTCGTAAAAATGGTTATTCTACGTAATTTTAAAGTGAGTGGTATTTATTATTCCCGCGGTAGATACAGGGTTAAACTATTATTACTCTTTAGCTATTAATTGAAATTACGTTAAATAAAAATTCCTTAATTTATACAAAAAAATAATATTTGTAAATGCATGTCAGGCTATTAGCTACTTATCAGTGGCGTATCTAACAATGGGCTAGGCAGTGACGTGTCCAGGGCCCTCAAGCTTCGAGAGTCCTCGGCCCCTGACCACCAATCAAGCCGAATTCACGATGGTTTCTCCCACATTTAAGAATAAAAAAATGTAAAAGGTTGTAACATAACTATAATAATGGCAATAAAGTTGAAAATAATTTTGAACTTGTAGGGAATTCCCCTAAATTCTTTCCGTTGTTTGTTTAGTGTTGCGAACTTTACTTATTGAAAAGTTTGTATTATTTTCAATTTTCTATAAACAATCACTTGAAACTGTTACTTGGAATGTCCATGAAAAATCTTACCCCATACTTATAATTACATCTAAAAATCATATACGAGAGGCAATTCCTGCCTAGTTACATTCTATTTTTAATAACAATATGATTCATAGCAAGCTAGTTTCCTGTTTCAATATTTCGCAATCTTCTGGTATCGGCAATAGACTAATTTAATTTTTTTCTCCCTCCTGTGCTCATCTGCAGAGGTGTTTTTTAAAATAATTATAATAATATTGCATTGTATTTTCTTGTTCATGTATATTTTTTGTATCATTTCCTATCTATCTCGATGGACCATTTCATAGCTTTAAGCCCTCTAGTGGGTGAGTTCGATACTCCCAAATTAATAACCAAGGATTCCTCAATGACGTTTTGTAGTGTAGCATCACGTTTTTCCTTCCTTTTAACGTCAGTAAATACTCAATCACCTACGAAATGCATTGCAAAAGTTACAAAAGTTACAAAACTTTAATTATTGATGAAAAAAATGAGAAACCCAGTGGTGTGCTTAAGGTATACGCGCGACTACGTTCGGAACTGTGATTTTAAAAAAGCGCATAAATGGATAATTTTCTTGATATTTAGTGTCATTTAGATTAGAATACATGTATAAAATTGTTTTAATGACATTTTGACAAAAAAAAATTTAAATACAATATTTCGGCAAAAAATTAATTTAGAATAACCTTTTTCAAAATGTTCTTCTTTTGTGAAAATGCTTCTATTATAATATAATTTGCCTGTATATAGCTCAGACCTCTGTACAGAGGCTCAACTAGGATTTTTGAAAAAATTCACATTATTTTCAGAGTTACAACCCATTGAAATAATTATCGGCGTTTTTCTTAAAATTTCTCCCTCTGTTTGTCGTAAAACATGGATAAACCCACTTTTAAGTTATATATTTCAAAATTCTAGTTGAGCCTCTGTACAGAGGTCTGAGCTATATACAGGCAAAATATTATTATAATAGAAGCATTTTTCACAAAAGAAATATTTTGAAAATGGATCATTCTATGTTCATTTTTTGTCAAATATGTACTTAAATAATTTTTATTGTAATACTATTCTTTTAAAAAAATTTTATATACATTTTCTAATATAAGTGACACTAAATATCATAAATATTATCCATTTATACGTTTTTGCAAAATCACGGTTCCGAACGTAGTCGGATACCTCAAGCGCAAACCATGTCAAGAAAGAGAAAAAAAAAAATTGTAGTTTTATATATTTACAATATTCATATATTTTTCCTTTTCTTACTTGATAAAATCCACTAAGAGAGGACCCTCATTTTTTTAGCACCAGGGCTTTATGATACCTATCTACGCCTCTGCTACTTATGCTGCCAATTTTTTTACTATTATACAAATTACTGATTTCATTTTTCTTTTGAATTTGTCGACATACTTACAGTTTTTCTAAGAAAGTGTTACTTTTATATTACTGTAGCTATGCCGTGCAGAGGAAAATAGGAAGTTAAGCGCATGAAAATGTGTTTTTCTAGCTACTCAGTTGTACGGTAATTTATGTTTCGACTGTAATCAATGCAATATTCTAATTTTACTTAATAAACTCACTGAAACCTCTCTCTGATGAAAATAAACACGCATTTAAAGAAATAAAAACCGCCTACAAGAGTAAACTATATTGCAACTAAAACATTTCATTTCTGACAGTGTGGTTGATAGAAATTTTTTGCCACAAAAATATGAAAATTTTTAATATATTTTTATCGCGTTTCTACTAAATTATCTCCATTATTTACAAAGATCTCAGAAGAAAGACAAACTACAAGAATTTAAAAAGAAAAACATAATACATTTAGCATTAATATATTATGTTTCGATTATTTACTTTCACGATTATTTATAGTACGATTATTTACTGTCTCAATTTCATATCATTTACACATAATTTTAAAAAAGGTTCATAAGAAAATATTTATTTGTAGAATACAAACGAGGATATTCTGTGTAACCAGGGGCGGCAAAATCGTGGCCCGGGGGGTCCCATGGGGTACACCTTGAATAATTTTGCATCCCGAGAGATTCATAACAACTTTACAAAATACAATTATTTTGCAATATTTTTAAGTGTTTTATAACGAATATATCTCATAACTGTTTCTATTTTATCACATTTCTTCTATTTTTATACATACTTAGAAGTGAGCAGTATTCCCTCGCAGTATCACACTTGATTCTTGTAACTTTATCACGCTGTTTATTGCTACAGCTAGGCATATTTCATCATTGCATTATTATTAATAAATTATCTATGTTTGCTATATGAAAAATAATTAAAATAATAATAATAATTCAAGCTGGCTGGGTGGTTTGTCGTTGACCTTCCTTACCCAAGGTTGCGGGTTCGACCCCGGTCCAAGTCAGTGGATTTTCATGATACATAAAATCGACAGTGGCCCTGTCGTATGATTATACGCCATGTAAAAGTTTCCTACAGTGTCTGTTTGGCTTGGCTGATCTAGGCAAATTTAAATCCTAGTACAGTTTTGCATCGTTTGAGCTCAGGAGTCTCTCTCTAGGGAGGAAACTGGGTGTCAAAGTTGCCTGCGATGATTGGTATCCGCCTATAAGGTTCCGCACTAAAAAGAGATACCAGCTTCCGGGGAATGTATTAGGTCTACAATGGTAAAACGCCAATTTGCAGCCCATTAGAAATAAAATAATAATAATAATAATAATTCCTTCAGTTTTAAATTTTCACTCCAATAAATGTTTGCAACTGGTTCAAATCTTTAATATAAAGATATATATAAATATATTTGCGGCCTGTGGGATTATGTTTTTCCAAAATGGCCAGCTATGTCATTGGGTTGGCCACCCCTGGTGTAAACAAAAACCTCATAATTTTTTATAGAATATAATATTCTTCGTATGAGTTATATATATATATATATTATATATATATATTTCATTAATTAACTGCAAATAAAAGATATTTGTCATCATTGCATGTGTGTATTAAATTTATTCGAATTTTTTAACCATAATACAACTCAAATGAAAGTGTTTATTTTGAGAAATATTACAGAGCTACTTCAGCTTTTGTTCTTCTTATAAAAATATATCATTCTTGTCACTTCTGCTTTCGAATCGAGAGAGAGAAATGAAGTAGGTAAATTGCATCTCCCATTCCAATGTTATCAACGGGAAAATGTACTATAAGACGAAATCATGTGGAAATATAAAAACTAAAACAAGTTTAGATATCTAGCAAAATACAGCAATTTGGTTGAGAAGAGAGTGATTTCGGATAATAGATCTTACGTGTTCTTATTTCAGAAAATCTACTTCATTTCATGTTCGTATGCTACATCTCATTATTAATGCTGAAAACTTCAAAAGAGGATCAAACAGAGTTGAAAATGCTTTTGATGTCTCTCATAAAAAAAGTGAGTAAAGGCTGTTTTACTCTGTTTCTTACTTAGAGATCACGGTCCACTTCTTTTGAAAGTAGGCTGAAAGAAAGAGTTTCCATTACGCCGAAGTACAATAAAAAGGAATGTTTTCTTATTTAAAAGATTTATCTCAAAATGTACGAAAAATATATGACAAAAAGTTATTAAAGTTAAGATGTATATTTTTACTTAGAATAATTCATTTTTTTTTATTTTCTACTTTTTTGCTTACAAAATAAGATGTTTAATCCAACATTTTTATTGTGGATTAACATTGTGAATTGTGTCATTCATCCCGGCAATTGCAAATTTACTCCTCTCGAGATTTAAGGAGGTATTCTATTTGAATTATAATTGGATATCCATGTGACACAAATTTCTTAAATTTTCCTATGAAATAGGAAACTCCTTGAGAGAGAGAGAGAGAAAATGTATTAATATTTTTATTTATTTATTATAAATATATCTATATGATGTCATTTATTTATCTGTAATACTAATTCTTTACCGAATACTTTGGATTTTCCCGCTTTTAGTATGTCATATTATGGGTCATAAATATTTTACATCCAATGTTCGAAACCTATAAACTTCTTCTGTATATCAATGATGTATAGCATAGAAATAACTCAATTTTTTTTAATATTTATATTATTCCATTTAAGGGGACATGGTACGATTTAAGCAAAAATTTTTAATTTAAGGATTTTCAAAATTTTTTTGGTTGCTTCCTATGTGCGTATACTATGTAAAACAGATTTTGTGCTCAAAATTTCATAAAAAGTTAGCTATTTAATTTTTTAAGGAAAAAACTTAAAATTTCTGAAGTGATTTTAAAATGCTACTCCTCCTACAAAACTGTACGTACACACATGAAATTTGATTTACAAGTACGTCCAACTATGTATAACAAAAGTTGGTATGGGTTTTGCGATAACACGATTGGTATTTGTACAATACTACTTTTTATGAATCCTTATTGAAAATTCCTTAAAAAATTTGCAAATTCTAACTTCAATTATTTTTTAAAAAATAAGTATTGCTTTGATTCAAAAAAGCATACCATGTACTATTAGCAATGGGTAAAAAAAATTCAAAGCATTAGGCACAATAGAAAAAAAGCCTTAGCACTTTAAATGAAGACAAACTAGTTATTTTACCTTTCTGAGATAAGTAAGTTTAAAGTTTTGATTTGCCATAGGGATGTGAATAAAAATGAATGTAAAAGCTTTCATAATTCGGCGTTTTTTAAGTTAAGAGTTTTCAAATTTTATGAGGTCATAGAAAAGTATATAAAGAATAATTTAGGCTAGAAAAATTATATTTGATTTTTTGACCAATTTTTGTCAATTGAATCGTACTGTGTCCCTTAAAAAATCCAAATAAATATATTTATCTCGAAATTTTCACTTAATTAATCCAAAATAGATTCATCAGAACCAGGGTACTCTTTTTCATTTAACAAACACCTCTTAGAATTTTTCGTTGCCCTTGCAAGAGTATTTATTTGAGCCTTCAACCTATGGATCAGCAGTCAAGCCGTGTAATCGTTTGATGTCTGGGCCGAAAATGCATCTCCTTTCGGCACAGTCTTTAAGCACTTTTGTTCCTACCCTTTGTTGCCTGCGACTCTGAGGTGGTCTCCACAAAAGGACCCAATTCCTGTTAGGGAACTACTGACGCCTCATCGGTCCTGTCGCTTCGCGTTGGGAAGTATCCAAGATCGGATACTCGGACGCTTATGTTCTAAGGCAAGTCAACCTTTGACTTCCCTTTATTCAGCCGACAGATAGATTACCGGCGCAATTCCCACGCCAATCTTTGGCTTCAAAGTCCACCGCGGGAGGGATGACTAAGACCAATAGTCGAATAGTAATCCCAGCTACATCCAAACAGAAGAGGTTCTGCATCACGTGAGAATTTGAAAGGCGTGCACTTCAAACCCGAAGGTGGCCAGTGCAGATAACACTGCACCCAAGCTGCACTCAAGGCCTTCATGGGTCTTCCTACCCACCGTCACCAACAACCTATCGCAAAGTGGTGATCCAGGAATCGAACACTAGATGGCAGCACAGTCTAACGATACTGGTTGATGATGCTTTTATTCCATAGAGAGTCTAGCTAAGGTATTGCCAATAAATCACGACTGGTGATGAACGGCAACGGCACACGCGTCAATTTGCCCCGCCATCTCAACAAGAGACTGCCCACAATGTCAACGGAAAAACAGCACAATGACGCTCAAACCCGCTAGAGATGCATAAAAATTGCAGTAATTGGTTGGGAAAACAACCTTCTCTCAGTATCGTTCAGAAAGTCAAAACGGTGAAAACAATTTTCTTCTCTGGGAAGGGGGTATGCAGCGGTGCCTCCTTCTACAAATCACAAACAGCAAAGGACAGGAATAAAAATCCTTAACGACCAGACTGAATAGGGATTCCTTTTGTCTCAGTCGCTTAAGGCATGCATGGTGTAGCTGCGGACTGGTAGGTCGGTGGTCAATAGCTTGTCGCCGAAACTTGAATTAAAAGAAATCTATTTCTTTCTTTTTGATTAACGCATGAAAATTATCAAGCATTTTAGTTTAGTTCATATTTATTAAAAAAAATAAATAGACAGGAAAATTAAATATAAAAGTAGATGAACTCTAACTAGGTTAGCCCTGTTGTAGTTATTCTTGCTAGAGTATTGTTCTACCGTACATCATATTTCTCTGAAACCAAATGTACCTGTGACATTTCCTTAGCATTTAAGATAATTTCGAAAAACATTTTTTTTAAAATAAAGATCGCAAACTTGAAGTATTTCGAATCATGCTCAATTTCAACATCATTTTGTATCTGTAAAGGAAAAATTTCGATTTTATTTTAAATTCTATCCTAAAATAAATATTCATTTATCTTCATTATTTATTCATTAATTATTTAAAAAATTATTTATCTTTATTCTCAAATATTTATTTATCTTAATTGAGACTTCTATATAATCTCCAGCTAATTAAAGCAGTAAATTTGGACGCATAATCATTTAAATGTGTGAATTAAATGCAGAATCAGTTTTCGAATAATACAGTTCATAATCCCTATTTTTCTTATTCGTTCGTGTATGCTAAGAGATAATTTTTTTAGTTGACATTATATTCGCTTCCTAAAATGGTACACTTCTGTAATTTTAAGCAATAGTGAGTCTCCATTGATAATACGATATTTAAATACTTTCAGTGCTTTATTATGAATTAATTTAAAAGTTCTTTGATTTCATCCCTTAATGAATTTTTAATCAAAAGTAGGATTAAATAAAGTTAAATTTTTTGAAGAAATAATTGATGAGCGTGTTTAATACGAAATTAATCATAGAGAATTCATAATAATTGTAATAATGAATTGGAAAATACATTCCAGGGGCTTAAGGATAGAAAATAACATGAATAAAATAAATTTTATAAAGTAAGACTCTTTATTAGTTTTATGAAAAGCAGTAAATTTGGACGTCAAAACGAAAATGTTAAAAGCGCTTAAAGCTAACAGAAATATTCTTAACTAAATTATATTTTTAATAACAAAAATAAGTCCTTTAATTTTCAATGAATGTTTATAAGTTTTCTTCCTTGTGATATTATCCGTGGATTTTATTGTTTAATTTAGCTTTAGTTATTGTTTATTTAATTTTTTAACCTCTAGAACTAATTAATTTCTGCTTTTTTATATTATAACACGAAAAAAGATTTGTTTCTTGATTTTTGTTTATATTTGTTTTTATACATATGTAATAACTGTAATTCATCAAAGATTGTCTTCTAATCATTCGTTTCAAAAATCTAATCAGTTAAGAAGCAACTAATTTAACATTTTGAAATTGCTTATGATCTGCATTTAATTTACTGTTTTCTTCCAGTGATAAGTACGAACAAAAAGATAAATTGTTGCAAATCAGCTTTGTTCTTTTGGTTAATTCAAAATACATACTAAAATAAAAACTTATAAAAATACCTTTAATCTTCAAAATAAGCTCTCGATATCAGAAATTAAAGATATTTATATCACAACCTCAATTTTTTTTTCATTTATTAATTCATATATCTCCTCATTTTTTATCAATAAACACTACGCTGGAAAGATTTATATTTACAATTTTTACATCAAGTCTACTAATATTTATATAAAGTCTTATTATGCTCCACTCCCACCACAGATCTTAAGAAGTCCGGCACATGAATTTTCGAAAAATTATCAATTTTCCCTTTTTTATATTTTCTAAAAGTTCAAATATTTCTGTTTAAAATGATATATGATATGAGAAGCTACGATAATTAGAAGTATATTTATTTATTTATTTAAATAAAGCTACTCCTTGACGAGCATCCAATGAGATCTGCTAGGAGCACCTGTGTTTCCCCTTGTATAAGTTTCTAATGAGCGCGAATCCATATGATGTTCAAGTGGAAAAATTTGACTGATTTGGCTTATCCAAAAGTGTATGGGTACAAGTCTTTTGGATCTTAAAAACGAAACAAGGAGTAAAAAAGTTAAGTGATGGAAAACGCCTAAGTGATCGTAGCCAACTCACCGACATTTTAACAGAAAAATTCAAAGATATTATGGTATGGCTATTAGAAATATTATCATTGATCTACACAACAGGAAAACTTCTGTTTGGGCTGTTTATTTTCCTCTTCTGTCTTCAAATGATGGCCCTCGACATGGACTGTGTCCCGCGGGTATAAGTGCCCAGTGCAAGTTTCAAAAGACAGAAGCTGTGTGGATGTAACAAAAGGCACTATGATCGTAAACACATACACACGAGCTATATATGATAGTAAATTAAAAGAAGCCAATTTTTAGAGGTCTAGGTGTTTCTATGTTATTAGGAAAATGTTTACGTGGAAAGATTCAGAGCCCAAATGAGTCAGTTAATAGCATCATATTGTCAGTGCTTCCAAGATCTACATTTGTGGAATTAAAACTCCAAAATATATTAGGGGTAAATATATATATATGGCTAATGCACAGTTCAATATGAGTCATGTAGTAAAATTAATGATCTTAAATCTCTCTCATTCTGTTGCTGAATCAAGTTATAACTAAGTGTCATGCTTCAAAAAACTAGATGCACATAGGATTCGTGTAGACCAACGAAAGTATCTTAAAATCCCCCAAAAAGGCAAAATTGTTAAAAATAATGAAAAAGAAAATTAGAAGAGTCTTTTGTATGATCAGAGAGTAAAAAGTGCTTCATATGCTTCTGGAAAGTATTAAAAAAGTAAACGATCAAAAATTTACAAATTCTTACTTTAAAGCTTACTTTCTCAAAATGTAATTTTTTTTTTAACTTTATGTATCTTTTTCTCAAAAACTACTCATCATATAATTCGCAAATTTTTAGTGAACATACTTTTAATATGTTTACACATTTTAACGGAAGGAATTAGATGTATCTAGCAAACCTTCTTAGATATAACTTTTTAAACTAAATTTTAGAGAAAAAAAAAACTGGATAATTTTTAAAAAAATCATAATTAATTTAATTTTTAACAACAAAACAAAAAACCCTTCTTTAAAGTGTTATTAATAGTATACATAACCTACTGTAAAAACTATGTATGAAAAGTAAGTAGTTTCTGAGAAAAAAGTACATAAACTTACGCAATTTAACAGGGACGTGCTGGACCCCCTGGTATTTTTCCCAATTTACAAAGCTATTCATCAGTCAATTATGAAAATTATGGATTAAAACCATATGCATAATATGCGCTTTTACTCGTTTTACATACAATAACAAAATAAGCCCTAAAATTACTTAATGTAAATTGAAATAATAACAAATACGACTTAAATCTTACGTAAAAACATTTTTGAGAAAATGTTGTTGTAAATCGAATAGGAAGTTGATCTGCGTTCTTAAAAACAAAAATTCTACCAAATAAATTTGAAGAAAATATTAGGACTTACTTAATAATGCTCAGAACTTGAACATCGAACCCCAAATTCCACACGTAATACAAGAACACTTTTATGACATTTCTTCGCCACAAAAAAGATAGAGCTTTTCTTTGACAACACTGATAACACTTTTAAAAAGAAAAATAATGGAAGGAAATGGTACACCAAATAGTTTCGAAAAACTCGAAAACTTTTGCTCTGAAAATCTGGAGCCCCTTCTTTTGTCACTTCTCTTTTTATGAATGGTATTGTATCCGCTACCAGACAGCATGGAGGGGGGGGCTCCTCTAAACCTCTGCTTGATTTTAATTCTTCACCAAAGTTCTCAAAATACATCTATATTTAGGTTTCTCGCGCCATTGCTTATTCCTCTTCTTAGAGGAGTAGACGCAATCTTCTTTTTCAATTATTTTTCCTTACTTTATTGCATGCAACTTAACTACATAAAGAACGAACAACGCTTAAGCACAATAGCATTACTTACTATTTTTTTTGCCTAAAAAATAATCGTATTACTTTCGGTGATACGTGTTTCCAATAACACGAAGAATTGTTACAATTATTCTTCAAATGGCATGATTATTTTTTTAGAGCGTTAGACATAAATTATTAAACCAAATATGGTAGATTTGAGATTGGGTTCTATAAAACCTCTGTTTAATGTAACAATTATTTGTTAATTTAATTAGGTTACACAAAGCCAACAAATATCATGAACGAAAAATAAGGATAAATAACACAAAAATGTCTTCCTGCGAATGCATTCTTGTCTTACTTGGCCTGTACTAAAGAATGATCGATAGAAGACGCTTATATTTTGGACAGTCAGTTACAGTTATTATGACAAAAGTGGTTACAGTTTTTATTTCTTCAGACATCGTAATTCGAGGATCCTTTTAAATGCTTCACATGTTTTTGCTTTTTTTTATTTGCATGTTTATGTGGTTGATAATATTTCTTTGTAAGCCTTCAATATAATCTCCAATCATCATAATGATGGAGTTTCAAAAGCAGAACTGTCAGCTATAGATAAAAAACGACGTTCCCCTATAGGTTCTTTCAACTTTTGCATTAAAGTAATCTGGTGGATTCCTGTCAGGTCTGTAGTGTGTGCATAAGGTAACATTTCCCATTATGGCATGGGCAACGTGCGATCGAACATAATTTTAGAGAATGAGTGCCCCAGCCTCGAGTAACTGAGATCGGGTTTGTGCATTTTCCTGTTCAGTTCTTGAAGAAAAGCTAAACATAGTTTTACTTCATTTTACTCATACGGAATTCTTTCTGTAATCCAACACTATAGTGTATTCACCAGAAAAAAATAATCATTGTATGACCTTCGAATGAGCTCGATAATTTTTTTTATTTGGGTGGAAGGTGGAGTTCCCCAACGAGAAATTGTTCTGCAGCCTATTGTTGACTCAACGCTCGAAACATATATTTCGTCAGGTTTTTGCACTGTCAAGAATTGTGGCAAATATATTGTAAGTATCTTTCTTATATGTGATATTTTATCCACACTTCCAATCAAATTTAAGTACAGTAGAATCTGTTTTTATGTGGTTCTTTTTTTATACGATTTTGTTTTTTTAGTGATTTGTTTTTTTTCGATCTTTTTTATGCGGAATGAATTTCCCGCTTTGGGCAAGTCATTTTTTTGCCCTTGTAAAATATACCTTCAAAACGTTTTTTTCCCTTTTTCTGTAAACAACTCCCCCAAAGCACTCGCCCCCTTAACTAGGTCAAAAAGAGGTCCGTCGCCAAAAAACCCTGGAATAACTTTAATATTGGACGTTAATATTCACTACCCGTCCCGTTTAATTGCTTTCTCTCAACGCGCTAAACATGCGCTTTTATTGAAACTAAACTGAATTGACAGAGACGTTATCAATAATTTGATAAAATTCCAAAATATATTAGGGGTAAATATGGCTAATGCACAGTTCAGTATGAGTCATGTAGTAAAATTAATGATCTTAAATCATTCTGTTGCTTGTCCAAGTTATAACCAAGTGTCATGCTCAAAAAAAACTAGATGCACATAGTGGGATTCGTGTAGACCAACGAAAGTATCTTGAAATCCCCCCAAAAGGCAAAATTGTTAAAAATAATGATAAAAAAGAAAATTAGAAGAGTCTTTTGTATGATCAGAGAGTAAGAAAAGTGCTTCATATGTTTGGAAAGTATTAAAAGTAAACGATCAAAATTTTACAAATTCTACTTTAAAGCTTATTTTCTCAAAATGTACTTTTTTTTTTTAACTTTATGTATCTTTTTCTCAAAAACTACCCTCATCATATAATTCGCAAATTTTTAGTGAACATACTTTTAATATGTTTACACATTTTAACGGAAGGAATTAGATGTATCTAGCAAACCTTCTTAGATATAACTTTTTTAAACTAAATTTTAGAGAAAAAAAACTGGACAATTTTTAAAAAAATCATAATTAATTTAATTTTTAACAACAAAACAAAAAAAACCCCTTCTTTATAGTGTTATTAATAGTATACATAACCTACTGTAAAAACTTTATGTATGAAAAGTAAGTAGTTTCTGAGAAAAAAGTACATAAACTTACGCAATTTAACAGGGTCTCCTATGGACGTGCTGGACCCCCACTTAAGTCAGTTTTGCAATTTACAAAGCTACTTGCCTTCAGTCGAATTATATGAAAATTATGCATTAAAAAACGCATATGCATAATATGTGCTTTACTCGTGATGTACATACAATAAACAAAAATACAGCCTAAAATTACTTAATGTAAAATTAGCAAATAATAACTGAAATTACGACTTAATTCTTACGTAAAAACACTTTTGAGAAAATGTTGTTGTAAATCGAATAGGAAGTTGATCTGGTACTAAAACAAAAATTTACCAAATAAATTTGAAGAAAATATTAGGACTTACTGCACAATGCCTCAGAACTTGAACATCGAACCCCAAATCTTACCACGTAATGGGCTGGTTAATTACTTTATGACATTTCTTCGCCACAAAAAAAAGATAGAACTTTTCTTTGACAACACTGATAACACTTTTAAAAAGAAAAATAATGGAAGGAAATGGTACACCAAATAGTTTCGAAAAACTCGAAAACTTTTGCTCTGAAAATCTGGAAGCACCCTTCTTTTTGTCACTTCTTTTTTATGAATGGTATTGTATCCGCTACCAGACAGCATGGACGGGGAGGACTCTTCTAAAACCCTTGCTGCATTTTAATTCTTCTCTCAAACGCAAAAGTTCTCAAAATACATCTATATTTAGGTTTCTCGCGCCATTGCTTATTCCTCTTCTTAGGGGATCTTGTGGATAAAATATATGCTGGTTTCCAGCTTTCTAACAAATCAGGAAAGCATTTTCTTAAAATAGATACCAATTCCGAAAGAAGTTAGAAATTCCAAAAAGAGCTTCCATGATGTATATCTGGTTATTGTGACGTTTACAAGCAACTAACGAATCGACCGTCGTCGCAAAAACTGATCACTTATTTTAAGGTGCCAAAAAAACAAATCAATTGAAATTGTATCATCAAGTGACGAAAGTAATTTTGAGCTAATTCGTTACAGAAACGGGCGCGCTTTAGAGTATGACAAAAAGCAGGGAATTATGTATGGTAAATCGTTTTTAAATTTTCCCTTTGTAAAGGCCTCACCCCTGGGGACGCTTCCTCGTCATCTAATCGACCTAAATCTGTAGGAGGTAAAGATGGAAGACCAAGACTAACCATGATAAATCTTATTTATTATTACCAAAGATAATATTCAAGAACAAGCAATCTATAAAGGGAACCTTTGGAGTGATATAAAGAGGGCACCAACCTTATGTGAATAAGCGTACGAAATCCCAATAGCTTAACTTTAATCCATGCTATCTTAATAATCCTAACTTCCCTAATTTATTCTAGTAGTTAAAATCCGTCCTGTAGTCACGCGGCGTAATTCTGATTCTTACCGTATTAGCACTGCTTTCACTTCTAATTTCAGTGCCTTTTCCATCTAATACACAATTATTAAACTTTAACTATATATACACTAGTTAATTTGCATATCTTGTTTTTTTCTTGAGAGGATGGTTCTGAAATAACGCGATTGCTAGCCCAAATATTCCCCAAGAGGATTATTAGTTGAAAGTCACGTAAAGCCTCGTCACACCATGTGTAATTCAATTATTTATTTTGTTTTGAAGTACTTTTTCATAAATTTTGTAAATAATTGATGTTTTTTCTAAGAGCGACTTTTTGGTATGCGGTCCCTCTCCCCTTCGCATAATTTTTTTTTGTGGTATGTCGACAAAGTTGTTATATGCAAGTAGTTATCAAATTTACCGCACAAATACAGGTTTTACTGAAATGACTTTCTTTGTACGTATTCTCTGTACAAACCAGATTGATTTTGTAGTAGTTGTTACTAATGACACCTGATCGGCAAAGGCCAGATCAAACCCAACGAAATTCATCATGGTTAAGGGCTAAGTGACACCTGTCGTTAGCGGTAGCTTTGAGCACCATACTGGTGACCGAACGATTTAGTGGGAGTTGGGGAGTTCACTCTGGAGGTGGCCAGAGGCCCCCACCTCTCATCCCCTTCCACCCATCTCACGAGAGGACTTGCGACTCGAAGGCTATTTAAAGTACCCCCCCCTGCCACGAAGGCACAATACATTTACAAACATCCATGTCTTCTCCAGGAGTCAAACAAAGGCAGAAAGGCACAGCAGTCAGAGTTGCTAGAGAGCCCACTATACCAGATGGGCTACCAGATTGATTCTTAATAATATTATAGGTAGGTAAATAAAATGCACTCGTGGTATCTATAAAACCAAATGATTCAATATTATTAAAGATTATAATAAGTTATAATATTAGCAGTCATATCATTCAGCATACGCAATTGTTTAAATCAATAGCCGGTGAAAACAACAATAATAATAACCTCACGAAATTTATGAAACTTACCACATAATTAACAATTTTGTTGGGTGTTTCTAAAATACACACTAAGACTTTGAGATACAAAAATGAGAATAATTAATAATTTTAAGGCTCCATAATTCAGTAAATAAATAAACAATTATGATTTTTTTTTTCAAATTTAGTATACAATTACGAAAGATATACAATCTGAAGACTTTTATAGTGAAAGAAATCAGATTTTAATTTTGAGTGAGATCATAGTTTTTTAAAAGGGGCTGCCTATAACGTATGTTGCGAACAAAGAAATACTTTGCAGGATCTTAAATATTTGCACATTAAGTTAATTTAAATCAATTAAAAATCGAATTTAGAAATTCGATTTTATTTCAGCTAATTATAATGTCTTTTCTGGTTTTTAATAATGGTTTGAAATCAACATCGGAAAAATCATTTCTATAAATTTTCTTTTTCCTTATTGTTTACAAAATTAGCGTTTATGTCCTTTATCTTAAGACATAGAGGGCTCCTAAGCTTTTATTTCGTTAATAACGTAAATAAATGCGAGCCATGGCGAGTCGAATTGCATTTAAAGATTAACGGAATTTATTTTTCTAGAAGATTGAAAACTTTTAGAACTAATGTTCTATAATTATACTTTCAATTGACATATTCTTTATAAATCCTTTTGATTCGCATTTATTTCTACGTATAGTTTAAAAGGCATTCTTGATTTCTGTAAAGTTCTCTAAAAAACAATCAATAGAATATTATTCTGTGTTAAATGAAACAGACATTCATGAAAAGGAATGAAAACAAAACCCTTAACGCTTTCATGATTTTACAATTTCTCATTTCGTATTTCTATCTCTTTTTAGGACATGCATATATCATTACGCTCCAATACTTTTTTACATTGATTTCTCGTATTACCACTCGGCGCCTAATGCATTCACTGTCCACTTCCTTAACTATATATTTTTTTCAAACAGTTTTGTCATTTAGAATGAATATCTAAAGACAAGGTCTGGCATTATCCAAAGATGGCCTCCTTCCTCCTTTGAAAACAATCAAAAGAAAAAAAATTAGAAAATTATTACACTAAGCTGTAGGAAATTTATTGGAGTTTCTTGTCTCTCGCTTGAATCTAAATTCTGTGTCCGCTCACTTCATTTTACTTCATATGTTTTCTTATTGTTAGTACTATTTCTCATTTTCCGCAAATGTTTGGTTATATATTAAAGGGGAGAGTAGGATTTTCAGTAAGCCTTTTGCGTTAAAATTTGTTCAGAAAATAGTCTTTCCTCATATATATCTGTTATTCATTAGAATAAAAAAAGGTAAATACTAACTTGACTTACAGTGGAAATCACTTAATACGAAACTAAGGGGACTGAAAGGTTTTTTTGGTGTTAAAGAAAATTAAAAAAAAAACAACATTTGTCTGCAAAATTAAGTTTATTAGAATTCCTTTTATTTATACGTAAATGTGTATAAATGCATGCATTTCTTGAACGTCAATGAAATAAAAACATTTACAAGAACTTAAAGAAATGTAATACAAAATTTTCCAGTTCTTTGAAAAAAAAAACATTTATTAAGTTCTTGGAAAATAATCTGTTATTTTGCTCTGCATTGTCTATTTTAGCATAAAATTGCCAGCAAATTGTTCGATGTCATCCATTTTATTATTCATTTTACCATTGGAAAGTGCGTCTAAATACCTGAGCATACTTTTCATGATGTTCCTCATTTCGGATAACGTGAAAATAGAAGCTGTATTATTCATTTCATTTTCGTCAACGGAATCTGCATCAATGATATATTTTGAGCCTTGAGTAAACTCCAAAATTTCTTTGTCTGATATAATTGGGGCTGTATACATATTATCATCATCTACTACAACGAATTCTTCCGATGATACAATAGGACAGTTAAATTCGGCTGGTATTTTCCGCAAATTGTTCCTTCCCAGAAGCGAAACCTTTTCGCGTAAAGCGATTTTCGTTTCGTGTTAAGGGAACACACTGCATGAAAATCGGTAGTAGTTTGTCGAGACCGTTGTATTATTTCGTGTTAAACGATATTTCGTCTTAAGCGTTTTCCCGTTAAACAAATTTCACTGTACTTAATTTCATAAACCACATGCTAATTTTACCCGTTAACTCTTAAAACCTCATAATACTTCTGAACTTTTAAAAATGGAAAGAAATTATCAGGGCTTCTTTGTTTCGCTGTAACTGTTAAAAATATTTTAATAATTAATCGTTCATTGCAAATAATTTGTCAGAGGAATATTTTTATCAAAACCAAGAAAAATTACGATATTTATGTGCAATACGAAAAGGTTTTTATACCATTGTTATAAAAAACTTATTGTGCTTTCTCTTTCCTTTTAATTTATATTCATTAAAAGAAGAGAAATATCTTGAGAATACAGGTAAATGTGCTCTGTTTCGTTTTCTTTTAAAATTAAATTATCCTCCCCGGAAATGTTCATCCACATTATGACTTGTCCCTTGTGTCGAACAATTACAGAAGATTTCCTTAATAATTTGAATAGCTTCGAAACAACCCTTTTTCGTGTTGTATTTCATTAGCATAAACTAAACGATGTTTCATGTTCAATTTTTTATTCCTATTTCTCTTGTGTCTTTCAGTAATACATCTCAAAATATGCATTGTTAATATCAATTTCTACTTTGCTAAAGGACATGGTTCAGTCACAAAGGTGTATAAGGAACAGCTAATTATTATTTTTGTAACTATGCATCCTCTTCTCATTCTATAGTATTCATGTACATCTCCTGTTCTACAACTGACACAGCGTTGCTTTAGAGCAGTGATCTTCAAACTTTTTCAACTCGTGGATTCATTAGAACTATCAGGTGTTTTGGGGAAACCCTATTTCACTCTCTCTTTCTCTCTTGGGACTGCGGTCAAGATATCGGAGTATGGCAGGCGTGTTAGGAGTTCGAGCCCAGAACCACTAAAGACTCACCGTGTAGGGCAGCGATGCACGTTAAATCTGGCGAGAGCTCAAACGTCCTCCCGTTGGTGTGGTGTGGTAGTTAGGAGAGGGGGTGCCAGCTCAGGGGTCATCCTCGTCACTTGAACAGGGTTCAAAATGACGAGGTCCGACACCAAAAGCCCTGGTGCAGCTGAACAGTGCGACGTTAATATTCACTCACTCTTTCTCTCTTAGAAGAATATATCCTAAAATAATGTTTAAAGTAGATCAACACTGTACTTTAAGTAAAGACAATTAAAGTAATATATTTGTTATTAATTTTTTCATATAATTCTAATACAATTAACTCATTAATGATATTAATTCATGCTCCAATTGTCCCTTAAACATACATCATAATATGTGCTGGTATTTTTTTACCCGAAATGTCGAAGTCTAAATCTATTGAAACTATTTGCTGTTGCTTTCAATTGTTTATTGTAAATTTTGTTTTTGTAGCCACTCACGTCGAGAAATATCTTTCCTTCAAATACATTGTTCTGCAAGTACTAAAATGTTTACGGCTGTGTGAGAAATCATTGAGCGTTTTGCAGGAATTTGCAACCCAAAATTTAGGAGCTGTTCTTAGTTAAATTTAGATTTTAACGCCGAATCTGCTGATACGTTGATAAGTTGGCCTCTTTCCTTCATAAAAGGTGTTTTTTATTTTTGTTTTTTTACTATAAATGAAAAAAAGGATTTTTTTCAATAATAAAAACTGTTTAGTTTTGCAAATCATTGTAAGTATAAAATTATATTATGGAACCCGGGATCGTAAGCAACAGAATTTTGACATTATATTAGGCAAACATGTAAAGAAAAGTGGTTTAATATTATTTTTATTGTATTTTAATAAATGTTTAAAAAGTACAACAAAATCAAGTTACTGTATAAATAAAATTTTCAGATTTAATATCTTAGAAAATTGTTAATATCTTCATACTGAACTTGAATCTATTTTGCTTACAAATTTATCATTATGTTTGTTTTTTTATTGTGCTTGAACCCCTATTTGGGGGAATTTGGAACCCCGTTTGAAATCCCATTTTGGGGACGTTAATAAACACTCACTCTTTGTACTACAGTATAGTTAGTTCTCTCTTATTTAATGGAAAAATCTCGTAGCACCTTCAACATGTGATATTTTTAAAGAAATAAGAGATGTTTTATCATATGAAACTAATTAATACTAATACCACTCATATAAGATAAAGTTTTCACTTTATAGTTTCAACAAATAAAAAAAGACCGCATCTAAGGCGAGAAAACCGGCTTAGATGTTTCCCTTTGGGCTTAGTTGTCAAATCTTTACCAAAGCGTGCATCTCCAAATGGGAAAAACAGATCAAATTACCCCTTTCCCTAAAAGCCCCCAAAAAACCCCTAAGCCCCCCAAAATTTTTCCCCCCATCTGAACAAAATTCGTCATTTGGTGAAGTTTGGAAACTTTTTCAGTGAAGAATTATAAAATAACATTTGTGTCCAAAAATAAGAAGTTATTTATGTGAGAGTCTAACTAAAATCTCCCAATAAAAATTAGACTCTCCAGATAGAGGGATGCTCTTAGTGGCGAGGTGTCTAGGGGTTTTTAGAATTTCCGGGTTAATTTTTAATAAATCGAATCAGATAATTAAAGAAGATGCTTCTTGAAACTGGAGAATTTTCCCTTCCCTCCAGCTCCATGCCTAAATTGCGAAGGTGGAGATAGGTGGTGTCGCCATCTATCTAAAAGTCCACCCCGTTCAGGCTCCGGAAATTTTTATTTCCCCGGGGAAAAACACGACGACTAACAAAAAGAATTTATTACAAGTTGGGAAAAGTTTTTAGGGGGTATTTACAGGGAAAGGGGGGTTAAAACATGAGATAATTAAATAAATGGGAAAATTAAAGAAAAACCCTTTTAAGGCTTAGATTGAAAAGGGCCTTATGAACCAAAACCTAGTTTAGATCCCAAAGCGCATCCCCAAACAAAGGAGTGAACTACCGAATATTTTTTGTCTTCCGTAAGTCCCAGAGGCATTAAATTTTTTTAAAAGTAGCTTTGGAAAGTTATAAACTTTTAAAAATTTAAAAACTTTTGTCAACGTATTTTAAAGGGCAATAAAATTCTTAATAAAATTAGTTCATAGGGGAGTTTATATGTTAAGGTTTTACCAATTTTTATAAATCAATACGGAAAAATTAAAAAAGATTTTAAATGTTTCCCCTTAAAATCTTCTATTAATAAAGGGGGAATAGTGTGTGCCTCTTACAAGAAGCCAGCTGTTTTATTTCCAGAATATTTTCCATATTTTCAAAACAGAGTTTTTAAAAAAAAAGAAATTATTTAAAATTGGTGGTAATTAAAAGGGAATTAAAAATTTAGTTAGTTAAAAATAAAGAAAATTAAAAATTTTTAAATAGGGGAATTTTAAAAAGGAAAATTCGAAAAAATATTTAGCTTGCCAAATTGTTTTAAATTTTTCAGGGAAATTTTTTTGGGTTTAAGCCGCAGAGGGCCTTAAATTCATGAAAATTTTTTTTAATTCATCTTTAAAAAGGTTCCAAACAAAAAGATATTAAACGAATTTTCCTACATTTATTGTATAAATCTATAAATAATACCCTGAACTTTTACGCGATTGATTGGACTGAGTGATAACCGCTTAAGTCGGGGTATAATTTTGCATATAAATACATATAAATAATATTTAAATTTTTATTATTTAAATAATATTTAAATAATAGAAAAATGAAAAGTGCTGCGAAATTAATAATAACAGTTAAGGTATCCACTACATTCGGAACCGTGATTTTGCAAAAGAGTATAAATGGATAATATTTATGATATTTAGTGTTACTTAGATTTAGAATATATATAAAATTATTTTAAGAATAGTATTACAATAAAAAATTATTTAAGTACAATATTTTGACAAAAATTGAACATAGAATGACCCATTTTCAAAATAGTCTCCTTTTGTGAAAAATGCTTCTATTTATAATAATATTTTGCCTGTCTATACCTCAGACCTCTGTACAGAGGCTCAACTAGAATTTTTGAAATATATAACTAAGAAGTGGATTTATCCAATGTTGTACTACAACAGAGGGGAGAAATTTTAAGAAAAACGCCGTTAATTATTTCAATGGGTGGTAACTCTTAAAATAATGTGAATTTTTCAAAAGTCATAGTTGAGCCCTATAAAGAGGTCTGAGCGATATGCAGGCAAAATATTATTATTTTAGAAGCATTTTTTATTAAAGGTGAACATTTTGAAAAAAGATTATTCTAAACTAATTTTTTGCCAAAATAATGTATTTAAATATTTTTTTTTGTCAAAATGTCCTTAAAACAATTTTATACATGTATTCTAATTTAAGTGACACTAAATATGAAAATTATCCATTTATGCGCTTTTTTAAAATCACGTTTCCGAACGTAATCGGATACCTTAAGTACTTTATTAGTATTTAGGTTAGTAATTAAGGTGGCCACTCCCTTCGCTTAAACGATCTTTTGATAGTAAATTTACAGGTAAAATAAAGGTATTGATATTATTAAAAATGTCTCTTGAATCTGAGCATCCAAATCCACAAGACACCACTGGGTCTTGACAACTTGACTTCAAAATCTCGTGACCAATGGATTGCTGCAGAACTTCTAGAGTACGATATTTAACTTCATTATATGACTGTCAGTGGTAGCTTATCGCGCTTCCACACCACTGTTCCAGGTTCTATCCTCCCTGGGCAAGGTCGACTCAGCCTTTCATCCTTTCAGTGGGTCAATAAATGAGTACCAAGTTTACTTGGGGACTAAATACCGGGGGGTTCGATTTCACCTGATCACCGACATTTGCTGATGCACCTCAGTGCCCAAGGTCACGTATACTAAGATGGGCACAGTAGACCTTGGCCCTCATGGGCCTCACCACTGAGTTTAGTTTGTATGACTGTCAAATTCGGTATCATTCTAAAGCAAGTATGTTACATAACTTCTCTAAAACTTTCCAAAAATTTTATTGATTCAGGAATTCCATTATATTGTATTTGTTTTTCTCTACAAATTATGTAGAATTTTCCTGAAATAGACGCTAGCATTTTTAAGAAAACAATAGTGTGGCGTTTTAATAACAATTTCAAAATCGTTTCTTTTTGTGAATTCTCCTCATTCTATTTACTGAAGACTATTCTTTCATGAGGGACATTTTACGTATTCGGTAGTAGGAATGAAGAAAAAAATCTACTTTAACACTGGTTTCATTAATATTTGTCCCAGATTTAAAACTGATTTTTGTTGCACAACCTCCAAGCCAAAACAATCTTTCTTTCTTTTTTTATTTATATTTAGAATGAAATAGTTTTTCCATTACATTATTGAACCTTTTTCTTTTTTTAAAAAAAATATTTCTGGCCAGCAATGAAATCTACTGAAAGTAGTTCTCAATTCTTTCCGACATAAATTGATGGAACGGAATTTTTTGGATTTTAAAACTTTCTTGTTGGCTTCGAAATAAGTTTTACTTTTAATGGTTTTAGTTGATGTTTCATTTCAAAGAATAATTGTACATTTTTGCAGAACAAAAGTTAAAATGTTTTGCAATAGATACAAAATCGTAAAACATTTTAACATGTTTCTTATTAACTAGGGGAGAAAATTTAAGATCAATGCCCAAAAAGAATTATTTTTGGCTTTGTATATTTAAATTAAAATAGTAAGAATTGTGGAATTTTCTTAATTTTGAACTATTTTCTTGGTAGAAATGCTATTGCTGTCCTTATAAACCCTCAATCAGGTTCGGATTAACCCACTTTGAAGCTCTCTACATTTTCTTCTAACTGGGTCCCTTTCCTATCTCACAATAAATATGTCACACAAAAAATATAAATCAATAAACAAAAGAAAATTAATAAATAAAACAAAACCTTATATTGTAATTAATAAAAATATTTAATAAACTATAAACGTAATTATTTAAAAAGTAATGCATTTTTGATTATTTGTCTGTTATATACAGTTGTGCAACTGAAGAGTAAACTGCTTATTTACAAATATTTTCAAAGTAACAGTTTGAAATGGGCCGAGACATTTGTCTCCTGCGAAGATCTGACTCTGCTGACTATACATAACTATATTTTTAATGTTTTGAATGGAATATTTTTAATTTAGTTTTTCCCAAGGATTCATTTGGAAAACTGCTAATATTTTTACGTCCTAACCTTGCACACCACTTATACGCAAAAGGAGAAGAATAGTGTTTTTGAAAAGTTAATATTCATATTCTAAATGTGTGTGTGTCTCTTTTATGTATTAAAATCTCTTCTAGTACAAACTCGTATAAAAATACACTAGCACAAAGTTAAACTATCTTATTACAAACAAAACACATATATATTGGGAAAACAACTGTTCAACTCGTTGCCAACTAATAGCTGCACAAGCCAAGTGTTAATAAACAAAAATGTAATAAATTTATAGAACATTATATTTTGGAAAATAATTAATTTTTGAGATGAATTTCCCAATTTTATATTTAGCAATTTGTAATTTACTATGTTTTGTATTTTATGTAAACTAACTTAAATTTACATAAAATACTAAATTTACTGTATTTATATTTATATTTGTAAATCAGGAAGCAATTTTTTTGTAACTTTTTCCAGATAACCAGATTGGCAACAGTCCGTATTTTTGCATCAAACTAGTTGCAACGTTTTGATGGTAGCGCAGCTAAGCCTAACCAAAATAAAGGTGTTCTTCGAATTTTTTAAAGCAATTTTCTATACTTTAGCGTTATAGGACCAAACGATCATAACAAACCTGTGACTACAAAAATGTGATAAAATTGTAGAACATTATACATATAAAAGAATTATTTTTTTGAATGAAAGTAGTAATTAATTGTGTTTATAAACAGCTGAGTTGAACGCCAGTTAAAAACTTTCTTTGATCAAATTACATCGGATCACTTGATGCATAAAAAAATGTCTTAATAAATTATTCTTTAAAATGTTTTTAAGAGCAATTACTTATGTAGAGTATTCCTCTTTTTAAATTCATTTGACTCCAAGAAAATAAATTATTTTCCTTTAGAGTTCCTAAATGCTTTTTGATGTATCCGGTCAGATTATTAGACTTTGAGTGGCATCGAGATAAGGCGACCACTATAAAACAAAGCTTGAAAAAACCAGAGCCAATCGCCATTGGATTCCCCGTGGACCATCGCATACTAGATCCAAATCTCCTTCGTCTGGACTGTAATTTGTTTTGTATGGTCAAGGAGACTAAAGTTCTTGTTCTAAACCAGCCTTGTTCGTTCGATGAGGTCAAGGAAAAAAGACCATCTCTCAAGAGCTTTCGGATTTCATGTCTCCAAAAAAAAAAAAAAAAAAATTGTAATCTTGTAGAAGATCGCTACAACCAGCTTCAAGAATTCTCTTAACACATATTGTCGTCCTTTCATTTATTTCGAATAGTTAGGCTTCATGAAAAGTATGGTTAACAGATTTTTTTTGGATAAAGCCAAATAGTTAAGGATTTTTATTCGATTAGTTTTTAAGTGTATTACCCCTTTTTGTATAAAATCTTTCTTTTATTCCTATAAACACTCTATAATAATTACTCCTTTAGAATAAAAAATTTGTATTTTCTCATATTATACTTTTTTCTTAAAAATCAAACTCGAGTATTGTTATTACTGACGAAATGTTAATGAAAAAAGATTTTGGGCAGTTGTAACGCCAAGAAAGTAAAATAGTTGAAACTTTTCGCAGTTTCTAGAAAAATTCATATTTGAGAGTCTATGTAAAATAATTGATGTTAATGGGAAATATGTAAAATTTAATTAAACTCTCAAAACGTTTACTTAGTAATTTAATATCAATTAGAGTTATCCATTTGTCCTTTTCCGAAAGAACCTTTTTACTATATTTCTTTTACTGTAAAAATAGAATAACTTTGTATAATTTTTTTAATGTATTAGAAAAACTCTTTTTAAAGCTAACAAAGACAGTTAAATCAGCATAAAAGTTTAAAAAGGAAATAAATTTGGATTTCCCTTGAAATAAAGAAAAAATATATCGTATTAAAATAACTCATAGGTTAGACTTTACAAGTATCGATTTCCCAAAAGCATTCACAAATTAGTATTTTACTCTACTTTCAATCAAAAATGGGAAGACTCTTAAAGAGAAAAGTCAAATATTGTAGAAAATCTTCCTTTTTCAATTCTGCAACAAAATAATCTTATCTATAGCAATAAAGTCTTGGAAAACAGCATTGCAATTGCCTTGGAATCACACACACACACACACCTCACACACATTACACAAAACAACACACGTCACACAACAGTATGAAAACACAATTACACAAAATGCATTCCAAAAACACACACACACACAAAACAAAAAAAAAAACCCCCAAAAAAAAAAAACACTCAGAAATTTTTTTTTTATCTGGGAAAAAAGTTCGAAAGTATTAAAAAAGAGATATATATTTTTAGTGAAGTGAGCCAATTTGACTCATCAAGAGAAATTTTTTGCAAAGAAAATAGTTCCAAATCAATTTAAATAAAAGATTTATTGTTAAAAAATTCATTGAAAATATTTTTAACGTATAAATTATGTTTTTGAAATACATTTCTCACAAACATTTCTATTACATTTAGCACAAAAGTTTTATATCTATTTTTATAGTATGATTCTTGAACTTGACAATTCTTATTGATGAATCAAGTATGAATTTTTGTCATTGGAATAGAAGTGTTCTCGACTTCTTTTATACCTCTTAGCCTTTCAGCCAATAGGAAATAAAATATTTCCTTGATATATTTGCTTGAGTGGTCTCTTTTCGTTCAATGTTTCCCATAAAGTTCCATCAGTAGCTTTTTTGGCTAAAATTTCTGTATCAGAAGATGTATCGATAAACGTTTTAAATCACTTTCGGTTTCAAAATCAGAACTAATATTTAGGGATTGCAATACCAGTATACCGGGATACCGAATATTGGTATTTTGTGCCATTTATACAATTTTGTAATCTTCGGTTTTTCGGTACTTACTAGAAATCTCTCTCATTTAAAATTGTCTCCATTACATGTTCAGGGATCGCTAACATAGCAAAATAGTATACGTTTTTGTTTGTGTATCTCCCTAACCTTAAAAATTAATTAGATTGGGGATATAAAGTGGCACACTGTACAATCAAGAGAAGTAATAAAATAGGAGAATCATCCAAGGGATGGGCCAAAACTATCCTATTACAGCTCAGAGTGGTATTGCACATGCGCAGGATTCATAGTCTAATATTCGTATATGTGAAAATAAGGTTGTGGTTGTGAACAAAGTGTGGAATATTTCGATATATTTCAAATTGTTGAGTTTGTTATTCACATTGTATTTGTGCATATCATACTTTAGGGTACAAAATATTTTTCAGATTCATTATACAAATATTCATAAATAATAACCCATAATAATGAATAAGAATAACTTTAAAGAACATAAAAAATCATTTGATAATACTTCGGTTTGGTTTCATTATTCATATGATGAAAAGAATATGGTGGCACAGTGTAATTAAGATGTTCCTTTTCTTTTTTGTGATTCTTTATATCCTGTTATAATTTATAAGTTACAAATTATTTTTGTAATATTTACACTCTCTAATAAAGCAACTGGCAAATAAAAAAAAAAAAAACTAACATGTTTTTTTTTCTAAAATTTCTACTACCGGTATTAAAACCGGTATCCCGGTATTAAGATCTAAAAAATACCGAATACTGGTATTGGACTTTTGGTCCGGTATTGAAATCTCTATTAATAACCCTGTCACTTTTTTCCCTAGGAGCTATATAACAAAGACCTTCATCTTCAATGCTTGAAAATTCAATTTGAATTGACTTCCTCCTCTGATTTAATTTCGTTATCACATTAATCCCTTGATTGTTGGCCAGGCGCGATATGAACAATAAATTTCATATGTTATGCGATTAACTGTTAAATCATTCTTGGCTCACAACTGTTAAAATAGGTGTACCACATTCGTTAATGGGAAATGAAAGGGTCTGCGGGAAAGAGAAATCAACACATTTACATATATTTCATTACTTCACTAAAAACCAACGTATGTTTTTAAAAAAATATAATTAAGGTTTTATATAAGTTAGTAATCAAATTTTTAATGAGTCAAATAGGTGTAGTCAGTAAATTTAGTGTTAATAGAACTATTATTTAAGCTAGAATTACAAAAAATTCAAACTTTCCCTTTTCAAAAAGTGTGTGTTAGTCATTTTCACTATTACTTGAAATTTCATCTTAGTACCAAATTTTATTCAACAAAAAATGTTGTTAATCACTTCTTTAGAGTACGGTCTCTTTTGCATCCTATTATGAGTTTCATTTTTACGTGTTTCTCATTCATTTAATATTAGCATTGTTACCTTCTGTCAATTGAAAGTCTTCCAACGAGCTCATGTCATTTATCGAAATTTGTTTGAATAAATATGCTGACAATGAAAGTGAACGACATGTTTCTAGTTTTAACGCAACATTTGTATGCATCACTGGAAGAAAAAATTGCGATTGGAAGTAGAAAAGATTTTATTTCCTCCTCAACCGACGCAGACATTGAATCCCAGCAAATTTAAGTTCAGGGTAATTTCCTCTTAACCACAAAATGCACTCGCTTCCTACATCTTTTATGAGAGAAAATCAAAAAGTAAAGATGATTTAGTGTTTTCACTGAAATAAACAAAAATTTCATGTGTGTCTGACGTCCCCACGAGCATACTTGAAGTAAAATAAAAGAGGTAACATACAACCTACCCCATTTACTCGAATTTCATGAAGGGGAAGAAATGTCACCCGCATTCCCTTTTGGCACGGATCGGAAACATTTAAAAGGGCCCCAACCCCCAGCTGTTGACACACGGAGCTAACAGCTGGTGGAATGAGCTCAATAAGACTGAACAATAAGTACCTGGCTAGTTACCTATTAACATATGACATAAGTCTGTAATGAAGGAGGGTTGAATTGGACAAACAGCGGCGCCTCCTTCCGCAAGTTGCAAACAACAAAGGACAGGAATAAGAGCCCTTAACGACTGGCCCTGGTTTTTTTTGTCTCAGTCGCCCCAAGGCATGACGACGTAGTGAGGACCAGAGGTAAAGGGATCAAAAAAACACCCTGCCAGGGTCAACAGCTGCCCGCCGAAGTGGCGCTGGACATCGTTGCACTGAACGCGAAGGTTCCTCCGTCCCATACTTAAAGGTTTTTGCGCTTGAAGTTTATTTGCCTTGATAGCTGGAAGGGGGTTTTAGGGGTACGGGTGGCCGGAACAAACTGAGGGGGTTTTGGGAGGTCCGTTGGTAATTTAAACATAGAACGATAGGTGGTTAAGTGATCTTGGGGAAACCCACTGTTTCCCCGGTGTCGGATGATTTTACTATTGATACGGAAGCCTGTGGGTTGCATAGAAATTAAGTAAAAGTTAAAATTAAGAAATTAAAATTAAAAAAAAATTAGATTGAAGGGCTTCCCCACGGGAATGACCGAGAACTACTGTATGGAGGGTTATAAGAGTCCAGGGATTCTTTTGGGCCTTTTTTTTAAATTTTGGGTCGTAGTTCCCCCGGTTAAATATTTTGTTTTTTGATATTAGGGAAAATTTTCAAAGAATTTTTTTTCTAATTTTTGAATGTAAGATTTAAAAGTTAAGATTTAAGAGCTTTATAAATATTTTTATTTCTAGTATATATACATGTATGACTTATTGATCTAATTAGAGAATTTTGAGCATAATATAGAATTTTAATATTAGAGTTAGCTGCATATCCCCACACAGGACATCCGTGTTAATATCGCAAAACAGCGTATAGAGAAGTACTTTATTGTGGATATTCATTCAAAATTTCCCGGGGAAAATTTAAAGGGGTAAAAGCAAAGCAACCCGGGAATTTATCACGCGTGTAAAATATGTTGTTTCCATGAAAGATTTTTTTTAGTAAAAGACCTAGGTATTTAGTTTTTGGGAGACCAGTGTAGTGATGGGGAAAAACAGGGGGGGGGGTGTGCACGGCTTTTTTTCCTGGTGACCCAGGGGGTGAGTCGGAATCGAACACTAGATAGCAGCAAAAGCCTAACGATACTGGAATTATGCATTCCTTCCGTAAAGAGTCGGCACTAAAATCGACAGTGATTCAAAACGGCAACGGCACTCGCGTCAACTAGACCAGCCCTCAACGTCAATGGAAAAACGTTCCAACGATACTCAAAGCAGTAATTGGCTGGAAAAACAACCTTCTGAGTATCGTCCAGAAAGTCAAACAGAAAAAAAAATTTTTTTTTTCTTCTCTAGGAAGAGGGTATGCAGTGGCGCTTCCTTCCGCAAGTTGCAAGCAACAAAGAACAGGAATAAAAGTCCTTAAAGACTGGCCCGAATAAGGATTCATTTTGTCTCAGTCGTCTAAAGCATGCAAGGCGTGCACTTCAGACCCGAGGTTAGCAAGATCAAATAACACTGCACCCAAGCAGCAATTAATGTCCCCATGGGTCTTCTTCCCCCTCTGTCATCTTGTCACCGAAACCTAAATGCATTCCCCCTGCACAAAAGACGTTCTATCGACAATTGCCCTTATTAAAAACATTCAAAGAACTACAATTACATAACTGGCGAAACACTTGAAGATCGATTTCGAATCAACGCATAAGCATATAGAAAAATTAGGGTATCATAAAGTTTACAAGAGGTTTGGTACTCAGGAACTGACATAAGAGTGTTCCCCTCCTCTGTGTAGTACCATCGGATGTTTCCATATCTTCGACTCTCAGAAGAGATAGTCGACAATCAAAATCCTTCCCTTGACGGGTACGTATACTGATTGCATTCATACGAAAACTGTATTCCCATGCAGAAAAGTAAAATGTATAGTTCTGCTCTTTAGGAAGTAAGAGACACTATTTTTGAAATTTGCAATTACTTTTTTTCACTTTTCCTGGTATTAATTATTATATTTTACCTTAAATCAAAATTTTTCAGGATTCCTCTCTCCAACTGAAAGTGCGGAAGATAATTAGTTAAATTATTTCCAGAAATTTTCTTCTTAAAAATTATCGTTAAAATTATTCTTCTCTTTTTAAATGAAGAATGTAAAAATATGGCGTAACATTTTCTTTTAACAGTTACTTTCTTCTATTTGAAAAGTGTGTAGTTAAACGTGGTTCTTGGAATGTTTAACATAGACTTTACTTAACAATTCGAATACTGATATTTTACTTTGACGTAGCCTCTGATGTTTCTATTGTTAATATTTACACTCTAGATGAAAGCACAATTTTCACAAATTGTTTTCTGGTTGTCTCAAAGTTCCTTAAGCTATCTGTTTTGTAATATAATGCAAATAAGGGAATAGGAAGAAAAAAGTTGTAAGTCAATATTTATACTTTCAGAAAAGTGAAATTATTTAACAAAGCAAAAAAAAAAACCTGCAGAAAGATTATTTATAACCTTCAACTTAAAGCTCTGGATTTCATATCAAAAGAAAATTTGGCATTTAAAGGATTTTGGGAGTACTAAGTTTTATTTCTACGTTTATATTTTGTATAAATATTTTCTAAAAACTTGTACATCTTCGAAGCGAAAAAACTATTCAAATAATTTTGAATAGTCCCTCTCTGATCTAATTTCTCTCAGATATTCTGCTAATACACTTAAAAATTAATAATTAGGAATAATAAAATATGAAAACCATTCATTAAAGGACAGAATAGGACAGTGAGAATAATTCGGAATGCATTGTTAATATACCAAAAGGATATTTTAGCATGAACTCAATTTTTCTATTTCTTCTGTAGACTTGTATTTAGAAAAAAATAATGAGTATTTTCTTGTTTTTTATTTAGTCTTCTCAAATTCTCATGATGTCTTATCAACATTTTATGTCGAAAGGAGAATTATCCACCCCCTCAAACATATAAATCAATAAAACTCCATTTTCTTAATTCTTCGCGGGCTTCTTTTCATATGTTTTTACATAGTTTCTAAATTTGCTTTATATCGTATTTTATATAATTATCGCATACTTTCTTTAGATTAAAGCCAAATATTCGAAATATTTTTCTCTTATCTAAAAGCCAGGCATTTACTACTGCAGATCATACGTAAAAATAGTTTAAGAACTACTACTGTTTTTATATTAAATTCTTAATTGGGAAAGGAATTCCATAGAAGGTATACTACATTTGTATTTGAATCAATCGATTGTTTACAGCAAGGGTGTCAAACTCAAAGGCTTACTTGGGCCAAGCAAACAAGGTTTAACTTTAGGTGGACTGCCAACAAAAATCAGTATTCATAGAAAAGTAAGTTTATTTTGAATAATACATTATAATAGACATAAAAAAATTGAACAAGAAAAATTTAATGTTTACGTCCTGACACTTGACATCTCTTCTCTCCTACTATCTTTCCTATTCGGAAGAAATTGGAATTTATATTTTGATATTTTATTATATATATTATTGTATGTTCCCGATATACTGACTGGGCCACGAGTTTAATACAGCATATATAATGTATTCCATATATTATATTTTATACTTTAATGTAAAAAAAATTGGGTTTTTAAGTACGACAAATTTAAACAAAAAGAATCGCAATTATGGACACATAAATTTTCAAGACATAATATCATCTATGTGGTAATGCGTGATAACCTTACACACTTAACCTCAGACACACACACACAGTACCTTTATGACTTAGGAACTTCTTTGAGAAGTATCTTTTGTGACGTCATAACAGGGGGAGCGAATTCAGTCACACAGCTAAGCATTAAAAATAAGTTTTTTTTATTTCTGAAATACGTAAATATTATCTAAATTAAAATTATAACATCACACGCTATGACTCCATCATTTCATTTTGCTGGGAAAAAGAATTCGAGGGTGGTCTCCCCACAATGGTTTCGATCCCACAAGATCCGTCAACAAGAACTGCCAGCGTTCTTCTCTCTGCCCATCGCGACCAGGCCAACACGTGAAGAGAATTTATTTCCGATCTGAGGGCGCTTGCTCCCACAACTTTCCTTTCCGCTAGATTAGATAACGTTAGTCGTTCGTCTTCCTCCTTCTCCCTGAATCTATCCTTTTAAACTCCAAGGGCGGGTCAACTACACATCCCTTGTCATTTATCATTGGAAGCCCCAAAAGTTGCCACTTCACTGGTGCGGATCGAGCAATGGCTCTGGTCCCTCTCGAACACTCCCGCTACAAAGGCTTGTCCAAACAACTGGTCTATGATCCACCTCGTCGCCATTTCCTCATTGAAGTCTCCTGCTGCCGTCCTCCGAGGCGCCAGTCTCCTAAGACAGACAAGCCCCGTCAATGGACACACAAAGGGTCTATGCCCCGTCCTTTGTGCTTACAGGCATACTGGAGTTGAAAGTTCAGAAGCCAAATAAATGATAATGACTTCAAAGCCATGTGTTCTGTCTCCAGCTCATAAGGCGAGCCACCTGTTCTCCATATCTCAATCTTTACAGGTAAAGAAGGGTTTGAGCTGTGTTATTGTGCCGTCATTACACTTTATAGAGTATTGCGATGGGCTGAAGTTCGTTCTATTAACATTATGCACAAGCAAGTCTATAGACAAAAAAAGGACTGTCTGACATACAATAATATAAACAAGATAATAGCTCACTTCCATTGTAGGAAAAATAAAGGCAATTAAGTCAAATATAAAATCTAGTGATACCTAAAGTCAGAAAAGTCAATGAAAATACAAATTTTTCTTTTATGCCCTTTAAGTTCTTTGAAAAATTTCCACACCCATAGTTATAGAGTTTGAACTTATTTTATATACTAAGTGTTGAGCTCCAAAGCATTTGTTGCAATGCCAAAACCACACGTAATAAACTAAGAACACAAATTGTTTTTACTTGTTTAGCAAGAGGAATTCCCTAGACTCTCTACCAGAAAGGTAAAATAATGATAAGCCTCGAGTTGAGATAAATGGGATAATTAAGAAATTTAAGCAAGCTATAGTATATTACCAGGCAAGTTGAAAAAGAGTAATTCACGTAACTGGAAACAATTCTAAATCTAAAGCCATCCTATTCACAAAGATAAATTCTCTTAATGGCTTCTAAAATGATGGGTTGAGTAAACCCTCTTTAAGAAGTAGTGCAAATCTCCAAGACAGTAATTACTTCTCCTTATCTCTCCTCAATTACTTCCAAGATTATTATTAAGAGCTAAGAACAGAAAACGCGGGTCTTTTCATATTTTCATATACAAACTTCGGAAATTAACTGCAAAAAGTGAATGGGTAGATATGAAAATTATCACACTTTCAAACAAAGCAAATAAAAGTAATAATGATCCTTACGTAGCTTTTTACATCAGTTTAAACATAAAGAATTTATGGACATAAGATTTAAATACTTTACAATAAATTTATAATAATATGTAATATAATGCTTGTGTGATTCTCTCTCTTAGTCTCCTAATATTTTAGCAAGTAAAAAAATAATTTACTATTTATCTATAATATAATTGAAGTACAACAGTCAAGGTACACAATAAGGTTATTATACATGTAGAGTTTTGAATTCCCCATACCGTATTGATTAAAATTCTTTTTTTTCTAATGGGCTACATATTGGCAACTAAATCTTTGCAGACCCGCAAATTCCCAAATGTAAGAGCCATTTCCTGGTGGCACCATCTAGTGGTGGCTCTCGCTACCAAATTTTGAAGCTTAGATTTATTTTATTTCAAGCTTTCGTTAGATGTTAAATATTGCCGTGATTTAACTTTCCTGAGAGTAGCAAATTGATACTCAAGGGATCTTTTACGTAGTCACTCATATGACTGCGTGACCTTCGATTTTCGAATCCAGAAAATTTATTGACTCCAGCCAGGATCGAACCTTTAAACTTATACTAACGCTACTAAATGTTGTTAGGTAGAGAAAGTTTTCAATTGTTATTGTTTAATTAGTGAACCTTTCGGACATTAATTTTGTGAAACGATTTTCAGTTTAATATGAATTTTTTAACCGTGTTACATCTTTAGCTACATGAATTACAAGTAGATAACTTTGTAGGCAAGTAAATTGGAGAGCTTAAGATTCATAAAAAAAGACTAATATCAGAAGAATAGATCAACAAAGCAGCTTTTTCATTAAAATACTATTTTGAGTTAAAACTAAAGTGCGTTAAGTAGAAATAAACATTGACAATTACAGCATTCCAAATGAACTATGAATAGTATTAAGTGAAAGAGACTTGAACTTAATTAATCTGTCTTTACATACATCACTTCTTCACGAAAGGTTTACATTAACAATTTATAGTACAACAGTAGACTGCTACAAGATTGCCCCTCCAATTTGTCGCGGCCCGAAGGTCATGGATGCGAAAGGATTCGAGGAAGAAGCAGACATGATCCCAAAAATAGCTAATTTTATTCTATCCTTGGCACTTTACAACGTATACAAATTTAAAATTTAACTCTAGAAGCAATCAGAAATCCTAACCCCGAACAGGATATACTAACTCATTGAAAGTACTTATCTGTAGTTAAAGCTCCTTCTAATGATCCTTCTCGAAGCCCGATAGCTTGCTCAGCTCCAAGGTTGACTATTTTCCCGATTCTTGGTGGAGCCTACGTCGACTTCTAATCTCAAGACTCGCGACCACCCAGTCGCTGTTAACATATACTAATACTAGGATTTCACGCTGATCAGTCAACGCTTAACTATTAACTCACATACTCAACGATAGGCACTTAGATAGTAGTTACATTTTCATAAAACCAAGTCACCTCTACGAAAAGCAATTTTTAAACTAAAATTACAGTTAAAGAATATTTTCCCCAAGAGGATTAGTAGAAGAACCCGAATAGTACCCGTTCCGAATTTCACAAAGGTAGACGAAAATTGATTTTCCTGTCGTATTTCGTGCAGTACGCTTGCTGTTCCTGATCCACAGATTAAACAGATTCATCCAAGCATGTTTTAAAAAATCTGCAGAAGTGAGACATTCGTATTCTTTGATGAGAATAATAAAGTACTTTTGCAAGCTTCTCACAACATCGAAAGGACTCTAATAAGAAGTTTTCAAGGCCTTCGTAGAAGAAAGTTAACGAACGAAGACATGATTGTACATTTTCAAATCTTTTGTACCTAAACTCCCTGAGGTTCAAACTGAAAGAGGAAGAGTTGGATTTACGGTTCGAAAACTTCGTTGTAAAAGGCCTAACTTAGCCAAAGCATTGAAGAACCTTTGAGCTTCCCATGCAGGTGGAAAGCCGATGCTCGATCCATGATTCAAACCGGCAGAGACGTTAAAATCCTTGCACAGAATTGTACAATGACAGAAAGCTCATCCATTGTGTCTGATTACAGGTCCAAGCCTACTTCAATGGATGATGAAGACGTTCTATCATACTGTTACACTATGGAGTAAAAGATGTAGTACCAGATAACAGAACAGCAAGGAATCATGCCAGAGCTTCAATGAGTCTCGATTCAAATTGAGTGTTTTTGTCAAATAATAAATTGTAAGGAGGCGTACAGAAGGGTGAAGCTCAAATACTTAGACATGACCACCATTTCCGTTACCAAGTCAAGCCTAGGGGTGGTTTCCAGCCGATCTCTTAAACCTATTTATTAGAGTGAGGCAATATACACACCAGCGTGAAAACTTTAAAACGTTCAAGACCCTTTCCCATATATGTGATCATTGTTCATGATGACACCTGTATCAAAATCCGTGAGAAACGCCTCTTGCTCTTCGCTAGTTAGGAACTTAGATGTGCTGGAAGAAAGATTAATCGTTAACACATAAAAAATAACAAATTAAAAAATTCTATATCCAAAGTTTAACTGTGACTTTTTGGATTACGTCTATACAACAAACAAAAATAATAATTTATTTTCATATTCCTCTTCTTTTCGTCCTGAAAGAGTTAACAGGCAACTTTTTCAACATATAACCATGAAATTGTTGAAAAGGGCTTTTGAAGAGCAATGCAGTGAAAGGTATCTCAGTAGAAAAGGTATGTAAATGCAAATATCAACACACTATGACATCACAGGGACATCGCGCAACACTGGAAATGTAAGTGCTCAGTACCAAGGCAACTTAAAAGAAAGAAGAACGTATTCGCAGACATTACTTAGAAGTTCAAGGGAAATTGTACGTTCATAATGGCTACTAATAACCATTAGGATAACTTTGTAAGTGGTACAATAATCGACAAGCTTGAAGAATGCATAGTTTGACTAATGTAGAAAAAGAGTTTAATATTGATAAAAGTGTAGACTCAAGAAAACCTTCTAAATGGCAGGTACAGTTGTACTTTTGTATGTAAATAAATTTTCAGTTTTCAATCGACACAAGCGTTAGAAAGTCATGCCTTTATCATGTTTGGCAAAATGTACTTAGAAGCCAAGAGCTTCAAAAAACAGCGAATTGCCGAATCCAACAACCATATACCTCATTAAAAAATCCGCAAAATGACGTACTGAGAAAAATTTGAATGACATGTCTCTAATAGTTGTAAATCTCAAATCTTTTCTTTAGTTTGCTTACACTATACGACACATACCACCTTCCGATGATTTTGAAAAATTACAACTTCCACCAAATCATTGCGTGCTTCTCTAACTTATGCCGTGTTTGTCACTCATTCTTTTACTGTAAAATGTATTCGCTGGATAAGAAAAATCTCTCAATATTTTCGAATTTCATGCCTATTCGACTTGTTCTCGGTCAACGAACATGAACCAACTTTGCCAGTTTAAAGCACACTGCACCATATGCATACTTTGTGAGAGATTCATTCCTCTCTCTTGCCCGCCTAGAGGTGTGGGAGGAAGGGAAGAAACACTAGCCACATATTCAAAAACTATCTATTTATTGATATCACAAAATAACAACACTGATTCGATTCATTTCAACGAGAAAGATGTTCTCAATGTAAACAACATGTGGATTAACAGCGAGATGCATGAATTATGAGAAGACTATCAATATCGACCCTCTTATTGTAGGATCAATCTATTGTCCCAATTATCTTAACACGGTTAAACTTGAGGACCCATCGTCACTTTAATGCTTTCACCTATCAAATATTTGAAATACGATATAAAATACTATAATGCCCGATCAGTAGCAATCTATTCTATCTCTTCACTTTCTCTCTTGCTAGCTTGAAAGCTTAGACTTTATAAAGCAAACTAAATTAAAATATCCCGGTTTCTTCTTCAAAGGGTTGGTTGTGAATAAACGCGAAGTAATAGCCCAAAGATTTCCCTAAGAGGATTAATTGAAAGTACGCGGATAGATCCGTCTCAACTTGAGACTTCAATAATGTTTCATCCCCAAATGAGATTATTCAATATACTTCAAATTTAAAATGCATTTGACAATGTCCTTCGTTTAAAAACTTAATGAGTATTCGTTATACAACTAGAATGGGTATTTTGTAATTACTCATCGTGCAAGTGACTAAACAAAGGAACGAATGACGTCAAACTATTTTTATGCTTTAGATCAGTGGTTCTTAAACTGGGGTTCATGGACCCATTGGGGTCCGTGAAAGTCTCTCATCTAATGTTAAAATTTCCTTTTTTATAGTCACTAAAAGACCACATAGAAAATTTGAAAGGTGTGTTACACAGACAAGATCACTAAATTTTTCCCAATAAAAATAGTTATTAGCACATGTATTACAATCCAGAATATTAATTCAGCTTTTTTTACAAGTACGTAGCCATTACTAAAAGGTAATTTTTTTCAAAATCGTATAATAAAAACACAAGTGCAAAGATTAGGAGCTCAATTCACATAGTCCGCCAATACAATAACTATGGCATCCATCTTGATTTCATAATCGCATTGCGTCTGTATTAATTATTTATTTGCACCTACACTATTTATTAATTTGAAACTAGTATTTTGTAATATTTTTAAATACATATACAGGGTGGTCCCGAATTCATGGTACAAACATTAAGGGTAGATACAGGACATTGTAACAATCACTCATTGTTAAGGAATGTATGGGTGCAAGTGAGACGCAAACAGGGGAAATAAAAGAAAAGAGAAATTGAGTTATCGGCTGGATTGCGTTGCCGTAGGGGGCAGTATATGGTTAGCCACCGTTCAACATGATGCATTCTCAGTAGGGAAAGTGCATTCACAATTATGCTAACGTCTACGATGGAGACCTTACGTAGGTTGAAAATGCATACTTGCATTACATGTATGGCCATGCGAATGGTAACGGCAGAACTGGGCGATGAATGTATCACACGCAGTTTCCTGATCGAAGAATGTCGGATTACATAATTTTCAGCGGTTTCGTCAACTTAGTAGACATGTTCGTTCCATGCTGGTCGACGAAGAGCTGTACGCAATCAAGCCTGGAAGAAAGCACCTTGAACGTTGTGGCTGAGAGAACCGAATCAAGTACAAGAGCTGTTGCTCATCACGTAAGTGGGAATCATCAAACCATTTGTAGAGTTTTAAACGAAAATCGCTTACGCCTCTTCCATTTTTAGCGAGTACAAGCTTTGAATCCGGTAGACTATCTTCTCCGAGTGCCAGTGACGATGCAGTTGTGTGCGCTGCAGCTGAGCTTTATAGCTCATGTGCTGGACAGTTATGAATAGTTACTGAAAACATTATACTTGTCAACGACTCTTTCAATAAACACTTCGTCTTTCATTTCGTTTCTTATTTTTTGTGTCTGTGTCTTACCGCGTCACTTGCGCCGCCCATACATTCCTATACAATAAATGATTGTTACAATGTCCTATACCTACCCTTAAAGTTTGAACTATGAATTCGGAACCACCCTATATAATTAGATGCTACGGTTTCCTTAGAGGAAAAAAAGTATTAAAAACATCTTTATAAACAGCAGAGACAGTCTTGCGACTATTGAGGAACTTTTAAATCACTCATTTTGCATTGAGAGTCAGGAAGGGATGTTCAAAATTTTGGGGGTGATCTGCAATGTCAGGCTGATATATAAAAGGCCTTGATCGAAAGTTCAAGAACCGCTGCTTTAGATAACTAATCGTGCTAACTATTCTAAAATATATAAATATCGTCAACCACTTCCCTGTAATAGTTTTGATTCCATTTTGATTCTTTAAGTACAGATTCTAGCTAAGGTTTTAATACAAAGAAATCTTTTAAGAAGGAACCTTTTTTCAGCTTTACTTAAAACAAGGTATAAAGTTCTGCAGTGAAGTCAGATATTGCTCTCTTTATGGCCTACATCAAGAGTTGTATGAAGTTTTTCAAACTCAAATGATAACACTTAAATAGAGAGATAAAATGGCGCACGAAGTAGCTCCAGAAATCTCAAAAACTTTTCTCCTTCGTAATCCTGAAGCACGTCGCTCTTCTTTCATAAACGACTTTTTACGACGCACAAAGGAATGAAAAAAATAGAACGTTTTCTTCACTGCTGTAATGATTTGTGCGATTCCCAGCCGGTACTCAAAATGGGCGTACATTTGACTCGCCCTGTTTTCACTCCAGAATTTTTTTTTCTTTTTATCTCTCTTCCAATGTATCACTATTTTAAAAAAATATTTTTACTCAAAAAAAAAAAAAAGAAAAGGTATATATTTATTGTGTATAATAAGAGAAGTTTGGTTCCTTAAATAAATCCGTATTTTTGCAATTGAGAAATAATGTAAGTGTATTTTTTTCCAAACGACGGATCCTAAGAGCTGTTTTTTGGAGGAACTCAAGTTGAGATGGCATTTGGCGCAGACGCTCAAATTTAAAACTCTACCGTGCTTTCAGGGAACCAGATATTATCGAATATATTAAAATCTAAAGAATTAAATGGGCTGGCCACATTATTAGAATGAACAAAGAACTTTCAACACAGAACATCTTTTTTGTCTAATCCCACGGGAACAAAAACTAGGGTCGACCGAGGCTCAGGTGGGTTTACTGTCTAGAAAGGGACCACCACCCAGAGAGTAGCTAATTGGAAGACAATTACCAGAAAAAAAAAAGAACTGACCCGGAGGAAATTTTGTTCAGAAGGCCAAGACCCACCCTGAATTGGTGCGCCATTGAAAATTTTTTCCCAGGCGAGTAAGAAAATTGTGAATTAAATATTCTTTTTTTTGGAGGGGGTATAGTTTACACTTCGGCGACAAACTGTTGACCTTGGCAGAGATTGTAACGTCTTCGTTCTCGCAGGCGTCTGTTCGACGTCTTTGCGGAAACGATCCCCACACATGTAGAGACATAGGTACAACTTTGAATTATTGCGTAGTACCATTTTGGATCGTCCGCCAACCTTTTGACATCGCGAGGGACCTATTTTCTCATCTCTGGCAGGATGCAACCACAACTGCAAAAGCTCCACCGACCTTGACCCACCAGGAGAGGGAGAGTGAAGAGAGAGATGACCCCTCGAAGGAAGGAGGTTCTGAACTTTCCAGGGAGTGGTCGCCGAAGGAAGCTTCCCTCTCACAAAGAACTGTTTTGGAACTCTAATAATCTTTTAATAAGTTTAATAACAGCAATGTATAATTCTGTAAATAATAACGGTGACGTAAATAAACTCAATTTTTAAATTAATCCATGTCACGCTACCATTAATCATATCAAACGTCACAAGGTGTTTATTTAAGCCACCGACCTACCGGTCCGCAGCAACGCCGTGCATGCCTTTGACGACTGAGATGAAAGGAATCCCTCTTCATGTCAGTCAAGAGCTTTTATTCATGTCCTTTGTTGTTTGAGGCTTGCAGAAAGAGTTTTTTTTCTGTTTGACTTTCTGGACGTTACTAAGAGGAGGTTGTTTTCCAGCCAATTACAGCAAATTGTTATACATCTTTAGTAGGTTTGAGTGTCGTTGGAACACTTGTCCTTTGACGCGTTACGGGTAACCTCTTGTTGAGATTGCGGGTCTAGTTGACGCGTGCGTCGTTGACGCTTCGAATCCCTAGTGATTTATTGAGAATGTCTTAGTTAAACTCGCTATGGAATGAGTGCATAATCAACCATCATCGTTAGGCTGTGCTGCCACTTAGTGTTCAATTCATGGATATCCACTATGGTAAGAAGCTGTTGATGACGAAGGAGGGGCCGCTGCAGCCCTATTGATTGCTTACCGATGTCTCGCACATAGAAGAAACATGATACCCATTGAAGACGTGCATTGATGCGTTTTCATCCATGGGCAGGTGACAAAAACATCTGTGAGCGGGTACCCCACTCTGAAGAATTCTTCATATTTTGTCATACATGCCGTGTCTTGAGTGAGTTAAGTGTCAAACATGCGCCTTGACTATATTATTGCCAGCCATTAGCAGAGTTCCACAACATCTTGATTTATGCTAAAAATAAATTCAAAATTGATTCACATTAAAAATGTTATTAAATTCAAATTGAAAACAATCCGCAGATTCCTGACTAAAATAAGATGTATTTTAGGGTATGAATGTGTTATTTACAATAATTATCCAATATTTATATTCTTACTTTCAGTTTCGAATTCTTTTTTCCTGAAATAAGAAAATTTTACAAAATTTAAAAAAGTAAAGGCCGCTGTAGTCAAGCAGCCATGCCATTGTAATGATTTCTCTCAAATCTGGGTTAACTATTTATTTCAATATGAAAATCATCAAAATAATAAATAAAAGGGTATATTCTATTACAGTTCAATATCAATTTTGAGTCTCTTCCGTACTATCTCCCGTTTACTCGATCTTTCAAGCCAGGAGACCGCTGTACTTCGCGGGCCCGTTATCGCTCTTCCTATCGCTCAAGGGACGGCCGAACCGCTCTCTTCAAAGATCCAGTCTTTTTTCTCCGGACTCTCTCGCCCTTTTTATATCATCTCTTTCTCCTAGTCAGCGACCGCTCATCTCTTTGTCGGCCTCAGTCCCCATGGTCCTGCTGCCGAATTCCGGTCTCGGCTCCCTTGATGTCGTACCCCTCTGCCACGCCAAATACGGTCTCGTTTCCGCTAGTCCCAAAGAGGCGCCAAGGCTGGGTGTATATTTGTATGTTCTCAGACGCGACGGCGTCACCGAGTTCTGGGAAAATGAACACACAAAGATAAGGCGCCTCTTTTTGACAGTCCGGTCAGCTGGGCAAAAAGGTGCCGAACTGACCCCCCAGTTTCGAAATTCCCTTCCCAGCAATTAGGGAAATTCCTGGAATTTTCGCAGCTTCTGTCGGCAAGGGATCTGTTGGAAAATAGGGGAAAGAGATATGCTTCGTCACACCATCTAGCTCATGGCCCATAATGCGATCCACAAATTGTACTTAGATCCGTCGTATAAAAGCGTAGGTGCATGTCAAATTTGTTCGGGACTCACCTGGCATGGCGTAGACGTAAAGAGTAGGGCGTCAACTCGATTATATTCGTCGCCAAATGACCTTGACTCAAAATCACGAAATAGAGAAGAGCAAAGTCGGGCATGTATAGTCAAGTGATCAAGATTTTCGAACCAGAGACATTTGAAATAACAATATTACAAAAGAGGCAATGTGATTTTAATCCAAAAATAATAATATGTGAAGCTTATTTAAAAATTAAATATTTATAAGGAATGGCAAAAAGACGGACCATAGGGCGCCCTCTCCTGGCCATGTAGACACTTAACCAGTCAACCTGCCAGCTCGGTGAGGAAAGCACATGCCAATGTCCACGCATGAAGAATCTGTCGTTGTTTGTGTAGTATTAACAGTGTTGATGTAATTGTAACTGTGCTCAATTTGCATGTGCGATTATTTAAAATTATTTGAGCTAACCACCGTAGTAATTTTTAAGTGCAGGTTATAAATGGCAACCAACGAAAAATTATCAAGTTCAATTTCTAAACAACTAGCTCATAAGGAATTTTTAAAATTATTTGAGCTAACCGCCGTAGTAACATTTTTGAGTGCAGGTTATATATTTAACAAATTAAATTCAACTTGTTTAATCACCACCAACAAAGATACTAGCAGACAGATGATTTTACCAGGGGAATAATGAGTGGACTCAGAAGACCAGGTCCGTACTTGAAATCTCATTAGACACCAACCTAGAAGCTCTTACGGTGCACCGACTGTGGGAAAGATTATTGGAACAAGGAAATAGGCAATTTTTTGAGGGTGTAGAAAGAGCAGAGAGACGCGCTAATTTGTAGGAGTGTGCCGTCGACGTCATGATAGGTCTGATCCAGGTGAACCTGTAGAACCCTGTGTAGCATCATGGTTTGGGCTGCCATGCCGTACAATAACAGGTCTATTCTGGCTCTTATTCATGACATTATGAAGGCCTAATAATATTATATAGGTGATGTGATGCAGCCAGTGATACTCCTCTTCTTTCAGAAAATGCCCAATGCTCGTTACGGGCCGTCAATTGACCACGGTTCAAAATTACGAAGTCCGTCAACAAAAGCCCTCGTGTAGCTGAACAGTGCGAAGTTAATATTCACTCACTCACTCGCTCTTTAACGGCAAAGTCCACAAGAATGACCATTGCACATTTCAGCCAACGCGAGTTGAAAGATGCACAAATGCTTTCCCCTTGTATATTACATTACCAAAAAACTAATATATGAAGGGTGATCCAAAAAAAAAGGATTACAAAGCAAATAAAATAGACACAAGATACAAATGAGAATTAAGAAGCATGTGGTGGTCACTTTTCTACATAATCACCAAACCTGTTTAGGCATTTATCAGACCGTTGAACCAATTTGTTTAACCCGTTAATAATCAGGTCCTTGGCCATTGAGCCAACTCTTGGCAGCTGTTCCGGATAAGGTTTCTTCAATCCCCTCGTCTAACCAATCCTCGTTCAATCCAGCTCGATGATCCCCTTGGATCACTTTCTACACGTACCGTGTTGAGGCAGAGTTGCCAGAAACTTATGCAGCAAAGTAGCACGAAGAGGGAAAAAAAGTAGCAAAAAGTAGCGAATCGATTCTCTCTTGAAATTCATAAATATAATTTTTTTAATTTTGTAAAACTACGTTAAAATGCTTAACTCATTTAACTCATTTAAAATACATTCAAATTCTTCCCGCTAAATATCGTGATCTGCTTTGTATTTTTTAGAAATTTCTGAATTGTATTGAAGCATTTGTAGCGATGAAATGAAATCAACGCAACAAGTCCCTCATTCTTCCAAAGTGATTTTGATTCTGAGAATGACTTAAACATTTCGAGGCACATTCGATTCCTTAATTTTGTGTTTTTTGACGTCACTCTGGAAAATGCCCTTTCTACAGTGGCATTACTTATTGGTAGGTTGTAAGGCTTTAAAGCAAATATAGTTATATCTCTTAATATTGGATTCAAAAATGCACTCAGTAATTTGCAATGATCAACATAATCACTTTGAAAGAGCAAATTAATCCACTCAAATTCTGCTAAAATTGGCAGCTGTAATTCAACAATATTTAATTCTATCCTTGTATTTACTTAAGTAAAGGGATAGTAAAAGAAGTAGTTGATTAGAAAGAGAGGAATTCAGACAGTGGGGCAACGGAGAATATTAGGGCCCCTTGCAAAGTCAATTTTAGAACCTCAAGCCTTAATATGTACTTGGCGTCAGTCAGGCTTTGAGCTCCCTAGAATCCCTGGGCCCCTCGCAATGCGAGGTAATCCGAGCCACTGAATCTAGGTAAAAACCCTTCAGAAGGGATTTAATCAGATTTTTATCACATAATCTCTCTAGATGACGAAAGCTTACTTTTGTCATTGTAGGCAATTTTTTATAAGTTCAGTGATGCAATGTAAGTTAATTACAAAAATAAATTTTGATTCTTTAATTCGATGCAGTATCGTTGATGATAATTATACAATATACTTAGTTCTATAAAATTTGTCCTTTCACAATTACTTTTCCAGTTTAATATTTATGCAGAAATTCTCTCCAAGCCTATTTTTTAAGAATATTACGTGTTGTTTCATTTTCATGCTTCTATCCGGATTAGAAAGAATCCCATCATTTCTTTTTCTACCACTTGCAGTGGAAAACGAGTGGCAAAATAAGAGAGTCCCGCATAGATAGGCTCTAATACTTGGCGGTGGCGAGAAATTACAGCGTTTCGTGTCGTGTCGGAGTGGTAAAACATACTGCAACTTCATGTTTTCTTTAGAGATTAAGGTCAATATTTATTTTTTTTTTTGCAATTTTTTTGAAACTTGTTCTAATACTTTTATATATGGTTGAAAGTAGCACAAAGGAGTGGGATCTTCAAGTGAAGTAGAATAAAATTCGCTAGTAGTAATAGGATAAATAAAGTAGCGGAAAGTTTTAAAAGTAGCAAAATTCGCGAAAACTCGCACGATCTGGCAACACTGTGTTGAGGTCGGACGTTACAGAACTTGTACATCCGCTCGCTTCCATATTGCGGGTTTCTACTTCTCTGCCCCTGAATAAGAACGACACCATTTCGCTACATGTTGTCTACTCACCACTTCGCCCCGTACACTGCCACGATTTGTCTGGAAATGTTAGATGGGGATACATTCTTGTCCCAAAAGAATCGTATCACGGCTAGCACCCCAGTGCGAGAACACTTCTCTGGACATCTTGTCATTACTATCGCACTTATAGGTCTGAATACTAACACTTATCAACTGGTACAACCCGTGTAAGATAACTAAAGCCCTCTTGTCTCCACTCTGGGCAACAATATCCCTATCCACAAATACTGCTTTCTAAATACTGCTACTTGTAAACATTTTTTGGATAACCCCTCGTAATGGATGGTTTAAACATTGATTTCAGAAATCCTCTTTAACTTAAATGTTTCAACTGCAACTTGGTTATAAATAGAGGATTTTAAAAAGGCAGAGTGTTTTTAATTTGAAGAAAGGATAGAAGTCATTATAACCAAAATTTAAATCAATGAGTATTGTAAGAAAAATAAAGATTATATTTTTCCTTTTTTTTTGTCTCTAAAGTTCATCTCTATCAAAACAATAGCAACAGTTGTATTTATAAAAAAAATATATATTTATGTAAGGAAATTAATAATAGTATATAGAGAAAAAGATTTCACTCCTTATTCCACAATAACACGTACATTGAAAAAGAAAGTACTGCAATCTATGCTTTTCTTATAGTTTAAATAAAAAATATAATACAAAGATTTCGTATACTAAACATTATGTTCAACATTTGACGAGACCTTCTTCATTTTTGCTGTGTTTCCGAAAAACTAATTGCTGTCAAATAACAGACGGAACGCTTTCGAAATGTTTTTCTCCCCTATAAATGTGACGTTAAAAAAGAGATATTTTCCTCTTGATAGGCGTCAAACGCTTATAATATAGCACTTCTAAGATGTCAAGATTTGTTGAACATTCATCCATCATAATATCTCTCACAGATGTTCAAAAAATAAAAACATTTCCAGCAAATATATATAAGAAATCGGTTGTCATATAATATAAAAATAATTGTCTATATATTGTAGGTTGTTTATCGAATGTCTAGATGTAAGTGTCAAATAAACACCGACGAAAATTATTTATTGTTATAAATATATTAGCAGAACCTGGATTCTCTTCTCGTTACTATGATTCATTTTTAAACATAAAACATATTAAATAGACTTTCATTTAAAATATTTACCCTTTATTAGGTAGTTTAAACTGCATTTATAATTTGTTTAAAGTTGTAGTACTTCAGGGAGGGGGAGGGATTAACAAATAAATACAGTAAGAAATTCTTGGGGACTGCAAAACTCATCTGTATAATTTTTCTTGAACCCATTTCTCAGGAAGAAAACCTCAACAGTTGCTATGTTTCAGTATATTTTTCCTTGAAATATGAGTAAAATGGTGTACAGGAAAATTTAAGATAAATTTAGTATAAAAAAAAAATGTTTCTGAATACTTAATTCTAATTTAGAAAAAAACTGCAGAACAAAACTGTTGCTTAACTAAGAATTCATTCTATCTTTAGAAAAAAATGCAAAGCGCAAAATTTAAAAAAGGCATAATTTATCATAAAAAGATTTACAGATTTAATAAAACGTAAAAAATAATAAAATATGTGCAATAAAACACATTTATTTTGTTTATTAAATGCTACAAATATTTTTAAATTACGTATTCATATAAAAGAGATGGGGCATGCAGGTTTCAGATTTAAAGTTAATAATTATAATATTTTAATTAAAAGAGCATGAGCGACAGAGAGTCTATTGGTAATTAATCTCTTGGTTTAAAATCATTCTCAAATGACGAAGACGAGGCGCCAGTTGATCCTTTATTCTAATAATTCACCCACTATGTGGTGGACATTAAGTAAATTTCCATTTAACCTTTTAGGGAGGCTTCATTACCAGTGTTATTCACAGATTGAACTTTGAGGTGTGTGTGTGTGTGTGTGTTTTAATGAGATTTTGTACTTCCTTTTGAATTATGAGAGCTCTTGGACGTCGAATCGATTGATTTTTATTAATTTCACACTTCAAAATAACACGAGGTCTGTTGACGATGGATCTCGTCTCGTCAGTTTTGAACCATAGTCAGGTGAAGAGGACAACTCCTTAGTCTTTAAACAGAGTTCTCGTGTCGAATTCTAATCCTTGATCTATTAACCGTGATCACATATGAATTGGTACCCCTACGCTTATATCTTTCGGCTCTCCGCTACGCACTGGCATAGCTAGTCCTGAGAGGCTAGTCTTTTGGGGCCCCTTAACAATCCGCAATTTTTCAATTCCTACTATTAGCTCACAATCTCTATATATTTGTTTATTTATATATTTATTTGTTTATCTTGTTGGAATTTTCAATCGTTAATAAAATACATTTTAAACCACTCCATTGAGCTGAAATTTTATACACAGTATTATTTTAGATGACAATACAATAATATAATAATAATTAATAAAAATTAATTGATTAAAACTAATTATTTAAAGAATTACAAATACACACAACCACGTTGGCATCATTTTTGGCGACTTGTGTCAAAACTTGAAAAGGTTTTTTTCTCACGTGTTAAAGTATTCAGTTGAACTGAAATTTATATGCACGATTGTTTTGGATGACAATACGATACTTTAATGATAATGAATAAAAAAATAATTACCATTGAATCTTGTGATCCTGTCCTATGTATATAAATATTTATATTAATTGTAACTATTTAATAAAAAGTAGCTAAAATAAAAATTTTCTTTGTTGATCTACTAAGTATAGGAATTGACTTAAAATTTTTTTTTTTTATATTATTTTCTAGAACATTTTCGGGGCCCTGAAGCTTCGAGACCCCGTATCATTGATACAGATCAAACGGCGGTAGCTGTGCCCCTGCTTCTACGAATATGAGCTTGAGCACTTCGGCCACGGTAGTATAGTGGTCATGGTCACGAACTCGTGCCGGCGTGTCAGGAATTCGAGCTCTAGTGCCTCTGAAGACCCGTCATGAAGAGGATTGATGCATATTAAATTTACCGATGTTCAACGTGATGTGGAAGTTTGGATGGGGAGGTGCCAGCTTGAGTGTCGTCTTTGTCACTTGACAACGGTTCAAAATTCGAGGATGCAACTTTAATAAATACTCACTTGAGAACTTTGAGTTTCAACACTATTTCACGATTATTCATATATCTTGTCACATTATTTCTTCGTGGGAGCTCCATCAGAAACTTTTAAGAGTGGTTTTGATTTCTAGAAAATAAAGTTCATTTCGTACGAAAGAGTTTCTTTTTATAATCTTTCATTTA
>BMAV01017957.1:0-49559 GCA_019973955.1 Trichonephila inaurata madagascariensis | reverse complement strand
TTACTAAAAAAGCAGTCAGGTTCTAATAAAAATTTTATTAATGGAAAAGGAAAGAAACCCAAAAACAACTCGGTATATTAAAAACAAAATTTAACACATTATTTGCAATAGAAAAACATGCTCGTTATAAACAAGCTTTTTAACGTTCCAAGAACAACTGTCTAGAACAGTTCCAAAGGTATGAAGTCAGACATATAAAGTCTTTCGCTCTTATTGCATTAAATGCACTAACAGAATCTGATCTCGACCGAACTTTTCTGAGCTGATTCAACTTTTTTTTTTTGAAAATCCTTCACATAGCCTCTTGGTAATTTTAAGAAAGTTTGAAAATCTTCAACTTTTCTTACAGCACATTTTATATTATTCTATTCAAAAAAAAAATCGGTCGAATTTGTTAAAAGTCTGATAAATCAACAACTAAGGGATATTAAAATGTATACATAAATGAAATATGGTATTTAAAGAAAATAATTAAATGTTTTCAACAAATTAACCTTTATACATATTTTAAACAAATTGCCATAAATCCCAAAGAATGTATTATGGACTTAATATATCGCTTTATCTGAAAATATGTTCTAATGCAATAAATAGAATAATTTGAAAGTGTTTATTTAAAAACCAAAATATTATTTATAATTTAAATACTCCATGTACTTTAGGCGCAGCTGCTGAAGGTAAGCAAATCCATTGAATGTTTCATGTATAACTTCTTTTTACTTAAACACATAAATATTTAAAGTATGTGGTTTATAATTTAAAATACAATTTTCTGATGTTATTATTACTTTATTTTACTGGTAAAAAAAACAGAAAACGTGTTCCTAATAGTTTAAGTATTCAAATGTTAATTTTTGTAACATTTCTTATAAACGGCTAAGTTCTAATTCCAGCAAGACTAAATAGCCTAATCATTCACACAATTGTAATTTTTAAACGTTTCAAAATAAAAATTGGTGTATCTCTGCACTGTATTCTGTTGCTTTTCATTACTGTTAAATTAATCTAGAAAAAGTATTGTACTACACATTCTGATTTTCTTTATCTGTCCGTTAAAAAAAATGTACTTTTCAACGGACTTTTCATGTTTATCAGCACAGTTTATTTATAAAATCAACGGACTTGTTTTAATATATCGCATTGTTTTTTTTTTATTTTTCACTCTAATAGTCTATGAATAGTTATTCCATATGTCACCTAGTTATTTTATAAAATAATTGGGTAAAGTGTGAAAAATTATTAATTTACTACACACTAAAGCCACATTCACACCAAGGCAGTCAGCTTCGAGCTTTGAGTGTCTAGCCAATCAGAGACTTCATCTCGGGAGAGATAAAGTGTCTGATTGGCTAGACGCTCAACACTCGACGCTGACAGCCTTGGTGTGAATGCAGCTTAACTGATTTAACCCATGGACTGTAACACACATATTTAATATTTTTCAATTCTTCATAAATAGTACACAATAAAAGATACTTACGTACTATCGCAACAATCACCTTCATTAATAACTCGCCAAGTTGGCAACCCAGATTTCCTATGTGTCGTACGCGCTTACTTCTTTTCATTTAATGTCGCCAATAGGTTGCGATGATACGTAAGTACCCATTAAAGTGCACTTTTGAATGTGTACCATGAAATATAATAGTAACAACCATTACTTTAGAAAACCAAATAAACAAGTAGTATAAAAAAAAATTTAAGTCTCAATTCCTTCTTAGATCAACAAAGAAATTTTTTTATTTTAGCTACATTTTATTAAATAATTACAATTAATTTAAACATGTATATACATAGGACAGAATCACAACATTAAGCGGTAATTAATTTTTATTAATTATCTCTAAAGTATCGTATTGTCATCCAAAACAATTGTGTATATAAAATTTCAGTTCAACTGAATGCCTTAAAACGTGAGAAAAAAACCTTTTCAAGTTTTGACACAAGTCGCCAAAAATGATGCCAACGTGGCTGAATTTGTAATTCTTTGAATAATTAGTTCTAATCAATTAATTTTTATTAATTACAATTAAATTACTGTATTGTCATCCAAAATAATCCTGTATAGAAAACATTAGCTCAATGGAGCGCTTTAAAATGTATTTTATTAACGATTGAAAATTCCACCAAGATAAATAAATAAATATTTAGAGAGTGTTTGCTAATAGCAGGAATTGAAAAATTGAGTCACTTGGTATCCTTCATACTAAAAATGATTACTTTTGATATGTTTTCGGGACGAATGATGCCTTTGTTTTGAAATGCACATTTAAAGACACGAAATTAAATGTGAAATCATTGTATCTCTCGAATCTTTTAATTATGTATTTCTTTTTAAAAAATTAAGATAGTAACTCATTTCAAATCCTATTTTGACATAACGACTTGTCAAGTTCCTCAGTATTTTGTTCTGTCATCATCTGTGGCTAGTAACAGTTCCAATAAATTTTACAATATTGCTTATTTTCTCTTTATTATCTTTTTTCAATTCCTAATGTTAATTCACACTCTCCATATATATATTTAGAAATCTTGTTCAAATTTTCAGTCGTTGATAAAATACTTTCTATTCATCCACTCAAATTCAAATACATTTTTGTAAACTTGTAGTGGATGACATTTGATGTTAATACAGTTTTTTCAAATATTAATTCATCAATTCGATTCAGTTAATTGATTTTAGTTTGAAACGAAGAGAAAAATTTCCACTTAACATTGTGATTCTGTCATATGTATATACGTATTTATATTAATTGTAATTATTTAATTAAAAGTAACTAAAATAAATTTTTCTTTGTTGACATAAATAGGAATTAACTTAAATTTTTTTATGCATATTACTTGTTTATTCTTAATACAGGATGGGGCAAATAAAAGTGTCCCGCAGAACAAAGTTCTAGATTACAAAAAAAAAAATGTGGCAAAGGAAAATAGATAGTTTGCTAACATTCTTATATCAGATATTGAAAATGACTGCCATTCATCTCTTGGTACTTTTTGGCCCTGGTCAACAAGTTGAGGAAGGAAGCTCGAGGCTGAATTGCTGGAATTGCTGCAATCTCTTCCGAAACGTTCTACTACAGTTCTCGAAGATTATGAAGGTTGTTGCAATACATACAAAATTCCACATAAAAAGTAATCGCACACTGACAGATCAGGTGACCTGGCTGGTCAGCTAGGGACGAGACCAGACTGACCTCTGCTAACAACTCTGTAAGTGAAGATTGTATTTATATGATCCATCATGTTTCGGCGGGGTGTATGGGCATTTGCACCATCCTGTTAGAAGTAACTGTAGGTCTTTTCTTCCTCAGGTAATGCTGCCACAAAAGGATTCAAAATGTTGGAAATGTAACACTCTGAATTTACCGTCTTATGAACAAGATGAGACCAATAATGCGGCGTGTAGACACTGCACACCAAACACCGACCTTTCGATCATGCAGTGGTGAATGGTGGAAGTTATGCGGATTCCCAGCTTTTCAACACCTTTCTTTCAGTGAGTTGACATATCTAAGAGGAACCCAGATTTCATCAGAATTAAAGAAAAAATTCATGTTCAAGTCATTCATTGTTATCGTAGTAAACAACCAATTACCAAACAGGAGTCGCTGTAGTGCATCTGCTGGTTTTAATGTATGAACAACATGCACTCTGTAGGATGCGTTTGCAGGTCCAGATGGGGTATTCGTCCTCATATTCAACGCAGCATACCAATCTGTTATGGCAGGCTTGGATTTGACTTATTAGGACTCTGAAGCCTAAAAGTTTTTTGTCTTGTTCAAATCAGTTCTTGTCCCTCCTGCCCATTTTGTGACTAATCGTTGCATGACATTCTTTGCTGGAAAATTAACACCTTTAAATTCATGAGAGAACATCCGAGCACACTTTTTCCACGAATTATTTAAAGTAACTTTCCGCAACAAAAACCTTATGCTGCACTGTGAATACCATTTTCACCCGTCCACTGACACAACCCGCATTAAGATCTAAAGGGTTTCGATCATTCGGTGTGCGCGTCAAATTCACGTCCAAACGTATGCATTCTTCCGGGCCACTTTTAGTGCACCATCCTGTAAATTAGTAAAAACAACGATGGTGATTAAAATCACAATAATTCTATACTTATAAACACTTTAAAAATATTCCATTATTTCTTTTGTGTATTTTTAATTTGTTCTGACTCTTAAAAACTATAATATTCCATATTTGCAGTTAGGGGAACAATATACAGTAAGTATATCAATTGTTGCAGAGCTTTTATTATTATATTTACTAATATTCGAAAGTTTTGTTGAATTTTAGTTTTTATATAGATATATTTATTTTTGATTATTCATTTAGATATATTTATTTTTGATTATTCATTTAGATATATTTATTTTTGATTATTCATTTAGATATATTTATATTTTCCCTTTTATATTTTTAAAGAACAAAAAATATGTCTGTTGTGAATTTCTAGAATTGCTAATTGTTAACTTCATTGTGCAAAGATGAATGCATTTCTTTTTTTAAAAAAAATTAGTATTATTATTTTCTGTATTTGAATGAATGTTCCCAACCGATGAGGAATAAATAGAATATAAACTTTTCCTAACACTGGTAAAAGAGATTTTTTACCTTAGAGAAAGCTACATTATCAGCTCATCAGAATTAGTTTAAAAAAAAAGAAGAATTTGTTGAAGTTATATACATAAGAATTTATTGTAGTCCACACTGAGTGCCGCGTAGCAACCCTGGTTGTGGTGAGGGGGGGGAAGATGAGGAGGAAATCACTCTCCCAGTTGATTTAGTTTCGCTTTCGAAGGAGAGGGAAAAGAAAATGGCGTCATATCTCCATGATAATTAAGCCCGTCTTTTAACCAACTGCCACATCTCGACAAAATGAGAAGAGAATGCATGAACTTCTTTAATTGAAAGGATTAAAGAGAATAAAATAAAAAAATAAACATATTTTCAAAACATTCTCCTTTTATGAAAAATGCTTTCATAATAAGAACATCTCTACAGAATCTAAATTAGTATTTTTGAAAAATTCACAACAAAACACTTTTTTTTTCGCAGATAATTTTTGCGTAAGCCAAAGGTTTTGTGAATGAATTGTTACAATTGATTAACATGTGTCAATAGTTATTATTTTGAAATTCTTATTTTGTATACTCGTTCTAAAAAATTTCCCAGATTGAAGGTTTTTGTTTGTCTTACGGGAAATATATCAAAATGCGATATTCTGATTAGTTATTTTTTTAGAATTTCTAAAAAGGGAAACTTTATATTACTTTTAATTTGAGTGTGTGTTCTATATTTTAGGAGCAGCAGATAAAAGAGAGACTTCTTTCCACTATTTCTTTTTGAATAAAAATTTGTGCCTCATGCGATAATTGGGGGAAAAATTATTTACATTTTTGATAAAAGTTCACTTATGTTAAAATTAATTAAAAAAGATCTTTAAGCTTTTTATATATGAAGGTATCTTTTTAGAATTCAAAATAGGATGAATTTATTTGGTATAAATACTCCATTCGTTCAGGATGTGGTGTAGGATTTTTTTGTTAAAATTTCGCTTCATAATTTTTTTAAATGATGTGTATCGAATGGTGTAAGAAATTTAAATCAAATTTTTCTTATACTAATATTTTATTTGTGCCGGGAAAATTTTAAGATTTATATTTATAAACATTTTGTGAAGACTTTTTAAAAAATATCATGTAATTTTTAATCTTAATTTTCCTCCGCATTGTAATTAAACGTTTCTAAGAAAAAAACAACTTTTTTAAAGACATAAATTGGAAAAAACATTGAGATAAGATCAGACACTACATAAAAAAATTTTTTTAACTTTTTAAAATTTTCCACAAAAATATACCTTTCTTAAAGAAATAATTAGTTATTCGAATCTTTACAAAACTTCAAAAGCTATTTCTTCCCTTGTTTCCTTAAGTATTTTTTAAATAATTGTGATAACATTAATAAAAAAGTTATATAAGATGAATATAGTTAAATAAAAAATTATATTTCTTTTTTTTTTTTAAAAAAAAAGTTATATTTAATTCTTATTATGTTGTTTAAAAAAAATACTTTATTAACTTTTTTTTTTCATTCATTCATTTTTTGAAATTTTTTTGCAGTTTTACAAGGAATAAACGGTAAGCCTTCTTTTCTTGTAAATATTTGTTTTACATTGCTTTTAAAAGATACGGGGGTGACACAAAAAAAAAATTAATTGTAGCTCAGTAGCGCACACAGGGAAATTTTTTAAGGGGGGGGAAGGGTGAAAGTTCACCTTTCTTGTATCATGCTATTTTTTATTTTGTCGATTTTCATGAACAAAACACAGTAAAAACTAATTATTGAATAAATAATTAGCATTAATTAATAAAATTAATCATTAATAACAAATATTTAATTAAATTTTTACGTATTATAAAATTTAGAATTATAACCAATCGGGGAAAAAATCAGGGAGGAGCTTTTGGGGGCGGACCCCTAGGACCTTATGAGAGAGCACCACTGGTGTAACGAAGAAAGGTAGGTTAGCGACAACTGTTTTGAAGTGACACGTCCCCCGCACCCTCCTTTATCCATGAAGGCGTCCACGGTTTCTACGACTGATACTTCCAGTTGATTGGGGGAGAACTTGTCATTGAGTGAGCGTGCTGCATTCTGCCAGGAAAATCATCTAATGTAAAAACCGAACAGTGAATCAACACCAAGTTTTTGTGGGAAACTTAAGAATGTCAACTTAACGGAAAATTTTTACAATGATGGCACATGGATTTTTTACCTATGACCCAGAAAGTAGCGCCAGTCGATGTAATGAAGTCTCAAGATACCCAAGACCCAAAAAAGCAATCATGTCAAGAAATTACAAAATTCAAGCAAATGTTAATTACTTCTACAGCATTACTGGAATTATAATAAATAATAAGGGAGAAGGCAACAGTTGTGGAGTGATGGATAGCTGTATTTTCAGGATAATGCACCGCTTCCATACCCTTACCGGTCAGCAATGATTTACTGATCGAAAGCAAAAGGAGATGGAGTATCCTCCTTATTCTCCTGATTTGGTTCCCATGCAACTTTTTTTATTTCGTTCCAGTCGAATCTTTGGCAAAGTGAACCCATTTTACGCTTAGTTGCCAGGCAAAAACAGGAAAATCTCACAAAAAGGCTAGCAAAAACCTTGTTCCCGTTGCAGAACCTTGTTGCCCCAGTAATGGCAACGCACTGAATCTTTAAGAAGTGTATGAATGTTGAAGGGGACTACTTTGGGGGTGGTAATATCATGGAGAACTTATTCGTTAAGTACAATGATTTATTGTATGGACAAGCCTCGGGGTTGTTTTTTTGTGTGTCACACTTTCATTATGAAATATTTTAATTTCTGAATATATCCAAAAGCTTTTCATGGTAAAGGTAATCTTGTTATATTATCCACGATACATTAAGATGGATTACATGTAATGACATGACAAACTAAATGCATATTGATGATCAGGGTTTATCAGATAAATTAATTTTGTTTCTTATATCCTTTTTCATTAGTTTTTCTTATATTTCCAATAAAAAATATATGCATTAGAAATAAATAAATAGAGACTTTCCAATTGAATATGGTAATTCTTATAATTGATTGAAATTTTTCTGTCTACAATAAATATGAGATATTCGCTCGCGTATTCTATCACTTCACTTATATCAGTGTTTCCCAAAGTGGTCTATATAAACCCCCAGGGGTCTATGACGACTTTCAAGGGGTCCACGTCAGCCAAAAACTAATTTAGGGATCCGTGAGGTGTAAGTGGGGGGTCTGTGATAGTGGTTCTCACTAAACTAGATCGTGACTTTAATTTTAAAAGAAAAATTAAGTGGAAACCACAAATTTTACCTATTTAACAGATTTATTTACTAAATATAATAAAGTTAATTTGCATTTACAAGGTAACAGCATAAATATTATTAAAACAAGAACCATTTCAATTTTCTTTCTTTCAGATTCAAGCAAAAGAAGTATAATACTGGAGTGCAGAGTTTTTAAATTTGTCTGAACATATTATTAGTCTGTCAGAACGTTTTAACCTACATTCAACATTTGAGGTAACATTTTAGATTCTGAAACCAGGTTTTGAGAATAACTTTTGACTATGGCAATACCACGGCAGGCGAGGTAGTTCATATGGTCATATTGAAAAAAAATGTCACATTACAATAGGAAAAAATTTAACTTTTGAAAAATAGGACGATTTGTAAAGAAATTAAATAACTCAAATTCGCCCTATAAAGGTCGTTTATGATCCTCAGAAACAACCTTTCGGTTTATAAATTTTGAAAGCGTTACTTGACTTTACAAAAGAAATACATTGTGCGTGAAATAAATTAAATGTTACTCTAAAAATGTGAGGTTTTTTAAATTTACATTATATCCTATGGTATTTTTTAGAGGCAGATGACGGTAAGAGAAACCTTTTTAAATATTATTTGCATTTTCCTTACTTTCTCATAAAATATTGTATTGAAGCTTAATTTTATGTAAATGCAAATATAATTTGTGCAATTTTTTAAAATTATTTTTGTATTATTCGTGTGTAATTTTAGACAAAAATACTTAATATTTCTGTTATATTATAAACTAGGGAAAGAATATGTGTGTGTGGAAATAAATTTTACCACAGTATTTAATTTTAAAAAATAACTATGAAGGCAGTTTTTTTTATACAAATTTTAGTTCGGCAGGTTGAATGGGACCTAAGCACACCATTACACATAAATAAATAAGAAATGTTAGGAATAATCGTTTTCATTTTAATCCCCCAACTATTATTATTACACTCAAAGTTTTAATTTTTGTTGATTTCAGGCCTTTTTTGTACAAGTGACTACTATATTTGCAGTGGTTCGATAAATGAATATGAAGCTTGCTTGGGGCCTTAAACACTGGGGGTCTCGCTTCAGACTGACCACCTGATCGGGACATCTACTCATGCACCTCAGCACCCAATGGTCACGTATGGGATGGGCACAGTAGGCCTTGGCCCTCATGGGCTGCTGCGCCACTGAGTTTGACTACTATATTTTATGAAACATCCTTATTAAAGCTTGCGGTTTTGGATTATAAGTCAGTGACAGAATTTAGAGGTGACAAAGGTTGGCTTGGGCAAAGGTGTGGTTTGAGCTTTGGCTTGCTTTCTACGATAAAAAGTTTTAGTTTTTCAAATATTTTTCCCCCTAATTTTGCTTCTAGAGAAAGTTGTATCGTATTTAGCAGCAAAGGAATCGGATATGAATCAATGAATGTATTACTAAAAGCAATGCTAGTAAATACGTGGATGTAAATTGAAAAACCTTTGAATATGGTTCGAGCCCCTGTCAGCTTTATACATTCAAATACGGTTGTTGGCACTGTGTATACTCTTATGTGGTCACAAGCAATTATTCTACAATAGAATAAGTTCAAACAACTGTGAAGCATAGCAGTTTCCGAGTAGACTAAAAATTTTTCTCACAATTGTAATGTGGTTACACTCAAAATAAGCGTGATTAATATAAAAACTCACATATCGTTTTCTCCCGTTTTGGTCAGTGACCTTGCACTTCCTGAGGGTGGAGAGACTGTTCATTGGAGCATCTCCTAAGGAAGAGAAGAGAGTTCGACAAGAAAGAGTACACAACTATTTCTTATGACATTTTGGCGATCAACTTTGGCGACCACATGGATACATTTGAAAATCACTGAAGAAATATATAACATCACGATCACTGGTCTTTGTTGATCACTGGTTTTCGAGAAATCTCTGGAAGGTAGCCGCGCAGACTATAAATATTGCGATCTCTCGTTGAAACTGAGTCAATATTACTTAAACTGTTGAAGAGTTCACTAGCTTGTGGATAAACTTAAATTTCACGTAATACTATTTTTAGACACTGATAGTAGAGTCTGAGTGCAGTAGAAGGGGTGAAAACCATCTGGGACATCGTGCGAATTTTACGGCCGTATCCCGTATTTTAAAATATTTTTTTGACGTAACAGTATGTTTGTGTTAAACTTATGCAAATCTAAGTGTGGCAATAATAAACTGTTTAGTGCACATTACTAAATTTCTTGTTTCCATGTTCATTCTTTTTCAAATTGAGACAAACTAAACAGGTTGTACCTCAACTTTTGGAGGGCAGTGTAGTTTTTGGTTTTTGTCGTTTGTTTCTATCATTACAAAATGCCTCATTAATAAATTTTCTAATTTAATATTTACAGTTGTATATGGATTGCGCCGTGAGTATATCCTTCATTTTTATTTTAGATATATCATAAAAAAGAGTATTTTATCGGTTCTTTTGTAAATTTTGAAAAAATTCTTGTATTATTCGTTTTTTATTGTTCTCTCATTCATTACATTGGCATGTGTGCGACACGTGTCCCCTACTATAAATAACAAAAACTATTAGTATACTTAAATTATGTATTTTTAGGATAATAATATTTAGAAAATCTTAATATATATTTAATATATTTTTAATCATAATTGATTGGAAATATTGCTTTAATATTAAAAATTATTTCATTTTTCTCTATCTTATATAGCCCTGAATGACAGATTTGGAGATGACTTCCACAGATACCCTCCCTACAATATAAATGGTAATACTCTAAGGCATATATCTCATTCGTTTTATTTCTATATCTATTACACAAGCCGTTAATCCACGCTTTGCTGGTATTTCATGATGTTGTATAAATATATACCGTTTATATATACATAAATTATTCATATCTAAGTCCTGGCATTAAAAATTCGATTGTATTGAAAAATGTACTTATAAAATTTTGGAGATTATTAGAAATTATAAATTTGAAGTTCTCTCCTTTTTATATCAAGAAGCGAGATAAGTACATTTTTATATAAAAAGGAGAGATTTTCAAATTTATAATTTCTAATAATCTCCAAAATTGAAGTAGAATGAATTTTTGCACTCTCGTAACGCAATAACAAGTGGATTTCCACAGAACCAATTTTCTTTGGATCTCTTCTCCATAAAATTCAACATGCGTGCCAAATTTTAAGTCTAAATCTAATAGATCAAAAACGGAATTTTTATTATTAATGCGCCCCGTAACCCCGTTGAGAGGTGATTTCCAAAAGAGCCGTTCTTAGTGGATTTCAATTCAACCAACGAAATATGCAAACCAAATTTCATTATTATAGTTCTAGTAATTCGAAAACGGGATTTTTTTGTCAATTCGTCCCAGCAGTCAACTCAGCCCAGGAGTCGATTTCCTTAAAATCTATTCTTAGAGGATTTTTATTCAACAAAAGAAACATGCTTAACAAATTTTAAGTATGAGGGTCTAACACTTCAAAAACAGGAATTTTTTTCTATAATTCCCTTTGACCCCACACAAACCCCTTGGGAGTCGATTTTCACAAAAGATATTTTGTATATAGCAGATCTCTACTCAATGAAAGGAATCTGCTTACTAAGTTTCAAGTCTAAAAATGAAAATAAATATCTATAATGCCCCTTAGGCCCAGGCAACGCCTCTTTGGGGTAGATTTTCACTATGCGAATTTTGTAGCTGATCTCTACTTCATGAAAGGAATCTGTGTACCAAATTTCAAGACTGTACGTCTTATAGTTTCGAAATGAAAATAATTCTCTATAACGCCCCTTAAACAGCCGCAACGCCACTTGTAGTTCGATTTTCGTAAAAACCCATTTTGTAGCGGATTTAAACTCTATGAAAGGAATCTGCGTACCAAATTTTGAGACTGCGTGTTTAATAGCTTAAAAATGGAGATAATTATCTATAACGCCCTTAAGGTATCCGACTATGTTCGTAACCGTGATTTTGCAAAAGCGTGTAAATGGATAATATTTATGATATTTAGTGTCACTTAGATTAGAAAACGTATAAAAAATTGTTTTAAGAATATTATTACAATAAAAAATTATTTAAGTACAATATTTTGACAAAAAATGAACATAGAATGAACAATTTTCAAAACATTCTCCTTTTATGAAAAATGCATCTATTATAACAACATTTTACCTGTATATAGCTCAGACCTCTGTACAGAGGCTCAACTAGAATTTCTGAGATATATAACTTAGAAGTGAATTTATTCATATTTTATGACAACAGAGGGGAGAAATTTTAAGAAAAAAACGCCAATAATTATTTCAATGGGTTGTAACTCTGAAAATAAGATGAATTTTTCAAAAATCCTGGTTCAGACTCTCTGAAGAGGTCTTACTTTATATAAGCCAAATATTATTATTATAGAAGCACTTTTCATAAAAGGAGAACGTTTTGAAAAAAGGTTATTCTAAGTTAATTTTTTGCCAAAATATTGAATTTAAATAATTTTTTTTTTGTCATAATGTCCTTAAAACAATTTTATACATGTATTCTAAGTGACACTAAATATCACGAAAATTATCCATTTATGCTCATTTTTAAAATCACGGTTCCGAACGTAGTCGGATACCTTAAGCCCACGTATCGCCCCTTAGGTTTAGATTTTAGCAAAATCCGTTCTTAGCGGATCTCTACCCCATTAAAGGAACATGCATACGAAATTTCAAGTCTGTAGGTTTAATAGTTCCGGAGTAGGGATTGCAATACCTGTATACTGGGATACTGAATACCGGTATTTTGAGCCATTTGTACAATTTTGAAATACCTGTATTTACAAGTTTAAATACCGGTTTTTCCGTATTTACTAGAATCTTTTTTAAAATTGTTTCCGTTATATGTTCAGGGATCGCCAACATAGCAAAACAGTATACGTTTTTGTTTTTATGTTATAGTTTTAATTATTGCACCATGATTATATAAAATCTATATATATAAAAGAAAGTCGTGTTAGTTACACTATTTATAACTCAAGAACGGCTGTACCGATATGGCTAAAAATTGGTGGGTAGGTAGCTTAGAGCCAGGAGACGGACATAGGATACTGTTTATCCCATTCGACAGCGTTTCCGTGTGACTTGACATAAAACGTCAGTCACTATAAAACGTGGTATAACAAAAAAGAATCAGACTTCGAATAACAAAACGCAAATGACAGCTATGTAATGTAATGAACGTATGGATTTGATTTTTGTAAGAAATCAATATTAAAACTATTTCTATTAAATAAATAATTAACAATCATAATGTTATGATGGAGCCATTGCCCATTCAAATAAAAAGTGAAGTGAACTATAAAACGCGGTATAACAAAAACGCATCAGACTTGGAATAACAAAACGCAAATGACAGCTAAGTAATGGTTATAAATTTGATTTTTGTAAGAAATCAATATTAAAACTATTTCTAATAAATAAATAACTATCATAATGTAATGATGAAGCCATTGCCTATTTAAATAAAAAGTGAAGTGAACTATAAAAGGTGGTAAACCAAAAACGCATCAGACTTGGAACCAAAACTGTGCAACGGTACGCGTTTGGTGGTTAGAAAATTGATGAACAATGTAATTTACGCGACGATACTGAAAGGAAAATTCAAAGGTGAGGAAGTTCTCATTCCGAGGATCCCAACCGATATGCCGTTTGAATTTAAAAGACTTCAATTTCTGATCCGTCTTGCATTTGTCATGACCATCAACAAATCACAAGGCCAACCCTTAAAAGTTAGTGGTTTGAATCTAGAACATCCATGTTTTACCATGGTCAATTATATGTGGCATGTTCACGGGTCGGAAGACCATCTGCGTTGTTTGTTTTTGCGCCTGATAATAAAACAAAAAATGTTGTGTATCACAAGGTACTTAAGTGAAGAGCAACCTATGTACTAAAATACAGAAACAATAATGAATGATTAATGTAGGTACTTAATTTTTTTTTTTTGTATTTTCTAATAAAAAAAACTTAATAAATTCAAAAATCTGCTTATTTATTGCCTTTAAGGCGGAACAGAGTTCGCCGGGTCAGCTAGTATATTATAAATGAAATAATTTTACATCCGTTTTAGAAGGTGAAGATATTTATCGTCTGCATTCCGCTCACACACACACACATTCTGTTGTTCTTATTTTCTTTTACAATTCATTAAATCCATCATCTGATTTTTTCATTGCCAGATACTACAGGATGAAAGTCTACTAATCTGAACTTAAAAATATATACATAAATTATTTCTATGATGAGTAGAACTAAATACACGACTCATAAGTTCTCATTAAAGAGGAATAACTCATCCACACAAGCACATCTGCCTTCCTTCATCCGTCAACACCTGTTATTACAACATCCCCTGAACGGGCGGAATTAATTAGACTTTGAATATAAAGTTATATCGTTCAATCAAGAGAAGTGATAAAATATGTGAATCATCCAAGGCCAAAACTATCCTATTACATCTCAGAGTGATACTGCATTTGCGCAGGTTTCGTAGTCTGATATTCGATTCTTGGAAACCAAGGTTATACTAGTGAAGGAAATGCGTAATATTCCAATATTTTTTAAAATTGATGAGTTAGTTATTCACATTTTATTTGCATATCATACTTTATAGGTTTCAAAGTATTTTTCAGATTTTCATTATATATTTACTCATAAATAATAACTCATAATAATGAATAAGAATAACTGCAAAGAGTATAAAAAATTAGTTGATGATACTTCGGTTTGGTTTCATTATTTATATGATGAAAAGAATATGTTGGCATCATGTAAAAAATGTTCTAGAGTTATTAAAGTGAATGGAGGAAGTACAAGCGGACTCTTTAAAAACGAAACTTGAAACAAATTTGTTAAGATATCCGACTACGTTCGGAACCGTGATTTTGCAAAAGCGCGTAAATGGATAATATTTATGATATTTAGTGTCACTTAGATTAGAATACATGTATACAATTGTTTTAAGGACATTATGACAAAAAAAATTATTTAAATACACTATTTTGGCAAAAAATTAACTTAGAATAACCTTCTTTCCGAATGTTCTCCTTTTGTAAAAAATGTTTCTATTGTATTAATATTTTGCCTGTATTCAGCTCAGACCTCTCTACAGAGGCTCAACTAGAATTTTTGAAACGCATAACTCGGAAGTCGGTTTATTCATGTTTTACGAAAACTGAAGGGAGAAATTTTAAGAAAATACGCCGATCATTATTTTAAATGGTTGTGACTCTGAAAATAATGTGAATATTTCAAACATCGTAGTTGTGCCTCTGTACAGAGGTCTGAGCTGTATACAGGCAAAATATTAATACAATAGAAGCATTTTTTACAAAAGGAGAACATTTGAAAAAAAGTTATTCTTTTTGCCAAAATATTGTATTTAAATAATTTTCTTTTGTCATAATGTTCTTAAAACAATTGTATACATGTATTCTAATCTAAGTGACACTAAATATCATGAAAATTATCCGTTTATGCACTTTTTTAAAATCATGGCTCCGAACGTAGTCGGATACCTTAAAGAGGAAAGAATCTAATTGTGATAAAGATATAAATTTAAGCACAGTTTCTAAGCCCAAGCCGTCAGGGATTTTAGATTATTTCGGCACACAAAAAAAAAAGATAATTTGTATGTAATTATAAGTAAAATGACAGCATTGGATGATTTGCCTTTTCGAGTGTTTTGCACTTCTACTGAATTAAGAAAATCACTAGGTTTTAAAAATCTATCAACATCGATGAATACTATATTTCCGATTAAACTGGCTGTTGAGGCATTATATCGGAGAGATTCTAATTTATTAACAGCAAATGCAACAATACATTTCATGTTGTAGTCACTGAAAGAACATGACACATCACTATCTAAAGAATTATATACTACATTGAAAAATCGCACAGCAGAAAGGCAACCGAAATAGAGAATGTCTTACGGTATTTACATCATTATAATAATTTTAGAAATGAAAAAAGAGAAGAAGAAAAGAGACTAACCAAATCAAATGTGATCAAGTTTATAGTAAACTTTCTTAAAACTTTTTACCCACAAACGTATCCACATTCAGAAGAATTCGGTACAGTTATCGAAGATGATTATGACCCTAACGTCGACAGTGAAAAGAAATTGTCCCTTGAACAAAAATTAGAATTAGCGATAACTAAAAAAATTTCAACAAACCAAAATACAGCACAGAAAGCAGCTATATCCAAAACCATCCAACGAGAAATCGATTTATTTGAAAATGAGAGACTTAAAGGTAAATACTTAGAAAAAGTTTATCGCGCATATCTAACAGTACCACCAACTAGCGTAGGTGCCGAAAGAGCGTTTTCTACAGCTGGTAATTTTTGCACAAAATTACGTTCCAGGCTTAATGACAGTACAATGGATGCATTATGTTTTTTAAGATCACATTTCAAAAATTTTTAATAGTACCACAGACTGAATAGTGATATTTACACATTTTTTGTGATTTAAATAAATAAGATGTGCCTTTACTTTTTTGTGATTCTTTATGTACTGCTATAATTTATAAGTTACAAATTATTTTTTGTGAGATATTTATTCTCTCTAATAAAAAACCGATAAGTAAAATAAAGAAACACCCAATGTTTTCTTTCTTTTTCTAAAATTTCTACTCCCGGTTTTAAAACCGGTATCCCGGTAATAAGTTCTAAGAAATACCGAATACCGGAATTGAACTTTTGGTCCGATATTGCAATCCCTATTCCGGAGATATCGTGGTGAGTGAGTGGCTTTTCTCCTTTATGTATAGAGATTTTTATTCTATTCTCTTTGAAAAAAAATTGGAGACAGTAACATTAAAAATAATTATAGATTTCTTTTTTTCAAACTGTATTATTACTCTTAATGTGATACACAAAAAAGAAAAGAAAGAAAGAAAGGTTTTTAAAATTAAAAAAAAGAATAAAAAAATGAAACTTTTGAAGTTTTTTCTACGTTTTCAAAAAATATTCAGTTTTTTATCCTTTTTTTTTTAGTTATTTCATTTTTTTTGGATGAAAGGAACAAAAGTGAACAAGAAATTTAAAATCTGAATTTTTTAATTCAATTTTGATAGTTAATTTTGTAGCTTAAACCTTGAAAACAGTACATGAAAATTTGATAAATATTAAACTTGGTATTTCTAAAAAAAATATAACTAGAACGTTCAGATATAAATCCATGCTAATTTTCACAATACAACTATAAAAAAAACTATCTATAAAAAATTTCAAAAGTACATTGAATGGGGAAAAAATCAACAGGATCGAAAAACATAAATGACTGAGTAACAAACATTTAAAATTTGTAAAAGCATATGTATGAAACTAACACTCAAAACTTCAAATCTAATATATTTATCTGATCTAAATTTTGAAGACATACTTCCCAAACGGATAGACATCCGAAAAACGCAAACATATTTTTATTGTTTTTAAGGTTCTATATATATATTTCATATAATTACTAAATATTTAATGAAATGATATTATAACGTTAAAGAGAGCATATTCTTGTCATGTATATAAGTTATTAGGTATAATGTATATAATTTCTGTTGACTTTTTAGTAAATTTATTTTTAAGCGATGCATTATAATAAACAAGTTATATATAAAAAAAAATTTAAGTCAATTCCTACTTAGATCAACCAAGAAAAATTTTATTTTAGCTACAATGAATTATGTATATACATAGGACAGAATCACAACATTAAATGGTCATTCATTTTTATTAATTATCATTAAATTATCGTATTGTCATCCAAAACAATCGTGTATACAAAATTTCAGTTCAACTGATTGCTTTAAAACGTGAGAAAAAAAACCTTTTCAAGTTTTGACACTAGTCGCCAAAAAGGATGCCAACGTGGCTGTATTTGTAATTCTTTAAATAATTAGTTTTAATCAATTAATTTTTATTAATTATAATTAAATATATTGTCATCCAAAATAATCATGTATATAAAATTTCAGCTCAATTGAGCGCCTTAAAATGTATTTTATTAACGATTGAAAATTCCTTTAAGATATAAATAAATATATAGAGAGAATGAGCTAATAGTAGGAATTGAAAAACGAAAGAAAAAAAATTATTACGTTTTGTAGTTATAAAAATTTTTAATTAAGATCGCATTTTTGAATAGTATAAATAGATTTTTCGTGGTATTAAAAGTTCTATGAAATTCTATTAAATACATACAAATACAGAATATAATCATAAATTTCACCCCAACGTAATCCATTTCAGAATACAAAGTCTTTTTAGGAAAAAGTAAGCAACGTGGTTTGAAAAACAGGCATTTTTTCACAAAATATGTATTAAAATAGATATTTTTACACTATACATTTTCTAATTTGATTATTTTTCTCAATTCTAGGAAATCGTCAAGGTGAGATGGCCTTTTTTTGCTAACATATTTGAATATCTCTCAAATTTATTAAAGAAATAATTGACAAATTTGAACTAAATTTAAATTTTATGACAAAGGTATTATGCTTACGTAAGGAAAAATAATTACTAGATAAGTATATCGATGATTTTCCAAAAGGTAAATATTTTTAATCCCTAGTTTTAAGCCATTAAATATTTTTTCAATATAACAATTAATTAATCTGACAAAAACTTCTAATAAAACATTATCTGAAAATTTATTGTATGATAAATGATATTTTTAAATTTAATTTAATATAAATGTTTATTATATTTAGTATAATCTCTCCTTTATATATAATTAATATAAAAACTACCCCATAAAAATAAAGTAAAAATTTTTGATATATTATTTAAGTTTTCTTTTTGCATGCCTTTGTACGTTTCACGCAATAGTATATTTTTTAAAAAAATATACGGAACTTATATATTTAGCCTATACAAATAAATTATAAACTATATAATAATAAATTTATAAATGTTTTGAAGAATTTGAGCTAAAATCTGTTTGTATAATTAACTAAATTAAAATATCATTTCGTTACTTACATTCCATTATTTTAACAAAAATGACAGCTCAATTTAACGTAAATAAAATATCGGAAAACAACTGCAATATTCAGGTGGAGATTTGCCATGTTTTTAAACGAGCAAACATATTGTCTTAATGCAATAATCTGTAAAAATGGAAACACTCTACTACATTTTCTTCTTTAGGAGGTTCTCATTGGATTGTCTTTCCGTTGGCGTGGTGTGGCAGTTTAGAGAGAGGGACACCAGCTCTGGTGTCGTCCCCGTCACTTGATCTTGGTTCCAAAATACGAGCTCCGTCACCAATAGCCCTTATGTTGCTCCAGAGAGCGACTTAAAAGCAAATCAAATCTCCACTTGATATTTTTCCTCTTTAAATTTTAATTATTTTTTGTAAAAAATGACAGAAGAAAAATAAGGTTACTTATAAAGTGCTCGAGGGCATGAATTTTTATTTTTGGCTGTTTATCACAGCATTTGGCGACAATTTTTAATTTGGTGAAGATGTTTGATAGGCTAATATACAAGTGCCATATATTTTATTCAATTACATAATGAAATAATTTTGTTATGACTTCTTTGTACCCAAATACTATATAATCGGGAATGACTTTTTCTCCACATATGTATATTTTTTATTTGAAATTTCAAAATGCCTTGTAAAAACTAATTTCTTTTATTTGAATTTCTATCTACAGTTATCCAAACAATTGATGGTAAGTATGTCCTTTCGTAATTTTTACGATTTCCTATTCTTCATGTTCTCCAATTCTTTTTAAAGCGGTGTTTCTGAGATTATTTTTTTGTCAAAGGTAGAGGATTGAAAGTTATAGAATAAAATTTTTGAAACAGACTCAATTACATCATCCTCATAATTAATGTTTTTAAGTAACAGAGTTTAATGCTTACATAAGAGAAATTAATTTAAAACTTTTGAGTTAATTGAAGGGTTAATTCATTAATTTCATTTTAAGTTAATTCATTACTTTTGATATTCAAATAGTTATTTATTTGATACAATAAACACGCGTATAGTATTAATATTTTTTCGAATCTTAAAATTTTCTATCTTTCATTTTAATATTTCGCGAACCAAGTAAAAATGTCTTAATTCAAATTTATCGATATTCAAATTGTTAACTGCAAAAGTTGAGAATCCAGCTCACGTGATTTATTTGATAGCATCAAAGTTTTAACTAAATTTTGTTTGTAGTTCTTTTGTTAAAAAATTACTGAAAATATCAGATTTGTGATAAAAGGTAACATTCATGTACTTTTTAAAAGTAGAATCCCATACTGAATTTGAATTACATTTAGGCACCATTTGTTAAAATCATTTTTCCTTGAAATAGATTATATCATTCCAAGCGCATTGATAGTATACTCTTCAATTTATGTGATTTAATTACACCGAATATTATATCAAACAACATAAACTATGGGATGGTTCCTATACATTTACACATTCTTTATAAGCCTTACTGACCAAAAGCCCTCAGATAAACTTTAAAAAACACTTTAAAATGCAATCTTTTGTATTACGCTGAGATTTTACTTTAAATATAATTGACTAATTTTTTTAAATATTATACATATTTTAGGAGTTGGTGATCAAAGTAAGAGAAATCCTTATTTTTTTATATTTATGTATTCTTTGAAATATACAAAAGCAGTTGTATCACGGATAAGCCAATTTAATTTTCCAATTCTCATTCTTTTATGTCATTGTAAAAATATATATCTCGAATATCTAAATATCTCTAACTATATCTTATAATATCTCTATAACTATATCTTATAATTCTCTATAACTATATCTTATAATATCTAAATATATTTATAATATCTAAATATATCTTATAGTAAAAATATATCTTATAAAAAAATACTTCAAATTAAAGGTATAATGCACAGAATATGGATATTTTCTATATAACTCGGATCTATAAGAAAAATGTACTCACGTGATCTTCGGATATTACTTCCCGCAGAGCATTCAAAATTGTTTTTCACCAGCACTCGTGCTGATTGAGAATTTATTCAACAAACAATCAATCAAAATTACCTCTGAATATTCAAACAAAACGTGAGATGTAGCACCTTTGAAAGAAAGATGAATACAAATTAAACGAACCAAAACATATTAATTATGATGAAATATGAATTAAAGTTTTTCTGGAAGCAGGTTCTAAAATTGGTTTTTCTCGAAAGCTTTTGTTTTAAAGATTTGACAGCTTATTATTATCGTGAACAAAGTCAAGCATCATATTTTACTTTTAATTCGTGCTATTTTTGACATTAATGCAGTGCTTCTCAAACTTTCAATGTTTGCGACCCAATCATCAATCATATTTTTCATCGTGCGCCCCTCCATGCAATAATAATGTATTGAATATACATTAATAATGTATTTTGACTCTAAAGCAACAATACGTTCTTAATTATAAACCATGCAAATTATCAAGATAAGTATTAAATTCTGTATATGACAAGCCCATGAGGTCAACTAGTATTTACTAAACTTTTATTCTTAACTTATATTGATAAATTAATTAGAAATATATTGTGCAGTACTGATACATTGTTATCTCAGAATGTATTTTGTTTTGCTTCCTTTCAATAAATTAATAGCTTTTTTTTAAAGAATCTTTTATTTTTGGACTTTTGAATCCCCTCATTAAGGTATATATCCTTTGGGGATATTTTTAAATATTAATATATATATATCTTAAAGTTTCTTGAGGCCCATAGGCCCCTATGTAAGAGTATATCCCACCTGTGGCCCTGATAGTTTGTATTCGTTCCATACGTTGTCAAATACTCGTTCAAATGGTAACCCGTAACAAATAAATGTGCATGACTTACAATCTCACAGACCTAACCACAAACCGACTCTACCGACTACCATCTTTCCGGTAAATGATTGTGTATGGTGGTAGGCCTAGGCCTAGACGCGGAACCGGACATATATCTCGTACATAGCTCCCCGGATATATGCCGGATGGCATATAGCTCGAAATTCCTAGTTATCCGGAGAATATGAGGAGGAATAACATTTGACAATTAAAATTATTCGGATCATGATCTTTTTGAAATCGAATTGAGAACGTGACGAGGTCGTTAGCCCGCTAGGCCAAGGCCTTAAAATGTCCCTAAATGTATCTGGTACATAGATTTGTCATACGTCCCAGTTCGAATGGTATGCTACCAAGTCCAAACAATTTTTAATTCTGCACCGGCTGTAATTTATATTTCTTATAAAAAATCAACGTTAAAAAAATTATAAAATATTCACTTAAGAAATAACACTCTGTAACCGCGCTAACCTAGTGATCGGCGGCGCGGACTCGCTGAAGACCTACCATGTAGAAAGGACCACTGCAAGTTAAATATGTCGAGGCTCAAACGCCCTCTCGTTGGTGTGGAAGTTAGAAGAAGGAAGTGCCAGCTCACGGTGTCGTACTAGTCACTTTATCATGGTTCAAAATTAAGAGGTCCGTAGCCAATAGCCCTCGTGCAGTTTTATATTGCGACGTTCGCACTCACTCCTGGGTTTCTGGGTTTTTTATTTTTATTTTTTGTTCTTTATATCATCGTTTGTGGGAATATGTATTATAAATTAATTCATTTTTAATTTTCTATTTGCAGTTCTAAATGAAATCGACGGTACGTATTACATTCTTCGTCATTTTTTATTGCTATTAGTGTTTTGTTTTTTTATTAATATAAGTTAAAAAGAAGTATAATATTATGATACACACTAAACTTTTATTCCATTGCCATTAATTTTATTATCACTTTAAAAAAATATTTAGTGATTATAACATTTTTTATATTTATTTTCTATTGCTGTTTCATTAATTTTGTATTTATCAAGATTCACTGTTATTAACGAAGTCAAAGTAAAGGTGTTATTGCTAGAGAGGAAATACATGCTATTGACAATTAATTTATTTATCTTAAGGTATCCGACTACGTTCGGAACCGTGATTTTAAAAAAGCGCATAAATGGATAATTTTCATGATATTTAGTATCACTTAGATTAGATACATGTATAAAATTGTTTTAAGAACATTATGACAAAAAATTATTTAAATAAATTTTCAGCAAAAATTAACTTAAATAATTTTTTTTAAAAACGTTCTCTTTTGTGAAAAATGTTTCCCATTATAATAATATTTTGCCTGTATATAGCTCGCCCTTAAGAGGCTCAACTAGATTTTTGAAAATTCACATTTTCAGAGTTACAACCCTTGAAATAATTATGGCGTTTTTTAAAATTTCTCCCTCTGTTGTCGTAAAACATGGATAAACCCATTCAAGTTAATATTTCAAAAATTCTAGTTGAGCCTCTAAAGAGGTCTAAAAAGGCAAAATATTATTTAATAGAAGCATTTTTTCAAAAAGGAGAATATATTGAAAATGGGTCATTCTAGTTCATTTTTGTCAAAGTATTGCACTTAAAAAATTTTTATTGTAATACTATTCTTAAAACAATTTTATATACATTTTCTAATCTAAGGGCACTAAATATCATAAATATTCCCATTTATAGCTTTTAAAATCCGTCCGACGTAATGGAATCCTTTAATCCGTATTCTTTTGTTTTAGTTTCTATTATGAACAAGTTTTTTGCACTCACATTGTATCTACGTCTGGGTCTAAACTTTAAAAGCCTTTTTTCTCGCGTTTTAAAACGCTCAATTAAACTGAAATTTTCTATATATGATTGTTTTGGAGAACAATACATTTAATTATAATTCATAAAAAATTATTCATTAAAACTAATTATTTAAAGTATTAAATTTTATTCATAATTCCAATTGCTTACAACACGAAACAGTTGAATTTTGAAATCAACAAATTAAACTATCCCTTTGTAAAATTAAATTATTAAAACTAATTATATTGAATAAATTTAATCTGACTCAACATTCCCTTTCACTATCAAAATTTAAGCATAAAAAAAATTATGTCCCGCAAAGTGTAAAATTATACAGAAAACCCATATTTATATTAAAAAATTTCGTTTTTTCCGGTGTTTTTTTTTTTTTTGTTTCAGTTTCTATCAGCGATAATAAAATATCGTACACATCTCTTATAAGAAAACAAAGTACAAAAGAAAGAAATAGCCAACATTTTTAATGTTTTAAATCAAATTACAAGATAGTAAATAATCTAAGAAAATACAAAACCAAACATGACCTTTAGAAGAGAATAGGAATAATTTTTAAAAAAAAAAATGAGTTAAAATGAAAGTTTGTGAAATAACATAAAAATAACTTTTAATCCGGAAGGAAAAATTCCACGTTATCTAAAATGGTAATTCTATTTCAAACTTTGTCTACTCACATTATAATACTTTTCCCAACATTGAACGTATACTATTTTGGTGATTTTAAAAAATAAAATATTGATTTTAATGTGGATATTTTTTTGACATTTTAGACGCAGCAAATAAAGGTAAGAAAACTCCTTCAGTTTATATTCAGGGCATATACTTACTACAGACATATTATACTATATACATAGTATATTATGTATTAGATATTATATATATTATATTATATATATATACATATATACCATATATATATAATACCACATATATGTATTCCATATATATATGTATACAAGCGGGCCGACAGACGTTGCCCTGTACACACGTCTTAAATCCGAAAATTTCAAACTTTTTTGAATAAGTTGTACCAATCTGGACCGTTTTGATTAAATTTTTATAAAAAAAAAAAGTTATCACAATACATACACAGTTGCCACAATTCGACCTATCGATTGCGTGTGAGAATGAACTGAGCTGAATATAGTAGAAGCTATTCTGAATAGAAGCTTAAACTTGTTTTAATTGAATGATAAAAAAGATAAAACTCGAGCTATATTTTCATAACAGTATGTATTTTTTTAATGCACAATAAATAAATTTATCGTAATGCCATTGAATGCACAGTATTTTTGGTTAATCTTTGAGGCGTATAAACAAACAAATGCGATGGCTCGCCAACCCTCGGACACGTAACATAAAATTGGTCGTACGAAAAACAAAATTTTCCCCTCTTATTTTTTTCCCTTGCCTCGCATTAGCGGAATAAACAACATACAGGGGAAAACAACTATGCGTTTTAAGGTTTTTAATTAATATATTTTTAGCTAATTGCTATATCGGACCGAATTGTGAATGGTTTCATTCTCGAATCCACTTGAACCCCCACAAAAAATGTCACCAAAATCGGTCCAGCCGTTTAGGAGGAGTTCAGTCACATACACACGCACAAAAGAATTATAAATATCAGGGATGGCGAATCTTTTTGAGACGTGGGTCAAATTTGTTTATATTTTTAAAGTACTAGCTCGTGGGTAACTAATGCCTATTTGCACCAGAGTTAAGTTTTAAAATTTTTAACTGAGTATTTTTAAAACTAAGCATGTTTAAAATTCAACTGTCTTAACGAGTAAAAATGGGCGTGATTTGACGATTTAAAATTTTAGGGTTAAAATTTTTTAATTTGGTTTAAGGTATCCGACTACGTTCGGAACCGTGATTTTAAAAGGCGCATAAATGGATAATTTTCATGATATTTAGTGTCATAGATTAGATTACATGTATAAAATTGTTTTAAGGACATTTTGACAAAAGAGTCATTTAAATACAATATTTCGGTTAAAAATTAACTTAGAATAACCTTTTTTCAAAATGTTCTCCTTTTGTGAAAAAATGCTTCTATTATAATATTTTGCCTGTATATAACTCCGAATTCTGTACAGAGGCTCAACTAAGATTTTTGAAAAATTCACATTATTTTCAGAGTTACAACCATTTGAAATAATTATCGGAGTTGCTTTCTTAAAATTTCTCCCCTCTGTTGTCGTAAAACACGAATAAACCCACTTCTAAGTTATATATTTCAAAAATTCTAGTTGAGCCTCTGTACAGAGGTCTGAGCTATATACTGGCAAAATATTATTATAATAGAAGCATTTTTTTCGCAAAAGGAGAACATTTTTGAAAAAAGGTTATTCTAAAGTTAATTACAACCAACTATTGACTCAACTCAAATAATTTTTATTGTAATACTATTCTTAAAATAGTTTTATGTACATTTTCTAATCTAAGTGACATATATATCATAAATATTTATCCATTTTACATACGCTTTTGAAATCACGGTTTTTCAGGCTGTAGTCAAATACTACTAAAATTTTGATGTTACAAAAGAAGCCGGTACAAAAAGGAAAAAAGAGAGAAACGAGCCTTGCAGTATTCATATATCATGTGTAACACCTGACATGTTATCTTAGTAAATACGAAATAGTAACTTATATCCTGAAAAAAAAATTAATTGGATATGATTGGAACCAATTTTCTATCGAATAATTATATCTTTAATGAAAAGTGTATTTAATTAACGGAGTAATGTGCAATTTTTCTATTAAAAATAATTATTCTTGATCAGTAGGAAAGAGCAGAGACAAGCAGACTTACGATAACTAAAATATGACACATATACTTGTAGCCCGATTTCAAAGTATTTAAAACCGTTGAAAAACAGCGTCAATAACATTACCGCTGTAAGCTGTCAAGAGGCTATTTTGATTTGTGTTCATTTCGAGCTTGAATTCATCATTCAAAAAGCTATAGGCAGCTCAGATTTTTGGCAAACTGAAGTTAAAATCACCCTCAAAATCATAGAGGAAGCGAGTGATAGTTTTCTTTAAAAGAGCAAGAACCACCTTCGGTATAAGGTAAAAGTACAAAATACAGGAAATCTTTTGAATTTTTTTGTACCGTTTGATTTCGAGAAAGTATGCACGACCACCGAAATCACTGTTTACGTCGATTTTTCAAATAAACATTCTGCCGCACATATGTCCCCCAATATCGTTACTAACAATACCCAGTCCACTTGTTTGACGATAAGTGATGTTCATATGAGGAGTCGCACATATAGTTTTCTGTTTTGCGATAGATCGCAACACACTAGCTACTCCACGGCGGTCGGAACGACTGTACGCAGCAATCGAAGTTGGGTATCGAAACACATTAAAATTAATTATCTAACCACGTCTCTGACCAGCATGAGTAACGAACATTTTTTATGAAATAACGTCGTCAGGAAATCTGTTTGGTGAGCCCTTTGACTATTGAACGTAAGGATCGCAAGTTTATCTTGGTTGACGTCTAAGACTTGCTGGTATGTGCAGGGGTAGTTTAGAGTATCATTGGTGGACCAAGAGTATCTAGTTCTTCTGAGCTATAACCTCTTATCTTTAGGATTTTGAGTGACTGTGACGCGAATTCACTCTTCCCCTTGTTAATAAAAATAATGCCAAAAGTAAAATATACTTATATGAGAGTAAAAAATTAAAATTTAAAACTACTAAAATGCTTTAGAAGTGCTACAAAAATATCTTCAAAACGGTGCAAGCACTGAGAATGAAAACAAATTTCGATCAGTGGAGTGGGTGCTTGGGCGAGGTGAGCCTGACCAAAGGAAATGCAGCTTAGGGCACCAAATCTCGTTTGTAGAAATGAAAGAAGCATTGAATGCTTTGAAATAAGAAAAACTAGCTTTTTTAAAAGCTAATAAAAAATAAAATACATTTTGAAAAAAATGAGGAAAAGAACGTGTAAATTTAAATTTGATCTGGATAAATAATTTTCCAGGGAGAAAAATTAAAAAGTGATTTAAAGTAAATTTAGAAAATAGCGAGAGTTCCTGGGGAATCAGACATAGACGATTCAATTCAAGAAAGAAAGGTCCTTCACTATAACCATTGAGGCTATGAAGTCTCGGGGGAGTTAAAAGTTAGCTTTTAAGTTGGAGTGCGAAGAAGAATTGAAATATGAATTTAATTAAAAATTTTTAATTGAAGGATCGAAGAATATTATTGAGTCTGTTAAAATTAGGATCAGGGATATATTTTTAATATCCAAGATCGAAGGATTATTAGGTTATAAGGCTTTGAAAGTTAGTTGCTAATTTTTTGATAAATTGTCTGAAAGACATCATTTTGCTCACGGATCTGTGAGGTCCTTATTCCTCATGAACCATCGAGCTTTTAATATTTGTCGGAGAATGATGCTTTGATTAATATGAATTTTAGCTGCATGTGCCCAGATTGACGCAGCATACTGGTTAAAACTGGTCTTAGGATTAGTAAGTAGATAAGTAATTTATTTTCTTTGCTCTAATATAGAGATTCTTGCAATTAAGGGGGAGATTTTACAGACTGATTCTGAACTGAGAGTCAAGTGCTCGAGTGCTTGATGACTACTAGAGCTCTACCCCGATGCGCTGTACACCACCACGCGCTCTCATTGGTCAAATCAAATAGCGCACGCTTACGTCACTTCCTGTTACACACATCCGTCCCTTTTCACGAAATCACTCCAAAATATCCAACAAGCGAGAGGAAAGATGTTACACATCAAAAAGACGAATTATTTATCCGTAAAATGCTTCGTGTTCTTCAATTGAAAAAAAAATCATATTAAAAAGACCCAATTTTTCTTAGATAAACTATTTTAAATTATTTTTATTAGATGTTTAATGACTATCTTTTCCACACAGTTGATCCTGGCTTCAACAGTAAGTATTTTTACTTTGCGTTAAGGAATATTGTTGAGAGATTAATTTATATACATATTAAATTTATATCCTAATATATACTGAACTTCATCGCGATGATATTTGGAACATTATATTTTACTTGCATTTTCGATACTTTTCCGTAAGCAGTTACAAATTTTTGAAAATTTTATATATGTTCTAAAATTAGAAAAATATTAGTTGGACTTTAAAAATGTATACTTGGAACAATCTTAACTAGATGTTTATAATTGTGGAATATTTTGATAAAGTGCTTGTAGTGTCTGGCTACAGTTCGTGGTAGATTTGGCGAGTTTGGCGCCGTTCTCAGCACCTGTGGAGGAGGTAGCTATTTTGTGAAGAAAAGATGGTTGACCTTCAAACCGAACTGAGACAGAAAAGAGGGGTCACTTTTTTTCCCTTCTGGAATGAGAAGCACTTGATTGATTTTTTTATAAAGGAAAAAAGAGTTACTTTGTTCTGTTGAACCCAGAAGACTGCGTTTGGTTTGGTTGTATTGAGAAAAGAAATAATTATGTTGGTTTATATAAGCGTAACGTAAAACGTTGAGAGGTATTGAGGAAAGTTGTCCTTCTCGGGAAGGGGGTTGGATATTTTATCAAAACATGTTTTTTTAATGTTGTGTACATTTATCTTTCATTCCTTTAATCTCGTGTATCAATTATTTATAATTAGAATTTCATGTTGGGTCACATTACGTTACTATATAATTAAAATGTATTTTGGAAGATGTGGTTTTTGTATTTTCCCTGAGTACACATGATTATAATATATAACGTTTAAACTTGATGTACTGGTTGATCCAGATGTCAGGACAAACTTTAAAAATTAAAATTTCACGGGTGAATTCAAATAAAAGGCTTCGGTTTTCAACAAACTAATGAATTTTTTAAAAATGAGTGTTTGCGCATATGACCACACGATATAGAAGTGATAACTTCAAATTTTGTAATGTTATTTAAGGGATTAGTTAGGTGAATAAAAAACAAGGGGATATTAGTATCGTCGTATAAAATTATTTATTCATATGTCTGTACTCATAAAGAAATATTTTTTGCGAAATATACAATCATATTTGTGAATTAATTGTATTCTAAGAAGGAAACAATAGGTTTGTGGTAGCTGAAATATGTTATAAATACTTAAGTTCAAAATTATCTAAATATCTAAAAAAACTACATCAAGCGTTATTCTGTACTTACTCGTACTTTCATTTGGATCATTTAACATAATTAAATTGAATTTTGATTTTAAAAAGCTACTAAAGGCTTTGATTTGTTTTTCGAAAAATCTACATTAAAATCTCTACTTAAAATAATATGCAATTTCTTCAGAAGAGTTGATCCGGCTTCAGTGTAAGCAACTAAATTTTTGTGAATAAATTCGATAATTTCCTCTACATTTTAATTTGGTGAAATATAAATTGTAACCAATAGAATTATTTGTCCATTTTCTGCTCTACATTTCGCTGCACAAATTTCTCCGATACATAACTCATTAAACCTAAATGATTCAGTAGTATTGTAACCTTTCAGTAGTATTGTTACCATTGTTACGAGCGTAACAATGCTTAGAAATACACAAAACGCATCATTCAAGTTCACCCCTCAACAATAGCGCCTCTAAAAAGGTTATAACTTCAATAACTTATTGAGTAATTCTTTAGTTAACCACTAGATGGCATTACAAGTAACGTAGCAGCTAATATGTTATTAGGAAACTTAAAATATTGCACCGTCATTCAGGTCCAGAAAGTGATAGCGATAAATAACATTCTTCAATTGGAAATAAGGGGAAAAAAGTGGATAAAATATTGAAACACCGATGATATGCATTTATTACAGCAAAAAATTTAGTTCAGCGAGAGAAGCAATAAAAATATGAGTAAAATTTTTTATCAGAAATGTACAATGGGTCCTTTGATCAGCCATTTTTCACATTTCCTACACTATTAGTTCACACTCTCTATATATTATTTATTTATATTATTATTTATGAAATTTTATATACATGATTATTTTGGATGACAATACAGTAATTTAATTATAATTAATAAAAATCAATCGATTAAAACTAATTATTCTAAGAGTTACAAATACAGCCACGTTGGCATCATTGTTGGCGACTTGGGTCGAAGCTTTAAAAGATTTTTTTTACTCACGTCTTAAAGCATTCAGTTGAGCTGAAATTTTATATACATGATTTTTTGGATGACAATACGATACTTTAATGATAATGAATATAAATGAATTACTACTTAATGTTGTGATTCTGTCCTATGTATATACTAATTTATATTAATTTGTAACTCTTTAATAAAAAGTAGCTAAAATAAAAATTTTCTTTGTTGATTGGAATTGACTTAAACAATTTTTTTTATATATTACTTGTTTTATGTATAATTTAGTTTATTAAGTAACAAATTCAAATCAATTTTTCCCGAGTGAGTGAGTGAATATTAACGTCGCACTGTTAAGCTACACGAAGGCTTTTGGTGACAGATCTCGTAATTTTGAACCATGGCCAAGTGACGAGGACGACACCTGGGCTGGCACCGACACTCTCCTAACTACCACACCGCACCAACGGGAGGACGTTTGAGCTCTCGACAGATTTAACGTGCATCGCTTCCCTACACGAGCCGGTCTTTAGTGGTACTGGGCTCGAACTCATGACACGCCAGCCATGGCTTGACCACTAGGCTACTGTGGCCTCAATTTGTCACGATAAATAAACTTAAAGTTTCGCCTAAAAAGTAAATTTCAGCGAACTTCTACTTCTCTTATTATAAAAATAGTTTTTCAGAGGATTTGAATCATTTCTCGTAGATTTCAAACTTTGAAACGCTCTACACAATAATATTTATTTGTTTGATTTAGCTCCAGTTCCTCCTCCAGCTCCAGTTCCTGCTCCTGTTCCAGCACCCCCAGAAAGTAAGAACACGTATTTTTAATTAGAATAATTTTATTCAAGCATCTAGAGATCTGAATTTTCTAAAATCGGATTTTTCCTCAGTCGTCTTACTTTCAATCCATGGAGCATTAATCATTGAGACCCTTATACTAAAGGTCACACGTCATAAGAAACAACGTCATAAAGAAACCCTAGAGGTTGTTGGGGGTAAGCCTTCCGTGAGTACGCACAAGTTAATAAATAACCCTCTCTTGCAATTAAAGGGCTCCACAATTATTTGTATGCACTTCTGGGAATTAGAAACGTGTTTTCAAAGTGAAAGATTATTCCATAGACAAAATATTTGCTCTCAAAATATCGCACTAATGGCTACTATTGAGTCCCCGTTTCGTGTCTGTTAAAATCGGAACAAAATTATCCTTCCCTTGTGTGTGTGTGTGTGTGTACTTATGTACGCACGTAAGAAGTTATACTTCTTTAGTGTAACATGATTAAAATAAGGACCAAGATATTGTGAATTTAAACAAATTTAAAAAGTTTAAAACAATGAAAAACTATGGAAGAAATAGACCTATAAACATGAAATTATAATAACTTGAAGAGCAGATAGAGAGGGATCGAATGATCCCTGTCCGAACGGACTGTCAGGCTCGGGTGCCGAGATATTAGCCAAAAAGATGTAGAGGGAGCGAATGCACAGGGGGGAGATGCGTCCCAACAGATATGGTTTATAATAGCCAAAGTATTACGATCCCCCAAATATATGGTCTCCTAGCACCAAAAAGTGCCAGGGTGAAATATTGAACAACAATTGTGCTCATGCGCATCGATGCCGTGACCCGTACGCGTGCATCCCGTGACGGTTTTGCGTCATCCGTGACGGTGTACGCGTATCGTAAACATTACCCTCATCAAACTTTAAACGTGCAATAAGGCGCCTTCAAAAAATTATTCGAACGCAGAAATTTTTCTGGTAATTAGAAAAAAAAACAAGCGTAAGGAATATTTACTTTTACATAAAATAAATATTCAAGCACGTCAATCACATTTACTAATCTGATATTCAAAGAAAATAAATTTAGAATTTATACGAGGTTAAAGATATCTGGTTAGATAAACTAGCGAGGCATGATTTGGTGCAGATATTTTTTCACCTCAGGAAGCTGGCAGTTAGATGACAGACCGCCGATAAGCGAAGAAATGCAAATGAGCGCCATTGTGAACAGTTTCCCTTTTTAACAAAAATTGACTGAAACATTTAAATAACATTGCTACTTGAAGTTTCATGTAGTTTGAGGATTCCTAGGAATCAACTCCCCTCCACAGGAAATTTTAGTTTTAAGGACATTTTACAATAGCCTCGAATAGCTTCAAATTCTGAACCAATATACAAGCAATCAATCAGTAGCGACCAAAGGGAACTACTTTGCTGTGTATAACTTTGTCCTTCCCGAAGGAAGGAAGGAGAAAGGATACCACAGTCACAAATTAGATTGGACTTCTAGATGTACGCCTGTCGTTGGCCGTAGCCTTGAGCACCATACAGGTGACAATACGATAGGGAACTACTTTGAAAGAGATAAGTGAAAGACTATTTCATCCTAATACCGGGATTGAATATTTTTTTTAACATACTAGGCATATTTTTCTCCCGGTGAAATGACTGGTTTTTAATTGATAATCATAAATTGTACATTTTTCAATCGGAAATAAGAAAAGAAAAAAGTAGATTAAATATAGAAAACTGTTGATAAACATTTATTGCAACAAAATAATCAAGTCTAGGGAAAGAAGCAATAAGAATGTGAAAAAAAAATTAATAATCAAAAATTTATAATCAGTCATCTTTTTTTCTTTTTTGGTATTGTAATTTATTCCATTGAAAAATAAAATCAAATTTATCTCGATAGAAAAATTTAAAGTTTCACTCAAATTATAAATTTCAACAAATTCACATGTTTCTTCTAAAATAAAAATAGTGTATCGTTAAATTTGAAGCCTTTACCCGCATTTATGTATTTCAAACATTGAAGCAATGTTCCAGTAAAAACTTTTAGACAACAATATTCTTTTGTTTTATCTAGCCCCAGCTCCAGTTCAAATAGCTACACCTGCAGATGCTCCAGCACCCGCAGAAAGTAAGAGAAATTATTTTCATTGAATAATCTTCTTCAAGTGTTAGTATCTAGAAACCTGAATTTTTTAAAATAACATCTTTGCCCAGTCGCTTTTCAATCCACCAAGCATTAATTGCTGAAGAATAAACGGGGGGAGGGGGACATTTTGAATCAAAGAATATATGCGTGTGTGTTCTGTTAAACACACACACACATTGAGGATATAAAAAAAACAAAATCCCCTAAATTGGAACATTTATTTAAGGTATCCGACTACGTTCGGAACCGTGATTTTAAAAAAGCCCATAAATGGATAATTTTCATGATATTTAGTGTCACTTAGAATAGAATACATGTATAAAATTGTTTTAAGGACACATTTTGACAAAAAAAATTATTTAAATACAATATTACTGCAAAAAATTAACTTAGAATAATCTTTTTTCAAAATATTTTCCTTCTTACAAAAAATGCTTCTAAAATAATAATATTTCGCGCTTATATAAAGTAAACACTTCTCCAGAGAGTCTGAACAAAGATTTTTGGAAAATTCACATTATTTTCAGAGTTACAACCCATTGAAATATAATTATCGGCGTTTTTTTCTTAAAATTTCTCCCCTCTGTTGTCGTAAAACATGGATAAACCCACTTCTAAGTTATATATTTCAAAAATTCTAGTTGAACCCTCTGTACAGAGATCACAAGGCTATATACAGGCAAAATATTATTATAATAGAAGCATTTTTTTCACAAAAGGAGAATATTTTGAAAGTAAGTCATTTTAGGTTCATTTTTTTTGTCTCAAAATATTGTACTTAAATACTTCTTAATTGCGTATTATTCTTAAAACAATTTTATATATAATTTTTTCTAATCTAAGTGACACTAAGTATCATAAATATTATCCATTTACACGCTTTTGCAAAATCACGGTTCTAGGAACGTAGTCGGATGCCTTGGGTATCCGACTACGTTCAGGGAACTACGATTTTCTGCTTTACGCTATGGATAATATTTATGATATTTATACTAGTGTCACTCAGATTGAAAACTGATACACTCAAAAGAGTTGTTTTGGGAATGAGATACAATAAAAAAGTATTTAAAAGTACAGTATTTTTCGACAAAAAAATAAACATAAAAGGACCCATTTTTCAGCATCAATTTATAGCGCATGAAAAGTGGAGCACATACTATTATAATAATGGCCGCTCGAACCTGTACGAAACTCCAGCTTAGAATGGTAAAGCAGGGTAAGTTATAGCATTTGGCAAGGGAAGAGGCCGCAGAAAAACGCCGATAATCCCTGTTTCAGTAGTTATATCTGGAACTAATGTAATTTTCAAAAATAGTTCGGACTCTGTACGAAGGTCTGAGGCTGTATACGGGCAAGATATCATTTATAATGGAAGCATTTTTCTAAGGAGAACATTTTTGAAAAGGTTATTCTAAGTTGATTACTAACACAAATAGATATTGTTTAAATGATTTTTGTCTGTATCATAAAACAATTTTATACCTGTATTCTAATCTAAATGACACTAAATATCATGAAAATATCCCGACCCATCACACTTTTTCAAGATCATGGTTCCGGGCTGCGTCGGGCTACCTTAAATATGTACTCTGGAGTGTTGCTCTGCTAATAAGTCAGCAGCAACACACCCTTCGGAAGCATAAATTTTCATGAGATTTAGCAACAGAAGTCCCCAGATTTTTGCCATATTTTGGCATTTCCAAACAAGAATCTTGTTTTAATGCAATTATTTTTATTTATTTTCCAAAAAAGACCCTGCAAAGGTTTCGACACTGGGCCCACTCTGGAGCAGCTACGTCACTGATGAAGAGTTTCCTTTTTAGAGTGATGCCTTAGAAATAAGCTTTTTTGAACAGCATGGGTGGAAGCCTGTTTGGCAGAGTAATGGGCTGAAAGTAAGCGACGAGGTTGTGGCTCGAAAATTTGGCAATTTCAAAAACCGTCCGTAGAAGGAAGATATTCATTCAGGGCCTACTTTTATGTTCCATCACTGCGAGGAGTACGGCTCAATTGTGAACCACTATTAAATGAAAAAGTCAACAATTACAAGATAAGAATGCAAGTTTGTGTTTGTCGAACCTTTGAAACATCCAGAAGGTTCAGGGGTGTAACGTACACCCCGCATTGTGGGGGGGGCAGGATTCTAGAGGGGCCCAATGTCTGATGTTATGGATTTGCAATCCTTTTTAGGATCCGATTTGGGGCTCAAAACCTGACTTTGTAGGGGAACCCTAATATTCTCCATTACGCCACTAAGAAAATGCTTAACTTGACACAGTTTTTCGCGAACTCTCGCTCGCGGATGTGCGAGATTGCACCGAAGGATGAGACATATTTATAAAACAATGTTTTTATTGTATAAAATCACTATCTAAATTCGACCTAAGCTAGAAACGCCGTCATATTATCTAATTTAAATATCTTTAATAATTGGTTCAATATTTATCAAGAGTTCTGAATCCACAGCAGTACTAATCGTCTTAAATTGACACCTATGATCTTTTTACTTGAAATCCAGTAGCTTCATCTACGAGGGTGAATCGGAAAGTAAGTTTCCCCTGTCTACTGTGATCAGAGTTGTGTATGAAAGTCAAAACATAGAATGATACATTAAAGATAAGGTATATCCCCCCTTTTTTTTCCACATAAGTACCAATTTTAATTTAGAGGCATTTTGTCCTTACCCGCTTTATAAAAGCTTCAAAAACTCTCTACCAAGGGAAAGAATTCAGGACCCTTGCATCTTTAGAACTCGCTTATGTCCGATTCCAAGTTCTTCCGCTACTCCATCGATGGTGATACGCCGGTTAGCTTTAATTATGTCATCCACCTTCCTCAAAAGATCATTAACTACATTCTTGGATACAGGAAAGTGTTAGCACGATAGGTACCCTGACAACTGATCCGTACACGTGGAGCAACGCATGGCAATCATCCTGGAAGATTCTGTGCGTTACTAGGATGGCAGTGACTTTTTCTGTTTCGGATTGTGACGAGGGATGAATCATTAAGGTCCCCGCACCACTCCCGAAGCCCGAAGGTCACATCAATGGAGTGGAAAAATCTGAATAACCTGTCAGAAAAAGAAGTTCAAAAACAACTCCCTCTGCAGGTAAGTGCTCCTTCCAGTTTTTGGGACACCCAAGGAGTTTTGTTGCTCGACTTTTTGGAGGTTGGAACCACCAATCCTACGCGGTACTGTAACATCTGTCCCGAAATCAAAGAGGCGATTCGGAAAAGTGACCTGGAAGCTACTCCGAGATCAGACGTTCTGATGTTGGAGACAATGCAAGACCGCACTCGGTGATGGCAATACAAAACCTGTTACATTCTTGGTTGAGAGCGCCTACATCATCCGCCATACAGTTCTGATCTCGCATCGAGCGACTTCATTTGCTTCCGGCTTTTGTAGAAGGAATTTCGCGGAAGGTATTTTGAAAGCAATGTGATATAGTCAGGGATGGCGAACCAGTGAAGTACGCGTGCCATTGATGGCACGTAGACACAATATTTTGGCACGCCAGCAGGGATCCAAAATGGTTTTGCATTTTATTTCAAAATTTCAAGTTCACTATGAAGTATTGCGAACAAACGCGTGGCGATCGGGGGGTGGAGAGCACACTTCCGGTTGTTTATTATCTTTCCTCAGTTGCGTCGTAGACTTCTACATTCCTTATGATGTAAAGTTTGTCTAAGCATATCATAGCAGTCAATTTCATTTGACACAACTGTATTTTTAAAGTTTATCTGTATGTTATATTTGCGATTTTGCTGTTATTTAACACGGCTAGTTCAGCATAAAGAAACCGTAAAGTGCAAGATAGTAAGGTAGCGGCGAGAGAATTTCAAATTCATTGGACCGAAACATGGCATTATTAGAAAAGGCGACAAAGCAGTGTGTGTTTTATGTTCTGGAACAGTGGTGTGCAGAACATCGTCTGTAAAACGGTATTTTGAAAGAAATCGTAAGCCCTCTTATAAAAAAAATGAACCACAGCAAAAAATAATTAATTGCTTATAAACCGTTTGACATATGGTTCCAATTCAGCATGCATTCTGCTAAAAGTAATAATATCTAATATAAGTTATTTGTCCACACACACACAATCTGCAACAACAGAAATAACACTAATTTTACTTTAATTTGAATTGCACGTATAACTAAAACACATTTATAACTATACAGTACATTTTCGTAGTAAATAGAGTTTTGTGTTGTTAGAATGTAGTTTCATTATTTCCCAATAATCACAAGTCAAAATTATTTGACGGCACGTCTAAACTTCATTAAACACTTCTTTAGCAAAAAATGGCACGTTGATCCATAAAGGTTCGCCACCCCTGCTATAGTCAAACAAGCTGTTAAATGCTTCTTCCCTATACAAAGCCCTGAGTTTTTCCTGGAGGGCTTTTTGAAGTTTATCAAGCGGTATGACTAGTGTCTCAATGTACTTGGTACTTATGAGGAAAAGTAAAGAGTTATGTCTTATCTTTAATGCCTCATTCTATGTTTTGACTTTCCTACACAACTCTGACCACAGACGACAAGGGAAACTTTTTTTCCGACTCACCCTGGTGTTATATCTCTAACGTTTTAGCTTTAGCATGACAGCGATCGTCAGCCTCTTCCAAGTTTCACTTCATTTGACTTGAAATAGCAACTCTCATCAACATAAATCACGGTTACTTTACAGAAAGTGGTTTTATAATCATACAAAGTTTAAAGTTCTTTCATTAGAGAATTAGTAAGAATCGGAAGCAGAACCCGTTACAAGTTTCCTGACACTTTTGATTTTCATTACTTGTAATTAATACAATGGATTTTTTTTTTTTTAAATTAGTATTGTTCAATGATATTTAAAATAATCTATTGGATTTTTTCTTAAGAGAGAAATAATATTTTTTTAGTTTTTAATTTTCTCAGAGTTATTTTGTAAATTAAGATAGATAAAACATATTCACCGAGAATGAATATATTAGGTTATTTTTTCTCTCGTACTTTTCGCTGATGTAGTGATGTTTTTTTAATTCTGATTATAATTTTCTTTTTATTGTATGTCACTTAATTTTATCTTCCCCCACACAGTTGATCCTGGTTTCAATCGTAAGTAAAGTCATTTTTTGTTATAGAACAATAATGCGAGTTATAAATTCTTAAACAAAACAATCTAAATTTTAAAAATAATAAGTCTATTTTTTACAGTATTTATATTAAATTACACACACAACCCCCTTATTTAATTTTTAAAGAGTTTTGATCATTAAAAAAACACTGTTCAAAAACATTTATTTTATTTTAAATCTAAGAGTTTCTTCGTCGTTAAATTAGTTCATAGTAGCCAAGTTGTCGAGTAGCGAGTTTCAGTCTTGTTGCCGCTATGAACCAGCGATCACGTGACCGTAGTTCAAATGAAGTCCGTGTAGCCTTCGAAATGTGTGGCTTTAGTTAAAAGTTACTAACAACTGTGGTTTTTTACACAAATTGTATTATTTTCTTATACATTCAGTTCGATAAAATAAATATATACGTACATGTAATTAAATAATAAAGTACACTACTGGCCATTAAAATTGCTACACCAAGAAGGCGACATGCCATAGACGTGGAATTTAAACGATAGGAAAAAGGTGCTGTGATATGCAAATGGTTAGCTTTTCAGCGCATTCGGACAAAGCAGGCGCCGGTAGCGATTTCTACAATGCCCAGATGGGAAAATGTTCAGCCGGTTTTCGTCATACACAAATTGCATTTGGACGTTTTTGCCTGGTGAAAAGTTTTGATGCCTCGTGTAAGCAGGAATGCGTACCAGCACTTTTCTGACTTTGATAGAGGTCAAATTGTAGCGTACCGAGATTGAGGGTTTATCGTATACTTGATATTGCTGTTCGCGTCGGTTGAGATAGAATGACTGTTGGCAAGAATCCGGAATCGATGGGTCCAGGACGATGGCCGCAGGTACGCCGTGCTGGATCTCGAGTCCCCTATCCCTAGCAGCAAAGAAGACAAGCATGTTACTCGCATGTGGCCTTAATGGATCATGCAGCCACGTCTGACCCTGAGTCAAAATTAGGATCGTTGCAAGAGATTAAAGTATCTGCACAAACAGTTCGACGACGTTTTCGTCAGTATGGACTCTCAGCTAGGAGACCATGGCTTGACCCTTGGCTGACCTTTGCCCCATACCCTTGACGCTGCATCACAGACAGGAGCGTCTTCAATGGTCAATGATAAATGATGAACGGGCGCACGAATGGCGAGACGGTGTTTTCAGATGAATCCAGGTTCTGTTTACAACATCAAGATGGTCGCATCCGTTTTTGTTGACATCGTGGTGAACGCACATTGGCAGCGTGCATTCGTTATCGGCATACTGGCTCATCACCTGGAGTGATAGTATGGGATGCTATTAAATATACGTCTCCATCACCTCTTGTTCGCATAGATGGCACTTTGAACAGCGCACGTTACATTTCTGGTCGTATTTCTGGCCGAGTTTTACCGCTTTATTCAAGCCCTACGTTTCAGCAAGATAATTCACGACCTCTAGTTGCCGGTATTGTACGGACCTTCCCTGATACGGAAAACGTTCGTCTATTGCCCCTGGCCGGCACGTTCCCCAGATCTCTCGTCAATGGAAAACGTCTGGTCCATGGTTGCCGAGCGACTGGTTCCTTACATAACGCCACTCACTATGGTTTATGAGATGGGAATCGCATTGAAGCTGCTTAGGCATCCATACCTGTAATACATCCAATCTCTCGACATTCAATGCCCAGGAGTGTAAGTGCTGTTATTACTGCCAGAGGTGGTTGTTCTGGGTATTGATTTCTCACCCAAATAATATGCACCCAAATTTCTTGGAAATTTAATGACTTGTGTGTTAATTCCAATATAAAAAATATAGTATTTTTACAATAAATATCAGTTTGTAATCTGCGTCTCTTCCTGGTATAGCAATTTTAATGGCCAGTAGTGTACAGTAAGACCCCACTTAACGTGGGGTATACGTTCCATCAAAGTTGAGCGTAATATGAAACAGCGTTAAACGAGGTTATCTTATCATGTAAATAATGGGGTTAGAGGAAGATGGGTAGAAAATTGGTCAGGTATTTTACCATTAAACTTATTAATTATGTTTTTTATAACAATGAAACAAAAATTTATTTTTTACAAATATAGAAACATGATTAACGAATCTACACATAAAAATAAATAAAATTCTAAGTCAGTATGTTTACATTTCAGATCATTGTCTCTTCTGTATTTCCAATTTTCTGCCTTTTTATAAAGAAGGTAGATTGGTTTAAAGGCATATTGCGTTCAATTTCGTCGTCAATCCATATAGAAAGCCATTTTTCCATTTCCTCTATTGTATTATTTCTATAGAACGGGTAAAAAAAAATCTAGTTGCAGAGCTTGTCGTAGTTGCAGTTGCCAATGATAGTATTTTTTTCTTTATTCTTAAGAATGGTCCTTATTGTTGAAGTTGCCAAATTCAATGCAACACCAATTTGAGATTGATGTTAATCAGTATCTGATCTTCTAATCACTTGCATTCTAGTTTCTAGTGAAATGCTTTTTCTTGTTGTTTATTTTCTGTTTTTTATTATTAGTCATGATAAAAACTAAAAATCATAACATTTATCATCGTAGAAATCATTATATTATATAAATTTATACTTACAATAACATCAACAAATATTTGAAACGATAAAAATACGTTCGTATAACACCGCAAGAAGGAAGAAACACAGATAAACTGCTTCGGACATCGGGAAGCCTAACGCTGCGTGCAATTTTGGGGAATCCCACCAATTCAAATAAAAGAGCGTTAAACCGAAACAGTGCCAAGCGAAACAGCGTTAAGCAGGGTCTTACTGTACCTTTTATTTTATTTTATTATTATTATTATTATTATTATTATTTTGAAAAAATGAGCTTGTTTTAAACTTTATTTAATATTTAATACATTCAAAGATTTAAAAAAAAACTATACATAAGTTTTGTTCATGCAATAATAATTTCTTTAAATAATAATTAGGTGCAGTCGAATACATTCCAGGTAAGTGTACGATTTTTTTAAATGTGTAAACTAAATTAATTATTCTCACTTACATCTAAAAAGATCACAATATTTCACCATTTAAATTAAATTTATTTAAAGGATTTAATGTGTCTTCGTGGTTTAAGGTATCCGACTACGTTCGGAACCGTGATTTTAAAAAGGCGCATAAATGGATAATTTTCATGATATTTAGTGTCACTTAGATTAGATTACATGTATAAAATTGTTTTAAGGACATTTTGACAAAAAGAGTCATTTAAATACAATATTTCGGTTAAAAATTAACTTAGAATAACCTTTTTTCAAAATGTTCTCCTTTTGTGAAAAATGCTTCTATTATAATATTTTGCCTGTATATAACTCCGAATTCTGTACAGAGGCTCAACTAAGATTTTTGAAAAATTCACATTATTTTCAGAGTTACAACCATTTGAAATAATTATCGGAGTTGCTTTCTTAAAATTTCTCCCCTCTGTTGTCGTAAAAACACGAATAAACCCACTTCTAAGTTATATATTTCAAAAATTCTAGTTGAGCCTCTGTACAGAGGTCTGGAAGCTATATACTGGCAAAATATTATTATAATAGAAGCATTTTTTTCGCAAAAGGAGAACATTTTTGAAAAAAGGTTATTCTAAAGTTAATTACAACCAACTATTGACTCAACTCAAATAATTTTTATTGTAATACTATTCTTAAAATAGTTTTATGTACATTTTCTAATCTAAGTGACATATATATCATAAATATTTATCCATTTTACATACGCTTTTGAAATCACGGTTTTTCAGGCTGTAGTCAAATACTACTAAAATTTTGATGTTACAAAAGAAAGCCGGTACAAAAAGGAAAAAAAGAGAGAGAAACGAACCTTACAGTAGTCATATATGATGTGTAACACCTGACATGTTATCTTAGTAAATACGCAATAGTAACTTATATCCTGAAAAAAATTAATTGGATATGATTGGAACCAATTTTCTATCGAATAATTATATCTTTAATGAAAAGTGTATTTAATTAACAAAAGGAGTAATGTGCAATTTTTCTATTAAAAATAATTATTCTTGATCAATATGGGAAAGAGCAGAGACAAGCAGACTTACGATAACTAAAATATGACACATATACTTGTAGCCCGATTTCAAAGTATTTAAAACCGTTGAAAAACAGCGTCAATAACATTACCGCTGTAAGCTGTCAAGAGGCTATTTTGATTTGTGTTCATTTCGAGCTTGAATTCATCATTCAAAAAGCTATAGGCAGCTCAGATTTTTGGCAAACTGAAGTTAAAATCACCCTCAAAATCATAGAGGAAGCGAGTGATAGTTTTCTTTAAAAGAGCAAGAACCACCTTCGGTATAAGGTAAAAGTACAAAATACAGGAAATCTTTTGAATTTTTTTGTACCGTTTGATTTCGAGAAAGTATGCACGACCACCGAAATCACTGTTTACGTCGATTTTTCAAATAAACATTCTGCCGCACATATGTCCCCCAATATCGTTACTAACAATACCCAGTCCACTTGTTTGACGATAAGTGATGTTCATATGAGGAGTCGCACATATAGTTTTCTGTTTTGCGATAGATCGCAACACACTAGCTACTCCACGGCGGTCGGAACGACTGTACGCAGCAATCGAAGTTGGGTATCGAAACACATTAAAATTAATTATCTAACCACGTCTCTGACCAGCATGAGTAACGAACATTTTTTATGAAATAACGTCGTCAGGAAATCTGTTTGGTGAGCCCTTTGACTATTGAACGTAAGGATCGCAAGTTTATCTTGGTTGACGTCTAAGACTTGCTGGTATGTGCAGGGGTAGTTTAGAGTATCATTGGTGGACCAAGAGTATCTAGTTCTTCTGAGCTATAACCTCTTATCTTTAGGATTTTGAGTGACTGTGACGCGAATTCACTCTTCCCCTTGTTAATAAAAATAATGCCAAAAGTAAAATATACTTATATGAGAGTAAAAAATTAAAATTTAAAACTACTAAAATGCTTTAGAAGTGCTACAAAAATATCTTCAAAACGGTGCAAGCACTGAGAATGAAAACAAATTTCGATCAGTGGAGTGGGTGCTTGGGCGAGGTGAGCCTGACCAAAGGAAATGCAGCTTAGGGCACCAAATCTCGTTTGTAGAAATGAAAGAAGCATTGAATGCTTTGAAATAAGAAAAACTAGCTTTTTTAAAAGCTAATAAAAAATAAAATACATTTTGAAAAAAATGAGGAAAAGAACGTGTAAATTTAAATTTGATCTGGATAAATAATTTTCCAGGGAGAAAAATTAAAAAGTGATTTAAAGTAAATTTAGAAAATAGCGAGAGTTCCTGGGGAATCAGACATAGACGATTCAATTCAAGAAAGAAAGGTCCTTCACTATAACCATTGAGGCTATGAAGTCTCGGGGGAGTTAAAAGTTAGCTTTTAAGTTGGAGTGCGAAGAAGAATTGAAATATGAATTTAATTAAAAATTTTTAATTGAAGGATCGAAGAATATTATTGAGTCTGTTAAAATTAGGATCAGGGATATATTTTTAATATCCAAGATCGAAGGATTATTAGGTTATAAGGCTTTGAAAGTTAGTTGCTAATTTTGATAAATTGTGCGAAAGACATCATTTGCTCACGGATCTGTGAGGTCCTTATTCCTCATGAACCATCGAGCTTTTTAATATTTGTCGAGGAGAATGATGCTTTGATTAATATGAATTTTAGCTGCATGTGCCCAGATTGACTACTACAACATACTAGTTAAAACTGGTCTTAGGATTAGTAAGTAGATAAGTAATTTATTTTCTTTGCTCTAATATAGAGATTCTTGCAATTAAGGGGGAGATTTTACAGACTGATTCTGAACTGAGAGTCAAGTGCTCGAGTGCTTATTGACTACTAGAGCTCTACCCCGATGCGCTGGCCACCACCACACGCGCTCTCATTGGGTCCAAATCAAATAGCGCACGCTTACGTCACTTCCTGTTACACACATCCGTCCCTTTTCACGAAATCACTCCAAAATATCCAACAAGCGAGAGGAAAGATGTTACACATCAGACGAATTATTTATCCGTAAAATGCTTCGTGTTCTTCAATTGAAAAAAAAATCATATTAAAAAGACCCAATTTTTCTTAGATAAACTATTTTAAATTATTTTTATTAGATGTTTAATGACTATCTTTTCCACACAGTTGATCCTGGCTTCAACAGTAAGTATTTTTACTTTGCGTTAAGGAATATTGTTGAGAGATTAATTTATATACATATTAAATTTATATCCTAATATATACTGAACTTCATCGCGATGATATTTGGAACATTATATTTTACTTGCATTTTCGATACTTTTCCGTAAGCAGTTACAAATTTTTGAAAATTTTATATATGTTCTAAAATTAGAAAAATATTAGTTGGACTTTAAAAATGTATACTTGGAACAATCTTAACTAGATGTTTATAATTGTGGAATATTTTGATAAAGTGCTTGTAGTGTCTGGCTACAGTTCGTGGTAGATTTGGCGAGTTTGGCGCCGTTCTCAGCACCTGTGGAGGAGGTAGCTATTTTGTGAAGAAAAGATGGTTGCTTCAAACCGAACTGAGACAGAAAAAAGAGAATTAACTTTTTTTCCCTTCTGGAATGAGAAGCACTTGATTGATTTTTTTTAAAAGGAAAAAAGAGTTACTTTGTTCTGTTGAACCCAGAAGACTGCGTTTGGTTTGGTTGTATTGAGAAAAGAAATAATTATGTTGGTTTATATAAGCGTAACGTAAAACGTTGAGAGGTATTGAGGAAAGTTGTCCTTCTCGGGAAGGGGGTTGGATATTTTATCAAAACATGTTTTTTTAATGTTGTGTACATTTATCTTTCATTCCTTTAATCTCGTGTATCAATTATTTATAATTAGAATTTCATGTTGGGTCACATTACGTTACTATATAATTAAAATGTATTTTGGAAGATGTGGTTTTTGTATTTTCCCTGAGTACACATGATTATAATATATAACGTTTAAACTTGATGTACTGGTTGATCCAGATGTCAGGACAAACTTTAAAAATTAAAATTTCACGGGTGAATTCAAATAAAAGGCTTCGGTTTTCAACAAACTAATGAATTTTTTTAAAAAAATGAGTGTTTGCGCATATGACCACACGATATAGAAGTGATAACTTCAAATTTTGTAATGTTATTTAAGGGATTAGTTAGGTGAATAAAAAACAAGGGGATATTAGTATCGTCGTATAAAATTATTTATTCATATGTCTGTACTCATAAAGAAATATTTTTTGCGAAATATACAATCATATTTGTGAATTAATTGTATTCTAAGAAGGAAACAATAGGTTTGTGGTAGCTGAAATATGTTATAAATACTTAAGTTCAAAATTATCTAAATATCTAAAAAAACTACATCAAGCGTTATTCTGTACTTACTCGTACTTTCATTTGGATCATTTAACATAATTAAATTGAATTTTGATTTTAAAAAGCTACTAAAGGCTTTGATTTGTTTTTCGAAAAATCTACATTAAAATCTCTACTTAAAATAATATGCAATTTCTTCAGAAGAGTTGATCCGGCTTCAGTGTAAGCAACTAAATTTTTGTGAATAAATTCGATAATTTCCTCTACATTTTAATTTGGTGAAATATAAATTGTAACCACTAGAATTATTTGTCCATTTTCTGCTCTACATTTCGCTGCACAAATTTCTCCGATACATAACTCATTAAACCTAAATGATTCAGTAGTATTGTAACCTTTCAGTAGTATTGTTACCATTGTTACGAGCGTAACAATGCTTGGCTTTTTAAAACGCATCATTCAAGTTCACCCTCCAACAAAACGCGCCTCTAAAAAGGTTATAACTTCAATAACTTATTGAGTAATTCTTTAGTTAACCACTAGATGGCGTACAAGTAACATGTAACTAATATGTTATTAGGAAACTTAAAACTGTTCATTGCACTATCCGTCATTCAGAGGCATACATGCCAATGCCGTTTAGTGCATTAAGCAAAATTTATTCTTTGGCAGACACATGATGGCAGCATGGGGGTACTTTAAATAGCCGTCGAACCATAAGTCCTCTCGTGAGGTTGGTGGAAGCGGAAGAGAGGTGGGAGGGTCCTGACCACCTCCAAGGTGTATTCCCTTCAAAATTGGGGTGAAACCGAACTAAATATTTTTGTCACCTGTATGGTGCTCAAAGCTACGGCTAATGACAGGTATCACAGCCTTTTGCCAAGATGAATTTCGTGGGCCTTGATCTGGCCTTTGCCGAACAGATGACATTAGTAACAAACCACCGATTACGATGACAAATCGACGTACATACACAAAGAAGTGTTATAACTGATTATTTACGGTAGTGGAAAACGCACTCGTTATAAACAATCTTTACAAAACTCCAGAAACGGCTCTCTAGAATAATTTAATTAGCAGGAACTCAGTTTCTGTCTCTTATCGCTGTCAATGCACAGGATTGAACTCTGATCTCAACTGACTTGAACATTGTCTAAAAAGTTCATGCCTCATGGACATTTCCAGATTGATCAATCCCGTAGACTTATCAGTGGTTCCTGGGCGATGTCGTTTGTCGCAAAATTCGTCACCATGTCCTTGTCCACGTCTTCTAATGATGCCATAAAATTATTTTCCAAGTTCATGCTGGGAAGCGAATATAGCTTGTAAAACTCAATTTCCAATACAAGGAAGTACCGGCGCAGGTAAAACAACATACGTGGGTGTTTCATTATTTAATTTCGGTGTTGCAATCCGCCGCTGAGAGTACAAACGGAGGGAGCCAGCAACTGGTTTTCAAAGCCCCGAACTGGATATCATGCGACTTGATGCGCACGCACATTTAATCATTTATGTATGTTTTTCTCTTCTACACATTCCTTAATTTGCATTTCGCTACGCGCATTTCTTCATGCTGTTGTAACTACACTTTTAAGGAGTCTGTTTTTCTGTAACTTATTATTTGAAAAAAGAACAATTTCTCATGTTATAAATTATTTTTTATTAAATGTTTAATATACATCTCTTTTTCCTTCACAGTAAAACCTCAGCAACCCCGTAAGTATATGATTATTATGTATTATAGATTTTGTATATATATATATATATATATGTATGTATATATATGTGTAATAATTCTCTCTAACATACTTTTAATTAATGCTTTTTATATAATGATCTATAAATAATCTTTAATTCTTAGGTTTAAAAATAAACATTGTAATCTTAACCGTAATCGGCTAAACCGAAATCCCTATCCCGCACATTCTAGACAATCAGAACTATTATTACCTAATAGTCACGCGCTTGTGCACTGTTGGTATATAAACAAAAATCTGATGTAATCGTTCTCTGTCTCTGCTTGCCGCCATCATGTAAGATTGTCAATACTTGCAGTTCTCTTTGTCCTTGTGTTGTGTCCTCCAAAATGCCGCTGTCTATTCAATGTGAAAATGTAACGGAATTGTACTTTAATCTGCTAGTGTGCTCATAATAAAGGAGGTAAAGCTATTCTGAAGACGTCGTTTTCATCAAAAATGATAATCACATACACCGGCCAACACTTCTTCAATATACGGCATATATATATATATATATATAATCAGTAGCGCACACAAGAATTTTTCAAGGGGGGTGTCCAGGGTCGAAAGTCTACCATTTTTGTATCATGCTCCTTTTGATTTTGTCGATTTTCGGGAACAAAAAACAGTAAAAAACTAATTATTGAATAAATAATTAGCATTAATTAATAAAATTAATCATTAATAACAAATACTTAATTAAATTTTACGCACTATATACTTAGAATTAGAATCAATCGGAAAAAAAATCAAGGGCTTTGGGAGGGGTCCGGACCCCTAGGACACCCCCCTTGTGTGCGCCACTGATATATATATATATATATATATATATATATATTTCCAAAATTATTTCGTCAAATGGAAGATAATTGTATGGGTTTTACCTCCTGCAAATGATTGTTCCTTCCGTAAACAGCTATACTTGTTCTAAAGTTCAAAACCTAGTTCATGGTTGCGGTAGCCTAGTGGTTTGGGTACGAGCTCGTGGCCAGAGTGTCATGAGTTCGAGCTTCAGTAACACTGAAGACCCGCCGTGTAGAAGGGGCTAGTGCGCGTTAAATCTGTCGCGGCTCAATGGCCTCCCGTTGGTGTGGTAGTTAGGATAAAGTGGTCATCTCAGGTGTCGTTCTGTGGTTCAAAATTACGAGGTCCGTCGCCAATAGCCCTCGTGTTGCTTTATAGTGTAACGATAATAAAACCCTCACTCACTCACTAGAAAGATATTACTGAGACTGTCAAATATCTGCATTTTCACTTTGTTAGTTTTGGGCACAGTACATAGTAGTAGGGATCCATAGTCTCGGAACCGTGATTTTGTAAAGGAATTTCATGATTTTAGTGTCACTTAGATTCGAAAATGTAAAATTGTTTTAAGAATATATTACAACAAAAATTAAGTGCTATTTTGAAAAATGAACATAGAATGACCATTTTCAAAATTTCCCCTTTTTTGAAAAAAAATTCTATTATAATAATATTTTTCCTGTATATACTGCTGACCTGTACAGAGGCTCAACTAAATTTTTGAAATATATAACTTGAAGTGGGTTTTTTCCATATTTTTTCGACAACAGAGGGAGCAATTTTTTAAAAAAAAACGCCGATCATTATATTTCAATGGGTTGTAACCTGACAATAATGTGAATTTTCAAAACATAGTTGAGCCTCTGTACAGAGGTCTGAGCTATATACAGGCAAAATATTATTATAATAGAAGCATTTTTTACAAAAGGAGAACATTTTGAAGAAAGGTTATTCTAAGTTAATTTTTGCCGAAATATTGTATTTAAGTAATTTTTTTGTCTAAA
>BMAV01017956.1:87969-122221 GCA_019973955.1 Trichonephila inaurata madagascariensis | reverse complement strand
TGGGTGCTGCGCGCACGGGGAAACTGGATTGCAGCGGAATGGAACCAGGTAGGCTTTAGCGACTAATCCAGATTCAATCTCAGCAGTGATGACAATCGTGTTTGTGTTCGGAGACCCCATGGTAAACGCTTCAATCCTGCCTTTGCTTTACAGCTACACACCGCTCCCACAAATGGTGTGATGGTATGGGGTGCCATTGCCTACAATACAAAGTCTCCCCTAGTATTGATCCGTGGCTCCATGACAACCCAGCAGTATGTTCATGACATCACGTGTTGCCACTCATGCAACAGCTCCCAGGAGCCATTTTTCAACAAGACAATGCTCGGCATCACACAGCAAGGGCTGTCTCCGCACTGTGACTACCCTTCCTTGGCCTGGCCGATTTCCAGATTTGTCTCCAATCGAGCATATTTGGGATCATTTGGGATGGCGAGTTGGGCATCCCCCGAGTTTGAACGAACTAGAGGCAAGGTTACAGCAAATATGGAACCAAATGTCTCAAGACATCATACAGAACTTGTATGCCTCATTGCTTTTTGGTATCGCATTGTGCATTCGTGCTATATAGAAGTGGTTCAACAGGGTATTGAATTCTGAGTTCTTTTGCCTTTTTCTCTGAAATAAATGATACTTTTTCTTTGAATTTCTAATCATTTACTTAGATCAAAGTATTCATTACGTATGTAAAATTTCTTTTCATTTTGACGACTTCTTCATGCGCTAATTTTTTTTGCTAATGAGTGTATATAACAGAGGAAAAATTTAATGCTTTACCTAGTTATTTTATGAAATAACTAGTTATTCTACGAAATAACTAAGGATGGACCATTAAAATGAAAGATATACAACTTCAAAACTATTTTATGAATTAATTGATCATAAATAACTAAAATCTTTCGGAAAAATATATTTTATCCCTATTGCGGATGATTAATTGGTTAATAATAAGGAAAAGTTGATGATATAACTTACTATTGCTCATATTGTTAATATTAGTTAACCCTTTATCTACCGCATTATTATTTACTGCAGTTTTTTTTCATGCAATATTTTTTTTTGAATCACTACCTTGAAAATTAAGGGATTTTACGTAAACAAAAATTTTCAACTTTGGGAAATTTAATCTGTTAGAGCTAATTAATTAATTAAAAATATTCGACTGTAAAATTAATTATATACACCGTTGACTTTAATAAATAGTCAAATCATTTTCTTAGGTCTTCATTAACATAAAGAAATAAGACACCTTTTGACATTAACTACTTTTTCGGAAAAATATGACAATCTTCGCAATCCGATCAAAATGTCTGCTGAAGGCGCAAATTCTTCTATAAAAGTATTCGCTTTCCCCGCTAAAATACTCACCATGGAACCCGTGCTTCCCTATATCTTGGAAGAGTGGATCTAAAAGAATATTTTTGCTAAGTATCATCAGAGTATTCGTAAAAATGGTTATTTTATGTCAATTTAAAGTGAGTGGTATTTATTAGTACCGTCGGTAGATAGGGTTAAATCGAAAGGGGAAAAAGAATGTGTTACAGAAATAGTTATATTTAAACATTATCAAAAAATAGATGCTGGGAAGAAAAATTGTTGTTTCATGAAAACATTGTGAAACTTTGTCAAGCAAAAATGTAAGAGAATATTAATTTATAAATTGTATGAAACACCTTTATTTTATTTTCATTATTTATAAGAGTAAGGATTGCCACGTCATTTGCACTTTGAATTGCGGTTCAGAAACTAACTGAGCAAGCTAGAACCGATTCCAAAAGCTTCCAGTGCCGCATTTCATACTCAACGATCCAGGAATGCTGTTATTCTATAGAACAGGGGTGTCAACGCGGCCCGCCAGTACCAAAGATACGGCCCCGACTCTTTTTAAAACTTTTACACTTTAAATATCAGGTTTTAAGTTTTTTAATTTTGAAAATTTATTGAAGGGGAAATTTATATATATATATATAAATCTACAATGTATTTGCCTGTTACACCTGTTCTTGTTTTAAAATAAATTGTACGATAATAAAATGTCCTTAGATTTAAGTAGATTTATATTTTATCAAACAGTTATATTTGATTTTCTACAATAAATTACTTTTTTAATAAATTCCGAATTGCACTATGCATACAATAACTTTACACTATGAATTGGTGAGTTCTCTGTGTACGACTTTCATTTCTCCTCCTCCTTTTCCTGTTTGGGGTGCCCAAAAAGCAAGAGCAGAGAATGTTTTTAAAGTTTAAAAAAAATATTCAGGGGCGGATTAAGACAAAGGGCAATGTATACTTGATGGTTTGTTCGCGAATTGACAGTAAAATCAAATTTCAAATAATGATTAACGAAAGATCAATTCAAAAAGGAACACTTAATTTTCAAGAAAATGTAAAACATATCATTTCAAACATTATTTTGATCATTGCACATTATTATATTATCTATGTCTCTGTATACATGAAAAAATAGTACGAAGACAATAATATTTCATTCTGTTTTAAATTTTCCTCAATAAATATTTTTTTTGTTTCCAAATCTCATATAAAGGTACTTATTTTTTATACGCGTACGTTATAATGTTTTTCCAAAGTGGCCCACAAGGTCATTTGTGTTGGACACCCCTGGTATAGAACATCTAGTTAAATCGTAGAATTCAATAATTTTATATACTTTAGCAGAATTGTTTAGTTATTTCATGAAATAACTAGTTATTCAATGAAATAACGGATTTCAAACTTTAATGGTAACATATAATATATACTAGTATGTATGAATATTAGTAGATTTTTGGCAAAATCCCTTTCAAAAAATAATATTATCTGAAGATCGTTATCTATAATTAGTCTGTATGTTGTTACAGAAACGTAACAATATAATTTGTTATTTACAAACATTTCAAGAGTTTTTATATTTACACATATATTCAAGCTTGGTAGAAATGAAAGTAGAATGATATACTGCATGAGAAATTTAACCATTATTTCCCCTCCTCATAAACGTATTCTTTTCATGAAATTGCTTATTCAAAAAAAGATAATAGTAAAAGATGTTTAGAACCAATTGTAGAAAAGTGAATAGTTATTAGTTGACAACAATAAACATATTCACATAAAAGCTTATCTTCTGTAATATATAACTTTTTAAAAATTTTAAATTCTGTGGATGACGGTTTAGAATTAGTGTGTAGAGCATGGACGAAACCCATTAATGAAAAACTAGAAGATTTATATACATACAGCACTCTTTTTGAAAGATAGGAAAGTTAAAAGTTGTTAGAGACTCTTTTTAAAAAATAAGTAATTTTTAATGCTTTTATCACCTAGAATTCTCCCATTTGGAAATTTTATCAAATTGTATTTTAAACAATTGTTTGATTTTTGATAATAGGGTGTATATACTCGTATATATACATATACACACACAAAAAGAAGGTTTAAAATATTTTTAAAATATAAAATCCATTTATTGAATACAGTATTTTTTTGCTATGCTATATGTAATATCCCTTCATTGGGTCAATAAATGAGTATCAGACTTGCTTGGAAACTAAACACTGCGAGTTTTCGCGTCAGATTGATCATCTGACTTTACCATCTGCTCATGCACCTCAGCGCCCAAGGTCACGTATACTGAGATGGGCACAATAGGTCCTGGCACTTATGGGCTGTTGTGCTACTGAGTTTATATATAATTTAATTACCAAAAATATTTTTGATCTTATGAAAATTAGTTCGATTTGGATTATGAAGTTGTACACAAACTTCTAGAAAAGAAATTCCTGTCTTTTTTTAAAAAAAATATCGTATGGTTATGTGGGATATAAAAGATCTCTCGAGTAGTATCAATTCTGCTCTGGTACTCACGGTAATATTTAGAATCCGATGAAATCTTAATTTGAATACATTCAAACGTCAAAAATTTGGTAGCGGGAGACGCCACTAGATGGTGCCACCAAGGAAATGCCTTTCACACTTACCTTGTGTGTAAAGGCTAAACCATCAAAATACTTGAAAAAGAAAAAGACATTTATTTTTAGTGGATCTAATAATTTCGTACTTTTATTACCCGAAAATTTATTTTGGAAAGAAAAAAAAATTGGTAAAGGAATTCTTAAGCGATAAAGCAATACCCCTTTGAAAGATATTGTAAAAATTTTGTAACAATTGTACAAAATTTTCTTGGATGTTTGACGTAAATAACAAGAAAAATGTTAAAGATATTACTACTTAAAAGATATTGGAGTAAAATTTTCACAATTTTCAATTGAGGAAATTGATATGAAATATATTTAAATTACAAATCGACTTTAAGAAACCAACTAAACAATAAAAACCAATACGTTAATATTTATTAATAAATGAAAAAATTTTGTTCGAATTAAAATGCTCAGATATTTTATAAGAGCAATTCTATTTTTTAGCTTTGAAATTTACCATGCTTAACGTAAGATAATAAGTCTAGTTGGAAGAAAATTTATTTTACATTTTCATATGCTGTTAATAGGTATTTCTAATTTTAAGTAGCTATGATTACATCCTCATAAACAAGCTTATACCATATAAATAGACTATGAATTTAATTGGCCATTATTAAATGTAATGATCATGTAGCCCTAATACACTATACAGGAATGTACTGTGCAATAAACACAACACCCTAGAAGAAGCATGCAAATAACATAGAAATTTACAACATGTCCATTTAGTGGAGTGAGATATGCAAATGATTAGAATCTCAGCGCAGACACACATTGACACGAGCTGCTTGCCTCGTGAAGTGGTGCCCTGAGGTGGATGCGATCGACGACCAAGTCGGTCCGTCGTACCCTCCTGCATCCAACGGTCACATATCACATTACAGTTGTTCGGTTTCGTCCAAGCTGCCTGACTACCGATTTTTTTCTGAAAAGATAATCCACAATCTCGGTAGGCCACTATCCTTCCTCGGTCGAACTCGGATACTTGATCAAAAGCTGATCGCTGTTTTCTACTAGACATAACTGATCGTTTTTTGAAAAAACAACAATAAGAACACTATTTCCGAACTTGAAATCGTCGAAATCTCCAAGCCTTAAATAGTGCTTTGTGGTGGCGCCACAAGCGCACGTGATGTGTGTCTGCGCTGAAATTCTAATCATTTGCATATCTCACTTCCGCTAATGCATGTTGTAAATTTCATGTTATTTGTATGCTTCCTTCAGGGTGTTGCTTTTACGGTGGCCAGCAGTGTATATATCTGTTGAAATTTAAAACACTGTAAACAGGATTGAAAAAAAGATGAAAAATTAAAAAAAAAAGATGCATGAAAGAAAATGTTTGCAATAAATTAAATGAAAAAAAGAGAAAAAAATACAGACAAACAATAAGCATGATTAAAAAATAAAATGTAAAGTTCGCGGTGCCTAAAGACCCAGACAGTGTCGTATTAAATCCCACCACATTGAGCTAGGTGTTTGGTGTTTTTCACAAAATTTTTATTTAGCATAAGCAAAGAGTGTGGAGGTCGCTATCAATATACAGTAAACATACATAAAAGGTTCAAATATTAGAAATTAAAATTTTTATCTTATCTTATTTAAGAAGAAGCAGATTGAATGAATTCCTGTCAAAATATAGTTATTAACAATACAGTTACTAAAACATAAGTTGAATTAAAATAAACACAGAGTAATGAGATCACAAAGATATAGATTCGACACAATTAACGCAGGCACCCTACTATCAAAACTTCTGCGTGTCGACAACGTGAGGACTTTCTTTAAACCTAGACAGACTTAACTCACGTCAGCTTCTTTATACAGAGGGGTTTCAGTGGTACTTGGACTCCCACCCTCGACTCAAAAATGGAAGTCGTGAGTTGGTGACTATAATACGGCAAAAAAATAAAACAAATTATGTGGCAATGTACTTGGTTGTCCTCAAGAATCAATGAATCACAAAATTAAAGATCCAAATAGAGATAGATGCTTAAAATGCATGAAACATCAAAGGACTGAGGATTCCCCGATTCCAAATGCATAAATTTTTCCATCGTTCGTAACAGAGATAGATGTTGCAGTTTCCTTTTCAGATTTAAAAAACTAGTAATGCAAAATAATGTCTGAAAGCTTCTATTTCATTTTAGTATCAAATTACAAATATGAAATTTACATTTATAGTATGCAGTTCTGTCAATAATACAAAGAACTAAACATAGGTATTGGAACAGAAATCCATTTAGATACAAAAGAGATTCAAGACACAATTTCAAATTTTCTCGTTAAATAAAAAAAAGAGTCGGGTCTTTTATATTCAAAAAGGCAGATATCTGAAAATGGTATTACTCGGATTGAATCGACGGAACGGATTACTTATGATGAATATAGATGGAAAAAATAAGTTTTATCTCGAGTATATAGAGGTCGTATATCAATGTTTTTCTGCTTTTAAATAAATCCAGAACTGTCTCCCGAAAATATTTATGACCCCTTACCTTTTCTAACATTGGCAACAAGCGTTACATTTATAAATAAAAACAGAATTTCAAAAAGTCTCTCAGAGAAAATTAGCTGTTTAATAAAACCAAATATTAATTAAAAGAAAATATGTAAGTGTTTATACACGAAAAAAATTGCTACTAAAAAAATTGAGGATAGTAAAAAATCTAAAGTTTATTCCACACACACCTTTTAATCTTTATTATCACTTAAATTATCAAAAAGATTTCCAGAGGAATGATAACATTTCGAAAATACACAAAAATTATTTACTTATAAAGCTCAACCAGCGTGGATTTTTTTTACAATTCTTTTCTCCAACTGAACCAAGGCAAATTTACAAAAGATGCTTACTTAAGAATCAAAAATTAAATTAATTAAAGCAATTAATTAATTAAAGTAACAGAGTGACTGTCACATTTTATTAAACAGTTATGTTTAACTGTAAGAAAGTTAAAAAATAATCTTGTTTCTACCAAAGAACATCTTGTAGAACAATGCGATTAGTTACAAATTTAACTAAATTCGGCCTTAAGGAATCCCACTACGTTCGGAACCGTGATTTTGCAAAAGCGTATAAATGGAAAATATTTATGATATTTAGTGTCACTTAGATTAGAAAATGTATATGAAACTGTTTAAGAATATCAAGTATTACAATAAAATTATTTAGTATAATATTTTTGACAAAAAAATGAACATAAAGAGGACCAATTTTCAAAATATTCTCCTTTTGTGAAAATTTCGTCGTATAATAATATATTTTTGCCTGTATATATGGCTCCAGACCTCAGAGACAGAGGCTCAACTAGGAATTTTGAAATATATATAATAGAAGTGGGTTTATCCATGTTTTACGACAACAGAGAGGAGAATTTTATGATAAAAACGCCGATAATTATTTCAAATGGGTTGTAACTCTGAAAATAATGTGAATTTTTCAAAAATCATAGTTAAGCCTCTGTACAGAGGTTCGAGCTATATACTGGCAAAATATTATTATAATAGAAGCATTTTTCACAAAACGAGAACATTTTGAAAAAAGGTTATTCTAAGTTAATTTTGCCGAAATATTGTATTTAATAATTTTTTGGTCTAATGTGTAAAACAATTTTATACATGTATTCTAATCTAAGTGACACTAAATATCATGAAAATTATCCATTTATGCACCTTTTTAAAATTCCGGTTCCGAACGTAGTCAGATACCTTAAGCTCTCGGGCTTTGTAGATTGAATTTTATCAAGTTTAGGCATGCTCAGGCATAGTTCTCGTAATCCCACCGTATTCAAATTGTATAAATAATGCAGACCTCAAATACGACATTAATACATTGCCAAACTATTCCTCTTTTACTCCCAAATTTGTTTATTACAAAAAGAGAAATCGACTTGAAATCAAATTTCTTCAAACATGACACCCACAAAATTGAGAATGTTCTTTGAGATTTTATTCGTAAGGAAATTCTAAACGAACTATGTTTACACAGTATTTCTGAACGTTTGTCTTGTCGACATCCCCCTTCTACTTTTGTAATACAATAGCCTCCGAAATTTAGGAACAATATGTTTTTCGAAGCTCAAGGTAAAAAAAAAAATGACAGTAACAATAAAATTTGTACTTTATATAAATGATAATAACGAACCTTGCCTGACACATGCAAAAACAATAGCTACAACTTTTTTAATAGGAAGAACAGATATAACTCTGCAAATGCAGAGAGAAAAATATATATACATATTTCGGGCTTTTAAGATTAAACATAACTTTGTTGATTTACAATTTTGTTGGCGATTTATTTGAGAATAGGCAATGGGGTCTCTACAATCTGAAGTGCCATGACCGATTGTAGGTGGAGACCAATTGGATGGATGGAAATGGGGTTGTCACAGGCCTGATGCTGCTGGGAGGACTCAATGTGTGTCTCGTAGTGGGGTGCACCGTCTCTGGAATCAATATCAAACCGAATCATCTGTGCCCAGAAGACATGTTCTAGGCTAACCACGATCTACAACACCAGCAGGGGAAAGTTTTATCCCTCTTTCGGACCGAAGGAAAAGAAGGATTTCTGTCTGCAACTTGTTGCAGACCCACTATCATTAGGGAAAAAATATCCGCTTTTTACGGTGCGAAGGCATCTTCACAATTCAGATCTCTATGCAAGACGACCAGTTGTGTGTGTACCCGTCAACATACGACAGAAAAGCCCATTTTCTTGGGCAAGAGCCCCTTTTCCCTAGACCAGACAAAGTTGGGCTTCTTACAGACGAGTCCAGATTCACACTAGAGAGCGATTCAGGACGTCTGCTCTTCTGGAGGGAACGAAGCACTATTTATCATCAATCCAACACTGTCCATATGTCCACCCGTATGCCATTGCAATGGGAAATGACTTCATTCTGATGGATGATAATGCACTACCTCACCAAGCTGTAATTGTTGAGGAATATCTTGAAGGTCTTGGTTTGGAGCGAATAGAATGACCAGCTCGATTTCCAGACTAAAATCCGATAGAGCATCTTTGGGACTATCTTGGTAGACAGGTTGCTGCTTTAAGTCCTCCTCCAAGGTCTTTAGGGGAGCTAAAACAAAGCTTACTCCGTGTCTGGACTTCGCTTCCCATTTCAGTAACCGAATTAATTGACAGCAGGAAATTCGATGACCAATTGGTGGCATATCCCTAAAAACCCCTTTTTGTTATGTTTCTATGACATTTTACCTCATAAAACTGTGATTATTACTTTTTCCAAGAATGGACTTTTCCAATCGAGATTGTCTTCTTTTGTTGTAAATAATTTTTGAATTTTTGTTATGTAAACTATCTTGCAGTCAATACATAACTGTTTTATGAACATGTCCTCCAAATTTTGTGTTTCTACATTCATTCATTTGCAAATAAGGCGCAAAAAACCGGTTGTTCCTTAACTTTTGGAAGCCAATGTATAATAATTGAATATTCCTTAAATGTTTCACAGTAATACGTTGAAAAAGTCCAAAATTTCTTCTTCCCCTCCAGTCTTTTAAGAAAACCTTTTGCTTCGTTCAGAGATACCTCCAATCGATTTCTTTTATCTCTTCTCGACCGTGGTAGCACAGCGGTCATGATCACCAACTCGTGGCCAGCATTGCCGAGCCATGGACTCGAAATCTAGTGCCACTGAAGACCCTCCGTGTAGATAGGCTGATGCTTATTAAATCTTTCGCAGCTCAAAGACTCCCCATTGGTGTGGTGTGGAAGTTAGAATAGGGATGCCAGCTCAGGTGTAGTCTTTATCGCTTGATTGTGTTTCTCAAAATTACAAGGTCCGTCGCTAAGATCCTTCGCGTTTCTTTACAGACCGAACGTAAATTAAGGTATCCGACTACTTGCGACAACTTTTTTTTTAAATAATGGATATATGGAGATTTTTTGTGCTTTTTTTTTAGATTTATTTAGTACATTTTAAGAAAAAAAAGGCTAAAATTAAGAAGAGAAAAATAAATTATTACTACTGAAATGCGAAAAAATGGGTAAAAATTGACAAAAAATTATATAAACGGGGCCCGCTCTGTACAAATAGTAAATGAACAAATTCTCAATTTTGATGTATCAATTAGCTATTCCTTTTTGAAATGATCTTCAGGATAAGAAATATTTTAATTCTTACAAAAACTAGAGCACTTCATCTTAGTTATTATATTAAATTGCTTAAAAAACAGTGATTATATTCACATAAAGAACTGTAAATTTTGTAATAAAGCAGTTATTGATAAATCAGAAGGTTAAAACACTTTTAATATATTATACGGAACATACACAAGAAAATTTCAGCAAATTATTTAAAAAACTTTTTGAACAATCGCTGTCCCCGTTTGAGATTTTCGAAAAACACACATTTCGAGTAAAATGCATTTTAAAGTTTGACATCTTATGTACAGTTATGGCATCTGCTTTTACTAAAACGCCTGTAATTTTTGTTCTAGTGAATTGAAAATAAAAACCTTAGTATTTTTATGAAGTTAATAAGATGGCCTATTAAATAAAATCATAAAAAAAATTTGTCAATTTTTCAAAAAAATCACGGTTTTAGGGTAATCGGATACTTTAAAATCATCATCTTTATCTTTTCACCTTCAAGAAAATGCAACTATTTTTTCTCGGTATTTCAGTAATTAATTTTCATTAAGGTATTCGACTACGTTCGGAACCGTGATTTTGCAAAAGCGTATAAATGGATAATATTTATGAATTTAGTATCCCCGTATATAAAATTGTTTTAAAAATGTTATTACAGAAAAATATATTTATATTTAAGTGCAATATTTTGACAAAAAATGAACATAGAATGACCCATTTTCAAAATAGTCTCCTTTTGTGAAAAATACTTCTATTATAATAATATTTTGCCTGTATATAGCTCAGACCTCTGTATAGAGACTCAACTAGAATTTTTGAAATATATAACTTAGAAGTGGGTTTATCCATGTTTTACGACAACAGAGGGGGGAAATTTTAAGAAAAAAACACCGATAATTTTTTCAATTGGTTGTAACTCTGAAAATAATATGAACTTTTTTAAAAAAAATAATTCATACTCTCTGGAGAAATCTTAACTTTATATAAGCGAAATATTATTATTTTAGAAGCATTTTTTATAAAAGGAGAACATTTTGAAAAAAGGTTATTCTATGTTAATTTTTTGCCAAAATATTGTATTCAAATATATTTTTTTGTGTCAAAATGTTCTGAAAACAATTTTATACATGCATTCTAATCTAAGTGACACTAAATATCACGAAAATTATCCATTGATACACTTTTTTAAAATCACTGTGCCGAACCTAGTCGGATACCTTAAAGAACAGCAATGCATTGCAGGATGAATGAAAGCTACTGGGAATTGATTGCATGCGTTATAGGGCTTTAATCCTTTATGATATAAATTATAAAATTTTGCCAATACATAAATAACGAATATCTTTGTCTTTCTCGTTCTGCCTGTATAGGAATTTCCTATTTTTGATCTGCCTTATAAAAGTTTCATTCAAACAGTCTACAGAAACTGGGTTTATAAATCAATAATGTTATTAATGAGCCGCATGAAGTCTACTTCAATATTCATATTCCATTTAAAAACCCGAGCATCAGCTTACAATTCATGTTGAAACTCAATGTAGTCTATTCTTCCTGTGTTTCAGAAACAGTTTCTCTAATTTAATACCGATTCCGTGATTTATTGGGTGAATAAGAACAACTTAGTTTCAACTGCAGCGATTGTTAAGTTCTGAAAGAAGCGCTGAAGCGTTAAATTCGATTTTGGTGTACTTCTATGTCAGTTCTTGTTTAGAGTAAACGTAAGCAGTTAGCGGAGTGGATCAAATGTTTCTCAATTTGTGTTTTTGTTCTCCCAAAGATTGCTTGAAGCTATTGGAAACAACAATTAACTCAAGTTTAGGGTCTGTTTACGGGGGATTATACAAGTTAAGGAACTGGAATGTTTTAAGGATTTTATTGATGGACACTTCTATTTAGTTCTGAGTTCGATTGTAAATAAGATGTCTAATTTCTCGTAAAATATACATTGAGGAATTATTATTCAATATTAAAATAAATATCAGTGATTTTTTTCCCCAAAGTGCTGTTTGGGGAAACATTAGTAATTAGGGTTTATGCAAAACCGGACCTTTTTATCTTTTCAATGAAACCGGGTAAAGAACAAGGCATATTTACAACTTTAAGTATTTTATCATTTCAAATTTAAAAAATAATTCACAGTTTTTATTAATAGTAATGGATTATGTATGGACAATATCAAGCCTTTCTGCTTCATTTAACAATTTCATTTTTAGTTTCCCAACTATTCTTAATTTTTAAACAATGGTGTCCCATTGAATTTTTTTAAATTGCAAAGTTGTTACGTTCGTAAGAGTTAAGCAATTATAGAATACAATTTGCTTTTAGTTGATAAATTTTGCGATTTTTAAGTCTTATTCACATTACGACAACAATATCAATACTATGATCCCGCTTAGAAAGCATCCATCGTATCATGTGAGGATTTATGTTCGAATTTTGCTGACAGAATTTAAACGGTTAAGAGATTCATATACACTGGTGTGCAAAACTTAAGCAACAGGTGGGTTTATTGCCATAACTTCACCAAAAATCATCTGAGAGACATGAAATTCTGAAATGAGGAGAGTATTATATACGTAAGGATGACGAAAGCATCGGCGCTGAAAAAGGAATACAAAGCATACGGTATGGAATCAAACAAAACAAGCTTTATTGAACGATAGTATCGTGACTCAAGATTGTCTACCCAACAGGAAGAACAACAAGCAGATGTTCCTTAATATGGTATATGCCCTCCCCTTACTACAATGGTTGCTTCGCACCGTCTCCGCATACTCAGAACCAGCTCGTGCAACATTTCTTGAGGTAGGAGTGCCCTCAACTCAATCAACATCTGTTTGAGTTGTTGGTTGTTCTCCGGATGATGTAAGCGTGTGGCAATACGCCTCCCCAAAGCATCCCACACATGTTCGATGGGATTTAAATCTGAGGAGCACGCTGGCCAATCCATTCGAGTGATATCTTCACTTTCCAGCAGCTCCTCAACAGCAAGAGTGCGATGTGGCCGTGCATTGTTATCCATAAAAATGGTCTGGGCCAATGGCACCTGGGAAAAGACGCACATGGGGAAGAAGTACCTCCTCACAATAGCGATCCCCGGTTACAGACCCTCTGTCGAAAATGTGAAGCTCAGTTCGCCCGTTCAGCATAATGCCTCCCCAGACAAGAACTCCAGGACCACCGTAACGGTGTCTTTCCTTGATGTTACTGGGATAAAACCGGGTCCCGATCTCTCTCCAAATCAAAACGCGTTGAGAATGCTTCTGGTACTGAACCGACTCCCATCCGTAAAGAAGACACGACTCCATTGATCAGTTGTCCAGTTTTTGAGCTCTCTGGTCCACTGTAAACGGTGGCTTCGGTGGCCAACTTTCAAAGGGAGGTAGCGTTCAGGACGGTGGGCGAACAGGCCCCCTTTGTGAAGGCGTCTGGCCACAGTAAACCGCGACACTTGTCGACCCGTTGCTGTACAGAGTTTCTGAGCAATGGCGATGCTGACTGCTGTCGACCTCTTTTCGCCTGCAGGATGATATATCGGTCATCCCCTGCAGTTGTCGTCCTCGGGCGGTTACCACCAACCTTTCTAACAGCTGCATCTGTGGTTTGGAACGCTTTCCAAGCGCGCGAAACGACACTTTTGTTGATTCCGAAATCTGCAGCTACACTGGTGACTGTACGCCCCTCCTCCAGCTTTCCGATCATTCTTCCACGTGTGAAGTCGTCTAGGTGATTTCTTCTAGCCATATTTCACGAACTGACTCACTGGCACTTGCAGAGAATATGTTGAATTTCATCTCTGTCCTTCATTTTATTCTACTGCTGAGCAGCGCGAGCCGACATCACGCGTTTTGCGTACGCTAACATCGCTTCTAACGTTTTGTTCCTGATATTTGCATACGCATGACGTTTCTACTTACTTTCGTGTTCACTGTAGTGATCTCCAGACCTTCTTTTCTGCAATTTCATGGCTATCTGCTAAATTTTTACATTGTAACTTAAGTTTTGCACACCAGTGTAGAATAGGGTGGATCATATATATATATATATATATATATATATATATATATATATATATATATATATATATATATATATATATATATATATATATATATATATATATATATATATGTGTGTTGTTATGTGTGTAATGCCGGCCGTTATTTCCAAGCCACTTCACCAATTTTCCTGCGCATGCCTAGGAGCGTTTTCAGTGTTTTGGGAGCCTTCCAGTGGTTAGACGCTCGATAAACGACGCCATGTTAAAATGACGAGATGGAAGACGATATCTACTCGTGTTTGTTAAAATACTACTGAAGACAATTTACCCTTTCCCTGAAATGATGATATGCACATTTTATGTAAATAGTTATGAACACAATTTAACTTAAAACCAATTAAGGACGGACTATTCTATTGAACCACAGCTTTGCTATATTCAAATTGACTAATTTAAGTATCTTGTAGAGATATGTGTAGTAGATGATGATGTCATGTCTTATGATGTTATAATTAGATTAAATCAACGTTTCTGAAAGAGTGGGGCGCACCACTTTAAGGAAAGTGATAACTCTAAGAAGGGGGTGCGAGCATATAGAAAAGTTAAAAACAAAAGATTATTTTAAAAAGTTATTAATTTGCTGAAAGTAAACATACAAAATTCCTTCTGACTTAATAAAAAATAAAATACACATTGACACTGATGTAATACAATTACGAATATATCAGTACTGCACAATGTATTTTAATATTAATTTAACAATTCTTAGTTAAGAACAAGTTAAATAATTACCAGTGACCCCATGAGCTTATTATATATAAAATTATATTCGAAAATTTACACTTATCTGGATAATTTGTACGGTTTATAATTAATCCCTCAACTGCCGATTAAAAGTTAAGTGATTCGCTACCCAATGCCCTTGTATGTGATGTATTGGGGTTGGGGGAGAAAAAAATAAATAAATATGAAAATCGTCTGAAATATGTAAATCCTTCGCAAACACTGTGTCAATATCCTTTTATTATATTCCAAAGCCTTCGGGATAATTTTATGGCTAGCAGTGTACAGAAAAGATCGTACTTCTGAAAGACGTATAAATACGTCCGCATTAATTATCGCTTTGGTTGAGTGGGACGTTTGTTTACGCCGGTGGTACTTAAGAATCTTATTGTAGCTTTAGCGCCAAAGTACAGTATTATTGAATTCTATATCAATTCAATATCAATTGTACGGAGGGGGAGCGATGAAAATTATGATTGAATATTGGGTTGCAACTACTGAAAGTTTGAGAAGCACTGGATTAAATGTATTAATGCAAGGTGAGACTGTAATTAATGTAAATGGCGCTATAATTAAAAATAAGCCCAAATGTACTGAAGAAGATTTATCTGTTTTGTCAATTTATCTTCTGATGATTTCGAAATCAATATTGCACAGGATATTCCTCAAATTTACGAGTCAATGGTCAAGTGGTCAAGACGATAACATCAAACTTTGTGCCTAGAAAGAAAGATAGTTTGCATGAGAAAGATGAACGAAGAACTGTGACCGTAAGTCTTGTTGTGAGAGTTGTTGTTGAACTTCAACATCCATCTGATTTGCTTAAATTGAAGACGGTCTGAAATGTTTAGAAAAACCTGACTCTATGATTCAATGTATTATTGAAGAGACTAGTTAGTATATTGTTGCTAGTACTAAAGAATTTCATCTTGAGACTTGCTTGAAAGACTTGGAAGAAAATCATGCTTGCATGTCTTTAAAGAAAACTTGTGACATCTCACGCGTCCTTCCTCTAACATAACCTCTGTGTTCTTTGACGGCCACGATTAATGGCAAATCTTTTCCAACCCAAATCCAAGAAGTGAAACGAAGCATAGATGCAAATAAGAAAGCCTTTAAAAGGATAGAGTCTTTAGTGAGCGAAATGGCAATTTAGAGAAAGTTCAGTGTAGAGAAGATAGAAGTGTTGATCGACGGCTTATCTAGAATCCCGTAAAGCCCGCCATTTTAACCAAGGTACATACCATTGTACGACCATTTGGAGAAATATTGAAGTAGATTGGACGTTGAGTATTCAACCAAGGTAGGAAGATTATATTCTGAACGCGAATATATTATTGAGATTGAGATTAGGCGGATATAATATAATTATATTGATAAGTGATCTAATTGCGCGATCTGTGTTAATTAAGACTACGTGTTTTGGTTTATTCTCACTTAATATAAGCTTGTTCGATATCTAAGTAATTTAAGTTAAATTCTTAATAAAAATCATATTAAGAATTCTAAAATGTCTCATCATTTCGAGAATCCCACACCTCTAACTTACGCTGAAACCCCACGATATGGTCATCGAAGGTCGACCATGTCGCAAACTGACCCAGTAGTTGTTGTTCCTGAAAGTATACCAAAAGAAATCAAAAGAAACATCCATGAGAAAAAGACACTCAAGAATTAAAGAAAACAAAGATTATTTTATTCCCAAACTTAAACAGAAGATAGAAAATTAAATTTTCGATTGCGACCATTGTATATCGGTAAATAACAAAAGAAGAAAGAAAGAAGGCTTTTTGCATCCATTACAGAAAGAAGACGTGCCATTGAAAACTTATTGTAACGATCACTTTGGACCGAACTGGAAAACTAATTTTAAAGAAGGCATGGGACAAATTGTCCGATTTGTGCAAGATCTTCAACAGTAAACGACGAAAGACGCGGAAGACACAAATACACGACAAAAGACGAACAAATGAAAATCAACGAAAGACGTAGAAGAAGCAAAAATAAGACGAAAGACGACCAACCAAAAAAAATGATGAAAGAAGGATGTTCAAGAAATCAAGAAAATAAGAAGAGAAAGAGGTTGAAAATAAAAGAAAGAAGAAAGACGTATAAAAATGAACCTCTTAGCCCTTTTGAGAACTTTAAAGCAGACAAAAGACTCATGAACTCTAAAACATCTACTTTTTAGATATCTTATTTCAGTCCTTTTGATGTCTTGCTTTTTTGCATATTTGCAGTGTCGTTTGGAGGATCAGACGATTCCAGGACGGCTGATTGTGGTTCCACCCGCTATTTCCAAGCCACTTCACCAACCGTCCTGTGAATGCATAAGAGCGTTCTTAGTGTTTGGGGAGCCTGCCAGTGGTTAGACGCTCGATAAACGAAGCCATGTTAAAATGACGAGAAGCAAGATGACATCTACTCGTGTTTGTTAAAAAACTACTGAAGATGATTTACCCCTCCCCAGAAATGACGATATGTACGTTTTATGTAAATAGTTATGAACAATTAAACTTAAAATCAATTAAGGACGGACTATTCTATTGAGCCACAACCATCGTTGTGACCCCCCCATATATATATATATATATATATATATATATATATATATATATATATACCTACTTATATGCCTACGTGGGAAAGATGTTATTTGCCTTGAAGATTTGGAGAAACATAATTTTAAAAAAAATCATTTCAAAATTTTTAAAAATATTTTGAATTGGCTGAATTTTTGAAAAAATGGGAAAACGTTTTATTATGCTTAAAGGATTCTAGACTCTAAATAAAATTATTTTTCTACAATATGAATAATTTAAAGAGATGATTATTGATAAGAGAATACTGAGTAGAATGAATAGTACTTTGTACAAAGCAATATTAAGCCCAGTAGCTGAGTGGTATGCATTGCGCTTCTACGCCACAGGTCCGGGATTCAAATCCTGGGCTGGGCAAGGTCGACTCAATCTTTCATTCTTTCAGTACGTCGATAAATGAGTACCAAGCTTGCTTGGAAACTGAACACTGGGAGTTTTGGGTCAGATTTACCCCTTGACAGAAACATCTACACATACACCTCAGCACCTAAGGTCACGTAAACTAAGATAGACCCAGTAGGCCTTGATCGTCGTGGACTGTTTCGCCACTGAACTCAGAGTTCATTTAAGTACAAAGCAAAATTTCATAACCCCCAGCTCTATCTCCCTGCAACGTCGAATCAGTCCCATCTAAGATTTATCCCTTCTTTCTTTTTATCGTGCACTGTCATTACTCGTAAAAAAATCTCAAATATCTAAACTTTATTGCCCTTGTGGCAATACTTAGCATAAAGATTTTTGTAAATCTTTATTTCTCTATTTTTTCTATACCAGAGAACATATTTTTCGCATAAGTAGTTCAAAATTCTGAAATTTTTTCTATTCACCCTAATTTAGAATCCAAGCTTAAAATGTGCCGGTATAAAATGAGTCATTTTTGTCAACTGGATACCCCGTCTCTTAAGGTATCCGAACACGTTCGGTGTACTGTTTGACAAAATTGCATATTTAAACATTATAAATGCTTTTTTAGGGCTCAATACCAATAAATACCAATATTTAACTAACAATATTTAAAATAAATTGCCTAAATTTCACAAAAATCACAATTATATGTGAAATTTTAGCAAAATTTTTATAAAACTTCAAAGCAATTTGAAAAAAAGTAATAAGTTTATATTAATAAAAGTATTGCTAAAACAAATAAGATGCATTTATCTAGAAAATGTACCAAAATTTTAATGTCTTATTAAAATTTTAAAATTTTAGAGCTGATTGAGTAAACATTATAAGAAAAGTCACATTCTTTATGAGACCATAATTTAAATAACGGGTAATAGCTCAAAAAGTATTCATACAATAAGAAATATTTTAGTACGTTCTTTAGAAAATAGCTTAAATATCAGGTTCAAAAAGTTTTATAGAAATACATTCGTAATATTTTGAGTTATCAGACTTACAATGTTAGAGTTTAAACATTTTAAAAGCCCACTTCTAGTAGATCAAAGACCCACTTCCGGTTTTCTAACTTTGTAAAATTGATTGTTACATGGCTTCTAGGTAGCGTAGAAACAGAACAAAGTATGTTCTGTAAAGCCAAAAGATAGTTAAATTCAATAAAATAAAAAAACAAAATATGTGTATTGATCTAATTTGGTCATTTTAAACGTGTTCGGATACCTTAAAATATAAAATCGTGCATTAAGGCTGCAAAAAAAAACCAGGTATCGCAATTGGTATTGTTTTCTTTGTCACGTTTCAAAGTGTAAAAAGCAATAAAAACTGAATATTTTTTTGTTTCATCGAGAAAAAAATTTACATACAATTTCTATGAAGATTTAAAGAAAATCTCCGAGAAATCAAACACTGAATTCTCATTCTTGATTTCATATGGAATTTAAGTAACAAAGGTGCTGTATACATTGTACATAATACAGAGTTCTTTTTCGATGAATGTTGTAAAGGATAAAATACGAGTAGAGTATCAGAAATTCATTCACATATAAAATGAAATCAAAAAGCACGTTGAATTTTTATTGTTACGGAAAAAATTGAGAAATGCACTTACGCGTGTTCGAAACGAAATATTTTTAAAAATGGTATTACTATCACTGAAATAATAACGAAAAAAAAATTACAAAATTCTAACTTAGAACTTTATTCAAAATAGAAGTTCTTTCCCACGAAATATATCTTATATTTTACTGTATTTTATGCAGAACTCTCTCTTATATTATTTTTATATTATATTTGAATAAATCTTTTATGCATCTCTGTTCAAGTAAAAAAAAAAAACTTTTTTGTTGAATTAAATTTTTAAAAAATTAAAAAAAAAAAAAAAAAATTCACCGTTCATAAATATATGCAAAATAAAAGTATCGCTATAAGAAAAAAAATATTACTGTTCCAAAATCACATTCTTTATTTCTTAAAATTGGCATTTCCATTTGAAATATTACAAAATCTGATATTAGGTAAATGTAATAACACATGTAAACCCTCAACCATAGTTTTCATATTCTTCTGCATAAAAGGGAGTCTACACATTTTTTTTTGGAGAGAAATTCATAGGCATTGAAGTCATTCTCTAGTCATAGAAACTAAATTTTCATTTTCACCTAAGTACCATGTATTTTCCATTTCCTTAAGACTACTTTTTCTTAATTGAAACCTACCCTGTGCTGTCCACACAAAATGAAACTCCCTGAAGGAAGCATGCAAGCCACGTAAAATTTACATCGTGTGTTGGTGTCAATGAAATATGCAAATCGTTAGCATTATAGTGCAGACGCACATCACAGACGACCATAGAGCCACTCGCAAGCGTTATACAAGAGGAGAACAGATTGGCGATTTGAAGTACGGCAATTGGTTTTTCGTGCGTTTTTTTTAAATCTGACTAACTATGCCTAGTGGAAGACATCGAACATCTTTTGAAAAAGTTTATGAATTCGACTAATGAAGGATAGTAGCCTATATGGTTTTGAGGATTATCTTTTAGACAAATTGGTCAGCGTGTTGGCGAAACCAAGAAACTGTGATGCAGAATACAGGAGGAAGTGACGGAACGACGGGGCCGAGCGCATCCACCTCGTTGCACCACTGCCCGTGATGAAATGCAAGATTGTGGGTATGGCAGTGATGGATCACTCAGCCACATCCCGAACCATTGCACAACAGATTAAATTTGTGGCGCATCATTCTTTGTTCCTCTGGTACCATTCATCTCCGTTTGCAGCAGAGTGGAATGTCCGCAAGGTGTACATTGCTTCATTTACCCTTGACTGGAAACCATAGGTGTTTGCTCCACCAATGAAATGAAACGATATTGCTGACGAATCCCGCTTCTGTATGCAACATCACGATGGTCGGATTCCAGCTTAGAAACACAGAGTGGTGAGAGGCTGCTGAAATGTTGCGTTATGCATCGCCACTGATGGGAGGCTGAGGCCCGGTCCCTGAGATACAATTTTAATTTTGCATCTGCCCTGTTTACAGGAAACAGGAATTAGTAAAGAAAGTGGATGAGTTCCCAGTTCATTGCACCCTCTGGTTGAAAAGGTTGTATTCTTACGCTGACTGTGAGTATACCGTTGGGCAAATCAGAGTGGTGGATTGGTACAGTAATAAATTCGCAGTGGATTATTTCGGAAGTAATGCGGTCAGCTTTAAAAACACTTGCACGTTATTTCTCGGGGCCTTTCTACTTTTCTTAGATTACTTGCCAGCACCACTCCGCCCTCCCAGGTCTCCTAACGCCGTCCTCCTCTCACTCAGATAAGTACCGTATTTACTTTGTTTTAGAATGTTAGTTTCAGTATGCCGTTATTCTAAATAAAATTGTGTTACCACTATACGATCAGACTCTAATTTTAGTTGAGTCATTTACTCTGGTTGTAATCCCCTGATCTGTAGGAACTTCGGATCACCACACAGATCCTGCACCTGGTATCATGGTTTAGGGTGGTATTGGATTTCACTCCCTCACCCCTCTAGTACGCATTGTCGGTGCACTGAACAGCCAGCGCTACATCTCTGAGGTGTTGGAGCCCGTAATATTCCCATATATTCAGCACTTAGCATTAGCCATATTCCAACAGGATAATGCACGACCACATGTGGTACGCAATGTTCAAAAATTCTTCTTTACCCATCAGATTGATATGCCTCCTTGGCCTGCTTGTTCTCCCGCTCTATCGCCAATCGAAAACGTGTGGCCCATGCTTGCACAACGACGGGCCCGGGGTACACCACCCGCTGCTATACCAGATCAACTTTGGCAATATGTGGAAGCCGTATGGACTGGTGTACCTCAAGGATACGTCCAAAGCATCTTTAATTCTATACCGAGGCGCGTGGCAGTGGTTTTCGCCAACAGTTTGCTAACTACTGATTTTGTCATCATCCACACGTCACAAGAAGTTGTAATTTTAATTGTTTGATTTTTGTACAACATATTTTCTGGCAAATAAATCTCGTTGTGATATTTCTGTTTGGTTTTTGTGCAGCCAGCAGTGTTGTTCCTCCGTTCTAAGGCAGGCATACATTTCAAATAGTTTCCATAATTTAAATGAGTAAAATTAAGCATGCAATTTAAAATTGTAAAAATTATAATGTCTATGAGATTTTTTACAAAAGATGAACTTAAAAATCCGAATTATTTTCAAAATAAAAAATACTGTCAGATCAAGTTTAAATTTATGGCTTCGATAACTTTAAAGTGAACGTTCTATTATTCATACTACAAAAAATTCTTTACACTGTTAATTATGAAGAACTCTAAGAAAAGGCCAGTGCATTCCTTTTTAGTAATAATTCGGTAGATTCACAATTAATGTGGACAGAAACAGAACGCAAATTAACTATTTTTGTATGTTGAGAAATACTTCTTATTTTTAAGGAAATTTAGCGTAGACTTATTCATGAAATTTTGCAGGTTTATTTAACTTATTATTACATTCTTGAAGGATATTTTGCTTATTAGTGCATTTCTTTTCAAGTTCAAATAATTTTTGTAAAATTTAAGTAAAACTAAAATACAGCTTAAAGCCAGTTGAAGCTCATTTTTGCATACACAGTGAAGTATGTTTAACACGAAAACGCTTAAGACGAAATATATGTTGACACGAAATAATACAATGGTCCCACAAACTGCTATGTATTTTCATACAGTTTTTCTCTTAACACAAAACGAAAATCGCCTAACACGAAAAGATTTCTCTTCTGGAAATAAACAAAATACGGAAAACAGCATCCACGAAGGTTCAACGTGGGTAGAATTCTCTGCAGGAGTGTGTGTACAGCCCCAATTATGGCAGACAAAGACATTTTGAAGTTTGTTTAAAGCTAAAAAAATACCATTGATGCAGATACAGATGACGAAAATCAGATGAATAATGCAGCTCCCGATTCCACGTCATCCGAAATGAAGAACATCATGAAAAGTAAGTTCAGTTATATTTAGACGCCCATTGCAATGGTGAAATGAGTAACAAAATGTGTACGACATCAAGCAATTTGTCGGCAATTTCATGCTAAAAAATGTAAATGTAAAGAAAAACAGATTATTTTTTTCCAAAAACTCAATAAATGATTTGTTTTCAAAACTTTGAAAATTTTGTATCAAATTTCATTCTGAATGCTTCTGTTTCATTGATTTCTATTAAATACATACATATAAATATACCTAAGTAAATATAAATTGTACTCTAATAAACTGAATTTTGTTGAAATATATGATTTTTTTCTTCGTAATATCCTTTTACACGAAATTCTTTCAGTGTTCTCAGTGTCGTATTAAACGATATTTTCACTCTAGTTTATATCATAACGTAAATTTAAGAACTAAATTATACTTAATGTCAAATAGCGGCCGATACTCTATTGTGTATGTGTACTGTATGTTGTTGTGTCCGCAAGTTTTCATTTCCTATGTAACGTCACCAGATGGCACCGTCTTCACTTGGCAATTAGCCAGGGTTTTGTTAAAACCGTAGTTAATTTTTATCAAATAAATAGAATGTAGCAAGCGCCTTTAATTGAACTACAGTGCTTTTAGTTCAGAGATGGGCATTAAGTCTATCGTGATCGACGTGTGGACCACCAAGACATTTTGGGGTGACCACCTTTACTAAGACCTAAAAAGCACATACTAAGAGAAACATATTTATGGAGCATCGATGCCAGCTAGACTGGAAAATCGGCTTTTCACAATCGATTCACCTATGTTTACTAAGAAAATAATTCGATAAATGTGAAGACGATACATACATTTTCATTGGAAGCACATGATGATGCTTAACACATTCATTGCAGCTGTAGGGGCAAAAAGTGATCACTGCGATGCGTATAAATGAATTTTTCGCCACACACTGACTGAAGAGGAGAATAAATGTGGATGGTCAACTCTCTCCGTGATAGTACGGGATTGGCTATTGAGATATGATCCCACACACTGCGCTTCTACGGGATTGGGTTCTTGTGTTGATGTCATGTTTCGCGATGGATGGGAAACGGCAGTGAACAAATTAAATATATTCATTGGTTTCAGATTCATCGGCTTATGTATGATCTCTGACCACTGCATTGAATACGTCCACGCTTTACTATCTAATAGTAATGTGTCATATTTTAAAAGATGGGTAAAATGTCGAAAACAAGCCTTAAGAAAAGAAAAAAAAATACTATTTTAATACAGAAAAGTTACACCTACGCCACTGGGTGAACCGCAACTTCTTAAAAACAGTAGGAGTAGCCCCTACCCTGGAAAAGTCTACCCTGCGCTGTTCTAGTTCAATACAGCTTTGAAATAAATAGTTAAAATCATGTCGTTACTTAAAAAAGGACTCAAAGACAGTTTTCATTCATTTTTTAAAATATTTTTTGGTTAATTTGATACGAGAGACATTTGTCCCTGTTTAAGTTTTCAGTCATTCTGTTATAACACTTTGGTATAAAATAGTCTAAGTCATATAAAGCATCTTGAGATTTCAGTGGGATCAATCATGTTTCAACAAATATGTCTAAAAATCATAGAATAGCTTAATGGATGATTATTGTGTTCTACATAGAATTAATTGTAAGCATTTTGAAAGCAAATCGATGCTATCGCCTCGTTATTACTGTATTTATAGCAACAAAAATCTTGCTAAGATAATAGTTTTCAACTGCTTTTGCTCTTCGAACTCAAAAAAAGTGAATGCCATTAACCTAAAATGATAAGGTCATCTTTTAAAAACTCATTTTGGGTATTTATAAATATATACGCATGAATAAAACTAAATTATTAAGTAAATAACAATTTAAAATGAAAGTTAGTAAAAATACACAAGATAAGAATTTGGTATAGTAATACACACACACCCATGCTTTTTCTCTATTAGCATTAAATATCACAATTCATGACAAACAATTAATATTCCAGATAACAATAATGAAAAAATAATATTAGTTTCCTAGATATATAAACTGAAAATATCAATTTTTCTAAGACTTCTCTTAACATAGTCATTTCTTTTGTAGTATTTGTGTTTCTTGCAAAAGAATATTAAACATTAATGTCATATTTATCTCTTTATAAATATCATTAAAAAAGTTAATTATTTATAATAGAAAAAAATGAAAAACCTAATTCATTGTCGATAAGAATACTTTGAACGTTTCTTACACTCAACTCAGCGTTCGCTTTCAAGTCTTATCCATGTGCCTCTGGTAAAGAATTCTTAAATAAAATAAGCCACTGTCCGAAATATTAAATCCCGTTTTTTCCACAAACTGACTATGTAGCATAAGAGTCTGCGCCAGCAATTGCATCATGATATATTCCAAAGTAAAAGTAAAAGATAAACACACAAAACTCTCCAGGCCTAGCTTGGACGGACAGCATGTCAATCAAAGGAACCTGTCATGCACCAAATAATCCAGCTAATAGGATTCTTTGAAGAGCGGAAGAGCACGTTCAGTTATTTTGGGTGAGGAATAAACGTTATTCATACGGGAAACTTGGCTGTCCAGGCATGCTTTTATCGGCACAAAAGAAACCTTGTTGCAAGCAATGGGACTGACTTTTTTAGAATAGATAGCCATTAGATATTTAAATCCTTACATGAAAAGAAATGCTTAATTTTGTGTTGGCTTCTGAAGCTTAGAATATTCTGGTATTTGAAAAAGTAGATTAGATTTTTCATTTAAATTAATATTTATTTTATTTCAGTAAATTGTGTCATAATTAGCTATTTTAAGGTATCTGACTACGTTCGGAACCGTGATTTTAAAAAAAAGCGCATAAATGGATAATTTTCATGATATTTAGTGTCACTTAGATTAGAATACACGTATAAAATTGTTTTAAGGACATTTTGAAAAAAAAATTTATTTAAATACAATATTTTGGTAAAAATTAACTTGGAATAATTTTTTTTCAAAATGTTCTCCTTTTGTGAAAAATGCTTCTATTATTTTAATGTTTTGCCTGTACATAGCTCATATTTCTTTACAGAGGCTCAACTAGAAGTTTTGAAAAATTCACATTACTTTCAGAGTTACCATCAATTGAAATAATTATCGGCGTTTTTTTCTTAAAATTGCTCTCCTCTGTTGACGTAAAATATGGATACACCCATTTCTAAGTTTTTTTTTCAAAAATTCTAGTTGAGCCTCTGTAGAGAGGTTTCAGCTATATACAGGCAAAACATTATTATAATAGAAGCATTTTTCACAAAAGGAGAACATTTTGAAAAAAGATTATTCCAAGTTAATTTTTTGTCAAAATGTTGTATTTAAATAATTTTTTTTCAAAATGTCCTTAAAATAATTTTATACATGTATTCTAATCTAAGTGACACTAAATATCATGAAAATTATCCATTTATGCGCTTTTTTTAAAATCACGGTTCCGAACGTAGTCGGATACCTTAAGTTGTTGCAGGATTTTTGTCTTCATATAAGCGTATTTAAACCTCAATATGACAATAATACAATTAAATATGTTATTTCTTTTAATTTCTTTTTTAAATTTTGGAAAGAAAATTATCAGGAATAATTTGTAATGAAAAGAATTTAGAAGAAAAACGTCTTTATAAAACGCATTAAAAATTGTAAAAAACGTTTTTAATGTTGAAGAAGATTTTAAAAAATATTTTTAAATGGTAACAATTTATCTGTTTTAAAACATATTAATTTAAGTGAACCATACATTTAATGATTAAAAAGTATTTTTGGTTATTTTCTTAAAATTCGATAAAGAAAATTATAAAAAATAATATATAATTTTAATCATAATAATTTCATAGGCTAATATTCGCTATTTTTTAATGATATGTATTTAATATATTAAATCACATGCCAATTTTTGTTTAGCAAATATTTCTAACCTTTAATAATGAAATAATAGTAAAAAGTATTTGTGGCACTTATTTATTTTGCATTTTATTGGCACTTATATGTTGAATTTATTGTTTAATAGTTAATTATTCAAGAATTGAACAAAAACTGAACATAAATATACAGTTATTATTCCAAAATGTGGCACTTAAAAAACGAAAGGATGAATTATTTGGTTGCATAATGATGATTTATGTTGAATAAGTTTTGGAATTTCGATATTTTTTAAAACATGTATATTGTTGTTACTTATGCCACCCGATCTACAGTAACATCAGATCAAGACCCACGAAATTGATCATGGCAAGAAGGGCTACATTATGTTTGTCGTTAGCCGTAGCTTTGAGCACTGGATGATTTGGCTCTATTCCACTCCTGTTTTGATGGAGAACACTCTGGGTGTAGGTGGTCAAAAACCTTCAACCTCTTTTTCTCTTCCATCAACCTTGTGGAGGACTTGCGGCTCGACGGCTATTTAGAGTTGCCCTATGGCTAGAACTCTGCATTTAAAAACACCCATGCCTTCTGCGGGATTCAAACCCAGGGGCAAGGCATTGCAGTCAGTGTCACTAACCGGAAGGGAATGGAAAAACATATATTCTTTCGCAAATAAAGTTTTTAAGAAGTATCGTAATGATACATTTGTATCAAGTACTTATAAATTATTCAGAAAAAACAGTTACTTAGTGACTGTGAAAGGTATCTTAGTGACTGTTTTTTGAAGAAGTAATATAAATTTTTTTTTAAGTCAACTCTTACATAGATTAACAAAGAAAAACTATACTTTAGCTACTTTTTATTAAATATTTAAAAAAAAATTTTTTTTCTACTTAGATCAACAGAGAAAATTTTTATTTTAGCTACTTTTTATTAAATAGTTCCAATTAATATAAATATGTATATACATGGGACAGAATCACAACATTAAGTGGTAATTAATTTTTAATAATTATCATTAAAGCATCGTATTGTCATCCAAAACAATCGTGTATATAAAATTTCAGTTCAACTGAATGCTTTAAAACGTGAGAAAAAAACCTTTTCACAAGTTTTGACACAAGTCGCCAACGTGGTTGTATTTGTAATTCTTTAAATAATTAGTTTTCATCAATTAATTTTTATTAATTATAACTAAATTATTATATTGTCATCCAAAATAATGTATATTAAGCTTCAGCTCAACTGAGAGCTTTAAAATGTATTTTATTAACGATTGAAAATTACACCCAGATAAATAAATAAATAAATAAATAAATAAATATATAGAGAGTGTAAGTTAATAGTAGGAATTGAAAATGAAAAAAAACAGTCACTAAGCTACTTTTTTTACTTTCTTGTAGCGTAAAAAGATATTTATTTATTGATCAGGATTGGAATAAAAAATTATGTGAAGCAATCACATAGTGAAGTTTATTTTTAGATCGCAGAAATGAAGTGACCAAAATTATTATAGAAATAATTTAATCTCGGATTTAATAACTTTTAATGTACTAAAAGAATTTCCAGAATTCCAATAAACTTTTAAGTACAAATGTTTCTTTCCGAAGGTAATGGGAATTTTGACAAACGAGACTTTTTTTTTAAAATTCGGAGTGGAAAGAAAGGCAAAAAGTATCAATATTTGAACGATAAACAAATATTTATATAAGTTTTGAAAGTATTTGGATGGAGTTAATATCTCGTTCTAGATTAACACGAAAGCTATTGAGAATGAAACTCTTAACTAAGAACCACTATAAAAGGACGAGGTTAAAAATTGAACACTTACCTATCTCTCCCAATTGCCATAAAGTTCACGGTAGCCTAACGGTAATGGTCACTAACTCGCGTTGTTGGCACTATTGAGTTCTGATGCTAGAGTGAAGACCCACCGTGTAGAGGGATTGATGCACGTGAAATCTGCCACGTCTGGCATAGTGGGTAAGTTAGGAGAGTGGGATGCCAGTTCAGGTGTCGTCTTCGTCACTTTACCGTATCTCAGCAATAGTCCGTCACCAGAAGCTTTCGTGTTGCTTTACTTGTTTCATGGTACTCAATTTCCATACCTCATCAATGAGAAATTTAAGGCTAAGATCAATTCAACATTAAGTTTTCTACGTCATAGCGCACGGCAGGTCTTTGGTGGACTTAGGACTCAAGCTCTCAACCCGATGAATCTGGATTTTAATATCAGCTAGGCCGCCGTTGTCGTTCTTTTGAAGCTAATTGTGAATAGTCTCTTAAAAATTACCAATTGTATATTCCTAAAAAATTAAAACAATATTATAGAATAAAAAAAATGTTTTAAATTCTTTCTCTCATTAACCCTTTATCTACCGATGGCATTTATGAGTACCACTCACTTTAAAATTACATAGAAATTACTTGGCAGGAATATTCTTTTGAATCCACTCTTTCAAGATATATGGCAGAATGGGTTCTACGATGAGTATTTTAGCGGGAAAGGCGAATAGTTTTATAGCAGAATTTGCGTTTTCCTCTGACAGGTTGATCGGATTGCAAAGATAGTCATTTTTGTTCCAAAAAAGTAGTTAATGTCAAAAGGTAAGTGTCTTATTTTTTTTATATGTTAAGGAAGACCTAGAAAACGATTTGACTATTTTAAGTGAACAGTGTATATAATTTATTTTACAATTGAATAACTTTGTGGTACTTATAAGTACCGACAACATACTGAGTGTTGGAGCAAGAACTTAGTTTTTGTTTTCGTCCGTGTGGCTTATTGTTGTTTTTTGTTGTGTTGTAGAGTCATCACTATGGTGCAATAGACTTACGCTTTTTTTTTTTTTTGGCATTTCTTTTTAGTTTAATTTATTTATTTTGCATTTTTATTGTTTTCAAAAGAATTTGAGCTTTGAATCTGAGCTTGTTTTTTTTTTTCCTTCGATTAGAGGAAATATCTAGCCTTATTTCAAAAATTAACAACATTTTAATTTCTTTATGTGTAACTGAGATTTAACAATAATAGGATATTTTCAAGGGAACATTATTATTATTATTGCTGTTATTTCCTTTTCTTAGAATGTGTCTACAAAAAAGAAACTCTGTCTTCAAGAGGTTTTGAATTTATTACAGAACTTACTATCTGAAATCAATGATGTACTAACAGATGCTTTTTCAGATGAGGAAGTCCCAGCAAATTATCTGCTGGAATTTTCGTTACATTCTTAGTATGAAGATCAAAAGACTGAGAACTCAATGTGCAGTAGCTCATGTTAAGAAAATACAGCATTTCTTTCCCCAAGATGCAGTGCTTTAAAAAACATGCGATCGAAACCTCATTCAAAATGCATAACTTGTAATGAATTTCTATGTAATAATGAAAAAAAACTGTTTATTTGAATGTCATCAATCTAAGTTTATGTGTAAAAAAGTAAATATATTTTAATTAATTATTTAAATTTTTTAAGAGTTAGAACTGCGTTAAAAAAGCCATTCGGTCTTTTCGTATTATGAGAATATTTGAGATCTTTGTGGACTAACGGTACTTTAAAGTACCTATTTAATTAATTAGCTCTAACGAATTAAAATTCTCAAAGTTGAGTATTTTATTTTTGTATATCCTTTAATTTTCAATGCAGTGATTCAAAAAAAAAAATATTGCATTACAAAATTTGAAGTAAATTATAATGCGGTAGATAAAGGGTTAAAATATAAATTAAGGTAAAATGTTTTTAAGAAATTACTGGTTGTTCTGCTACTTCCTGCATCGTTATTTGTTCAAAAGAAACAACTTTATGAAAGTTCTTAAAGTGTTTGAAAATAAAGAATGTTAAGACTTTAAGTTATGCCTATCCAAAAACATCAAAACAAATGCTATAAAATTAAACTGCACACATTCTTGTTATGCTATATATATACATATATATAAATTAACACTATGTACGACAACAACCAACACGTTGTAAAATATTTTTTTAAAAAAACTGCGTTTAAAATGAACGCTTTCACACTAGTATACACTTAAGAACACAATACTTCATTAGAGAGTGCTATTATGCTTTTGAGTAACTTCTGTAAAAATTAACTGTGATGTGTGCAGATTCTGCATTATCTTTTTAAGGATTTAAGCATATTTTTATTGTAAAAAAGAGAGATTTTTTATCGTGATAATAATTCCAAGACTTGTTTCGTATTAATTTAGACTGAAAAGGGGAGTTTCTTCTGGACTTATCAAAACAATTAAAAAGTCTTATAAAGTTTAGCCTAAAATCATTAAAATTCATTCGTTTTTTTAGTTTATTAAAATAATTTTTTTTGGGTGTGAAATTCGCGGCTGACCTCCACGTAATGCATCGTAGGTAATGGTAAATTTGATACAAAGACTGCTACTCTCCTCAATTAGTTTCGGATTCACCTCGTGCGGTGACCATGTTTAGATTTTTGATCGGACATGACTGACCGGACTTTCGTTTGACTAATTCATCTGATTGTGTTTTATGTGATTTTGTTCAAGCTTTGAGTGCTGCTCTCTTTCGCAAGAGTTCTGCTTTAAGAGACTTCAACTGTATTGTTAAAAAATATTGACCTGATGACCTAAATGTCAATCGTCAGAAAATTTATCTAACACAAAATATTTTTACATGTTTTTTTAATCTACTATCTCAGATTTAGGAATTCTTAAATCGGAACAGGGTAAGTCAATTTCAGGAATATTATATTAGGTGTCTCAAGAGTAATGTTGTGGCTGTTGCAGCTATATATATATATAGCTGCAACAGCCACAAATTTGGGTTGTGTGATTGAATTATATATATTTAAATATATATATATGACAGGCCCCAGGCTTGCTGGTAAAATGAGGAAGGCATCATCTCTATAATAACTTCTATATTTCGCTTCAATCCCATAAAATCCAACATGGCGGCACTTTGGCGCGCAACCGAGCAGAACATTAACAACCAATTCGACCAGGAGTCACCAGCTAAGCCTTTTCGAATATGCGTTCTTCTTCGTCAGCGCTCGCTCCACCTTTAAACAGGCTTATTTACCCACAAATCCTTACGCGATGGTAAAGAGTTCGCTCTATTTTTATTTATTACTTAATTTTGAACCTAAACTTTTCAAACCTGACATATATATATATATATATATATATATATATATATATATATGTGTGTGTGTGTGTAAGTGGTTATGGTCATAAACTTGCGGTCAGCGTTATCGAGTCTTTGGTATTACTCCTGGTGCCCCTGAAGTATCGACGTGTAAAGGAGGCTGATTTATGTTAAAGTTGTTGAGGTTAAAAGTTATCACGTTGGTGTGGCGTGGAAGTTTGGATGGTGGAGTGCCAGCTCTTTGTAGTCCTTGTCGCTTGACCGAGGTATTCAAACTTACAAGGTCTATTCATTAGATCTCGTGCAGCTTCAAAATGTGATGTTAATAAAAAATTAAATTCGTGATTGTAAGACTTACAACAATATAAGAATTCGGTATTTGTTAACATAAGGTTACTCGTGAAAGTAATGAATACGTGTTAACTTAAGAGAAAAGAAGTAATATGAGCAAGGATGGTAAAAAATATTTATGTGATTTATGTTATATAATAATGTCGTATTTGGGCCGTTAACAAAATGTTGTTTAAAGTCAAGAAAAATTTAATATAAGGTATATGGCCATTCCGAACGTTCACTTAAACTTTGTAGCTTTTGATTCTGTCTTCTATGAGGGAATCAGCTCTCACAAGTAACAGCTTGGATATTTCTCTATAAGGGCATCTTCCAACATAGGGCTGGATAAGGTAACTAAGAAGAGACAGCTCTCCTCCAAAATATATCTCAAAGATTTTAAATGATATTAAAATCTGGGGGGAGGAGATGTGTTGTTCACACCTTTGGAGAAATACCCTAGTTCTTCTGGTACTCGTCACACAACGGTGTTCACTCAATGTATAGCAGTGGCGTAACGTACACCCCCAGTAACTCCCTCCTCGCGGGGGGGGCAGTATTTTAGGGGGCCCAAAGCCTGACTGACGCCAAGTATATACCCTTTGCAAGATCTGGCTATGGGCCCAAAACCTTACTTTGCAGGGAACCCTAATATTCTCCGTCACGCCATTGATGTACAGGGTATTGTCAACCACAAGGAGAAAGACAGAAAATATACTGCTTTAAAAATATCTTGAAATAGGATCTACCAAAGGATCTGTGAAAGGAACCATTTCAAATGTAAAATGATAGAACATTAATAAACGATATATTTAAATGCAAGCACACCAAACGTGCATGCATTGTGCCTTACAGCTTTCGGACATTACTTTGTGGGAATTATTTCCATACTTGTATATCACCTTCTGCCGACCCACCCAGTATGGTGATTATGACACTCAGTTTGTAATCGAGTGGGTTCGAGTTCGAATCCCGAGTAAAGCACGGATGTGTGTTCAGGCAAAGAAATCGGACTTCCGCCTGAAATGAATTCACGTCTTTATAGGAAAACAGCGTACCTCTTCTGTTCTTTGCTGGGATCATCATTTATAATAAAATCTGTATTCTTCTATGATTGTGTTATATGTTTCTGTTCATCTATCTATGTATCTCAGTAATAAACACATGACAACAACAACAATATATCAACTTGTAAGTCATATAAGTACCGATTTGTGCAGGCAACTGGATTTGTCGGCCATTAATATCAGATGCAGCTTGATTGGAGAAATATCTAGTGATCTTAATGGCCAAGTTCAGCCCTTCATTGTTTAATTGCTTTACAAGGACAAGCGTCATTCTTTTAGAATATGTCCAGTGGAACAGTGATCAAAGATGGCAGAGAAAACGGTTCAATTACCACTCTTCTCGGCTTTGGGATTTTACTTACCAAATACATATAAAATGTCTTCGATAAAATTTCGAAAAATAGTCAAGTGGCACCTTTATAGACTAAAACGGCAAACCCCTTGGTGGTTAATAAAAATGAGACATAACTCAAAATGCAACCACATATATCTGAAATTGTAATTTCGGTAACGTGCGAATATATATTTTTCTTCAGAGGATGAAGCTTATACGAATTTATTTCCTCTTCGGTAAAAGCCATAAAATGAAAAATGGCCTATATAGCTTTTTTAAAAAAGGCTCAGCTAATTTCTATACAAAGAATGTTTTTTTTTTTTTTTTTTAGAATCTTTTAATTGGAATAAAATGTTTTAAAATATGACTAAGAATAATTACATTTATATAAAAAAGTTATATCATAGTTTCAAAAATGGATTTTAAGTTAAAAAGTACAATCAGAAGAATAAGCATATTCGTATTTGAACTACAAAAACCGTATTCGAATGAAATTAAGACTTTTCTAACATTAATTAATTTTTTTTTTGGCGTTACTAATAATTAATGCAAAATGAATAAATTTTCTGTTCAGTATCTTGCGCTAAAAGATGCGAAAAATCTGAAAAGATTTAAGCGAAGTACAAGCATAATAAAATAATCTTGCTTTATATCTATATATATATATA
>BMAV01017956.1:41747-87869 GCA_019973955.1 Trichonephila inaurata madagascariensis | reverse complement strand
TATATATATATATATATATATATATATATATATATATAGTTACTTGGAATTTACTGGGCAAACTTTAAAGAGTTGAAAAGAGCACTGTAATAAATATTTTTGTACTTAAGAATATATGTCCAAAAGGGCCGTTGAAGATGATATAAAAAGTGTGATGAAAAAAAACAACACATCAACAACCGTGGATTGCTTAGCATTTAGATTATTAGCATTTTACTGACAGGAGGTTTTTCAATTACAAAGTTTGCAATAATTGTTTCATATTACATCCACCAACAACATCTGTAAATATTTGGATCTGTAATACTCATATTCACAGATGGCGAACGTTTTCTCACTTTATAAAAACTTAGTTAATTTGAACCACCAAGTGCTCCATCAGTGTGATTCCAACTTCTATTAAACTTTATTATAAAGCAACCTTATTAAAGCTGCTTTAAGTAAATAGTCCATTACTGCCTTAAATCTTCCCTTATCTCTCAATAGTTCATACCCTTATTCCATTTAAAATTTATAAACCTGAATTTTTAAAACATCCTGTACATATTTTCTTTTAACTACACTAACCACGTTAATCCGATCTTTTCTGTTACACAATTAACTGTTTAACTATAACATTTAACTCTCAAGTAGTGTACACACACACATATATATATATGTAATACCTAACGTTAAATTATTCATCTTTCAAGTTTTTTAATTTGTTATGGTCGCATAAATAAGTAACTGCTAATTACGTGCATAACGGGGTATAATCGTAACTATCTGTTTTAAATAAAAAGTTTAGCTTATTTAAATTATAAGAATTAAATAATGAACATCATTCAATTATCTGGACAAATCAGAGAAGAGACGTCATCAGAACATGAATTTTTGAGCTTCCGGTTTGTGTTTTGTATAAAAGCCGAGATTCTCTGGAAAATGTACGCCGTTTCTTGTTCTCGTCATGTAAAACGCACGTGTGTTGTATTTGTATTATGTGTTCTATGTGTCTAAATGTAAAATAAATTGGAGTCTCATCTACAAAAAGGACGCCACATGAATACAACCATATATACATCAGCAATCCAGATATGATAATCAATAAATAAAGCCTTCCAGTTCAGAAAACGACGCACGCACGCATGCACACACATGTATATATATTTGTATATCTATATTCTAAAAATAAAATCTATAGAAGCAAAGCTGAAATAGAAGCCTAAGCACAGTATATTTGAAAAGTAAGTGGGCCGCAGTAATACAATAGCAAACTCTTAGCCTTAGAACTAAGATAGCAGGTATAAACACTGTTTTCAGGATAGCCAACCTTCACCAGCTATTTGTTTTTACTACTGGGCTGTAGAGAAAGGAATTAGGAGTAAATAAGCCATCATAAGAATAATAATCAGAGCATTAGAAGATTTATGTTAAATGTACTAAAACTAAGTTACCGATACTAATATCACATAAATTACCAAGGGAAAAAAAAACTAAACCTACTTGCCTAATGTAGAAAATATGAATATGCAGTATTATTAGAACAAAATTAATATCATAACAAGAGATCGTTATCTTAACATCCCACCTATATACCGGAGGTATCATGAAGTAGGAACACATTAAAGTAAAAATTAGTAAATGAATAAATTTAATTATAATTATAAATTCAAATGCTTAAAAACCAAAAAAAAAAAAAAAAAAAAAAAAAAGAAAAAAATTTGTATGGGAAAGACAAAATATTTTTGTATGTATACGCTTGTTATGAGCATTTGTTTCTATAACGTTAAAGTATAGAGAATAATTCTAAGAACACTTTTATATATATATATATTTTGTTAGGCTTAGTTGCCGCTAAAGTCAAAACCTTTCAATTAGTCTGACGTCACAAAACGGACTGTTGCCAATCCGGTAAAATGAAGAAGGTTACAAAGAAATTGCTTCCAGATTTACAAGTATAAACATAAATACAGTTAGTTTTACACAAAATATAAAAATAGTAAATTACAAATGCCTAAATGAAAAAATCCTCTTAAGAGTTAATTATTTTTCAAAATATAATGTTGCATAATTTTATTACATTTTTGTTTGTTCGTTAAACTGACTTGTTTCGTACAGTCATTAGTTGACAAAGAGTTGAATAATTGTTGTCCCAACATGCTTAAGAATCAAGAAAGAACTGTCCGGTTTCTTTTAACCTTATATTTTCTGAATAGCTTCAGCATTCGATACATCCTCTTCTTTTAGCTTATCTGAAAGGTTTTCTTTATTCAAAGCGACTCGTGGTTTCCATGGTAATATCTCGATCGGACAAAGTGGTATTCGGAAGAACATTTCTTCACTGTAGACGAGGGAAGATGCACCGACTTTTAAATAAGCTGGTATATGACTAATAAGCTTTTTGTGATAAAGAAAAGAAGCATTAAGGTGGATAAAAAGTAATATTCTTAATAAGTATTCTATATGTTTGTGGAAATAAGTGGACTTTTTTGGAGCTGAATAAAAAAGGGTATCAAAAATAGTTTGCAAAAAGAAATTGGTATTTTATTAATATTATGTAGGTTGAAATAGTTTTTGTACGCGAATTCTATTTTTGGGAGTAATAATGCCTTAATTTGGAAAAGTACTGGGTTAAAATTATTAATCTAAGCAACAGAAGAAATAAACTAAATGTATAAAATAACCGTTACTTGTTTTGCTTTAATATTTAAGTTCAGAAATTACAATATATTCATTCATTACTGTACATTCACTTAATTTTTGAAACTAAAAATGTTTTTGGGAAAGACATTTTTGTCGGAATAAAACAGTTATCAGAATTTTATTTACTAGAAATGTTGCAATTTATTAAGCGTATATATAAAGTAACTGTAAATTGCACTAAAAATGTACAAACAGTCTAAGGTTTGCTTTCGAATTTTTTTGAGAAAGCATTTATTATTAACTATAGTTAAAACTTAGCAAGTTAAAAATACTATCAAAAATGTTTATGAATGAATTAATTTTAAGCCAAATTATTTAAAATGTACTCGAGGGAAATCAAAGGTAGGATATTTTTTCTACCTGGTTAAAAAAAAATTAAAATACTCTAAGAAACAGATCTGTTGTTGTTGTTGCTAATGCCACCTGTCTGACAAAGTCAGATCGAGACCCACGAAATACATCGTGGCAAGGGGCTGGATGTACGCCTGTAGCTGGCCTTAGCCTTGAGCACCATACAGGCGATAGTACAATTTCGCTCGGTGAAATTCCCAAAGGGAAGAAATGAATGTTGCCAGAGCCTGTTACACAGGTTGGACTTTTTTACGACACCACCGATCTCCATCTCCACAATTTAGGCATGGAACTGGAGGGGAGGGAAATATTCTCCAGCCCCCTGCATTTGCGGTTTCATCTGCGACCACCCACAAGACTTTCGGATCCTCTGATTTAACGAGCACGTCCTCCGTGTGTTCTCGGAGGGTATTTGGTGGCACGGGGATTGAACCCAGGCCTTATATATCATTAATATCATTTTTATACAATTATTAATTACTTGCATTTAATCAAATTCATTATCAAAAATTAATTTATGTGTATTAAATAAAAATCTGGAAATAAATATATCTAAATATATAAAGAAGAAAAGCGACTCACTTATCACGATTTCTTCGGAGCTAATTGACTTACAAGCTTGAAATTTGATATGCGTGTTCCTTTCACATGGAGTAGAGATTCGTTAAGAAAGGGTTTTGCGAAAACCGAACCCCAAGGGCCGTTGCGAAGGGTTAAGTGTCGTTATAGATAAATATTCCCTTTTTTGAACTATAAGACGAATAGATCTGATATTTGGCTGGCATAGAGTAGAGATCCACTCCAAAAGAGGTTTTGCAAAAATGGGCTTCCAAAGGGGTGGCGAGGGTTTAAAAGGGTGTTATAGGTTCAATATATTCCCGTTTTTGAACTATTAGACCTACAGACTTTAAATTTGGTAAAAACGTTACTTTTATGAAAGAAAAAATTCCTACACATAAAGTTTTGGGAAAATTGAGCCCTGAGGGGCATTGCGAGGGCTTAAGTGGCGTTACAGTTAAGTATGTTCCCGTTTCTTAACTATTAGACCTACAGCTTTGAAATTTGGTAGGCCCGTTCCTTTTACGGAGCAGAGATGCGCTACAACAATGGTTGTGCGGAAATCGACATCCAAGGAACGTTGTGAGGACTTCAGAGGCATTATGGATATAAATATAATTTTATAATAATATATAAATAATATAATATTATATTATAATATAATTATATATAATATATATAATTATATATAATATATATAATTATATATAATATATATAATTATAATATAATTATAATTATTATATATAATTATAATATAATTTTATAGGCTTGTAATGCAGTAACATGTTTCGTTCGTTAAACAGATAAATGCTGAGTTTACAAAGATCGCTTCCTGCAGGGGAGTTATTGTGGCGTACTGACAAAAAAAATCCCGTTTTGGAAGTATTAGACCTACAGTAATTAATTTTGGTGAGCATGTTTCTTTTGTTGAATAGAAATCCGTAAAGAACGGGTCTTACAGAAATCGACTCTCAAAAAGGGTTACTTGGCTTATTGATAAAATTTTTTTAGTATTTGAACTGTTAGATTTATCAAGCGTGTTTATTTTGTTAAGTAGAGACACACTAAAAATGGGTTTTTCGGGAAATCCACTTAGGATTAGAGGATTACGAGAGAGTAAAAATAATTCTACTTCAATTTCAGAAATTATAATTTAGAACTCATATGTCCTTTTTAAAGCAGGAAGTGAGAGTTACAAAAATGTTTTTCAATACAATCGAACGCTTAATGCTACGTTCAGATATTGATAATTTATATATATATATATAAACAGCATATATTCACACAACAACATGAAATGCCTAGTGAAGCTGGCGGGTAACGGCTAGTTTATTATATAAATACAGAAGAATGCATAATTATTCAAACATTGTACTTTTCAGATAATGAATGAAATAAACAAATCCATCAATGAATGGGCATGAAAAAGAGAATTGAACACCCGCATGTCAAAATATCGTAAAATAAAGCGTAGTACATCCGAACAATGGATTGATTCTCTTGCCTGGAAGTTTTCACTTCTATCGTGTGGTCATAAGCCCACACACAAATTTCTTTTAATATTATTATTTGACTGACAAATAATAAGATTAATTGTGAGTTAATTTACACTTTATGATTAAAAAAAGATATTTTTCAAAAGTCTTTCCATTCTTAAATATTTTTAATTAAATTAAAAAAAATATATACTGATGTACATGTTTTTATTATCAAAGTAAACTACTCTCTAACTCTTATTTCGAATCTTTAGAAACAAATTTAGGTACCAATATCTTTGATCCACTTAAAATAAATTTCATACTTACAAGGTAGACTATAACAGACTATTTTTATATCTATGCATCATATATTAAATATTCAATGAAGTGTGCATTTTTGATTCTTTTATGTTTTTAGATAACATTTGTTACAACTGGAGTTAACATAATTTCTAATTCGAGGGAAAATATTTTAAACATCCAAAATAAGCATTTTAGAAATTCTTTTGCTCATTAAATCTTGTTATCCTTGAAAAATAAAAGTTAATTTTTCTCTTGAAAATTATTGAGATTTTTTAATAAAACAAGCAAAACTGAAGCATATTTTTTTTCATTTGAAGTTTGAAAAGTTTCTGTTTAAATGTTGAAATATTAAAATTGTTCACACAGAATGTAATTTTCGAACTATATTCCAAAAGCTTTTGTTTAAATAACTTTAAAAAATTGCTTGAAAGACTTAAATAGTTTTTTAATGTTTATAAATGTTGAAAGATAAAGTTTTAAATGTCATTTTTATTTCACGTAATTGCGATCCGAAAATCTCCACGCATAAACCACGCTAGCAGTCTTTTTAGTTTTAAATAAATTTGCTAAAACTTTAAATTTGCATAAATTGATTTTATGATTATTTTCTGCAAAAATGGTTTCAGTTTTAATAAACTAAATATTTCGTAGACTTTAAATGATAATTTTATGACAGAAACACCCAAATTGATCAATAAAATAATTAGTAATACCATGTTGAGTAATTCGTATTTATTTTAATTAGTTAAACTTTTCGATATTAATTTAGCCGATTAGTTTGTGGTCCCGGAATAAATAACTGCAGTATAAATCCTCACGAGGATACAACTTAGGCTCAACACGTTGTGTTAGAGAATTTAAAAAGCCTTAATAGGACACATAAAGCATATGAAGGATTTCTTACAACATTATGTTTCACATAAATAGTGTTCCATTATCTCATTAAACAATTAGTTTGCAAAATGGGCATTATAATCTAATTTTTCAAACTATCATTCCGAGTACTTGAATTGCAGTCATACATTAAACCTTAATGGAAATAAGGCCATACGGAAAATGGTTATCAGGACAAAATAGCACCTACAACTTACACAGAATTTATTTTGAGTTTTATATTCATTTTTTTTCTCCTGTTTCTTTGAAGTACGATGGATGAAATCGAACAGAGCAGAAAAGTGGTATTAATATAATGGAAAATATTTCTGCTTTTACTTAAAATAAGTTGAAACGAGTTAGGATAAAAGCGAAAGTAAAGTGCATTTGGATTTAACGTGGGGGTTATGATTATACGGAAAAAATAATTTATTGATTAAATTTTTTTAATGGCATTGTAGTACGCTTAATCTGTTTCAATATAGAATACAAGTTTCGACTAATGTTTGATATTTAATGTATATAAATTAAACCTCAGTGTTTTGAAATTTATCTTATCTTTCACTTATTTGTATTTAAGATCTTTCTTTCTTTAAAAAGAAGTTTGTTAATCAACATTCTCAAAATTAATCGGCCATAAATATTACTCAATTTCATAAAATCATTCGGGAGAAATAATAGTCATGTCATAAAATTAATCGGGATTAAATATTGCTCATTTCATAAAATTAATCGAGCATAAATATTACTCATTTCATGAATTTAACATTATTCAATTTCATAGAATTAATTGGGAAAAAATAATATTAATTTCATAAAATTAATCGGGATTAAATATTAATCATTTCATAAAATTAATCGGGTATAAATATTACTCATTTCGCAAAATTAGTCGGGAATAAATATTACTTAATATCATAAAAATAGTCGGACATAAATATTACTCAATTTCATAAAATTAATTGTGAGAAATAATATTCATTGCATAAATTTTAATCGGGTATATATAATACTCATTTCACAAAATTACTCATTTTCATAAACTTAATTGAGCATAAATATTACTCAGTTTCATAAAATTAATTGATTATAAATATTTATTTCATAAATTTAATATTATTTATTTCATAAATTTAATATTATTTATTTCATAAATTCAATATTATTTATTTCATAAATTTAATATTATTCAATTTCATAGAATTAATTGGGCAAAAGTATTACTCATTTCATAAAACTAATCAGGCATAAATATTACTTCTTTCTTAAAATTAATTGGGCATTAATATTACTCATTTGCATTAAATGATTCTTGGTATGTATGAATTACTTTTTTTTATTTTTATACAGATTTATAATTAAAAATACAATATTAATCTGTTATTTCAATTGAAAATTTTACTTAGAGAATTAATTATTTTGTATGCATAATTTATGTAACCTAATCTTAGTTTCTTATACATAAACATAACATCTAAAAAATTTCCACGCAAAAAATTAGGATGGGATCATTTTTGGAAAAAAATTATGCATAAATTTGGAAAATTCTTATACATAAACCCTGATTCTATTTAAAAGAGGCTTGAAAGTCATCCAAAATATGAATGGCCGTGTCAAAGAATCTAGATTTTAAGTAGATATTTAAATATTATAACACATAAATTCATTAAAATAAGTAAATCTGTAACATTAATATTTGTATTTTGAATAAATCCAGTATCCCAGCAACCTTTCAAGCTTTTTTTAGGTCGCATAAAGCAAATTTGTAGTCATAAATATTTATCTGGTTTTAAATGTAGCATGAGAAAAGTTGCTTAAATACATTGTATTATATTAAATTCAGAAGAAAAGGGCTATGAAAATAACCTTTTTCTTCTACAAACATGCCCGCACACGAACGTATGTGTGCATTTGTACTATATGATATATATTTTACATAATATTTGCATACTCGCGAATGTTATACAGTTGGCCGTATAAAATTCTGTAACAGCAATTTTATACATGAAATGCTGAAAAAAAATGTGCAGATGTATGTGCTGTGTATATGTATAGATGTATAGATATAACAGATGTGTGCAGATGTATAGATATAACATTTGTTACCATATTCATAAATTATTTTTAAAAAAATCCATATCGAATTTATTGTTTATACTGAACTTATTTATATTGTTCAGTTTTTTCATACAAACATTGATTAATAATTTAATAAAAAACTCGCATCTTATCGAGAGAATAACAGCAAAGTTGTCTGAATTAAAATAATCTAAGCAAATATCTCAAAGGAAGTACTCAGTCGTTAAATTCGATTTAGGCTTAGTTGTGTGTGCTTAAAACTTCGAATTACCGTAAACAATTTGTTGCATCTGTTAACTGTTTCTCGAGTAATCCTTGTAACTCCCAAAATATCTCGAAGCTATTGAAAACAACCATTAACTTAATTTACTCGCACTCAGACGCTTAAATTAAAGAACTGGAGTGTTTTAAGGGCACTGATAAATGGATGTTTTAGTTGAATTAGAAATAATACGTTCCAGTATGTCTATGTATACACAAACATATCCATATGTTGAAGAATCATAATACATGTCTCTAATTTTGTCAAAAGCTACGTTAATTACTTGAACAAAATTTTCATATTATGGAGTATTTATGCTTCATTATGTAAAGAATTTAATAATTTATTTTTAAAATAGTATTTATAAACCATAAGTTTGTATTTACGTCATATTGACATCATATATACTTTTCTTTATTTTGAAAATGGTACAGCAATAATTAAAGTCGTATTAAGTCATCGTATTTTTAAAAAAATTAGTACAAATATAGTGAAAATACTTTATCTGTGTTAAATATTTTTTTGAAAGTATTTCATAGTTTATTTAACTAAAAAATTTCTTAAATTTATTCACAAACAGCATATGTGCTATTTTGAAGGGGAAAGTATACATTTCACGTTAATATATTTTATCAAGCCAGCTGGATGGCGTATTTGGTTTGTCGCTGACCTTGTAAGCCTAAGGTTGCAGGATCGACCCCGGCACAAGCTGTTGGATTATCATGATACAGTCATCACAGAAGCCATGCTGCATAATCATGCAGCACGTAAATACCCCTTGAGTGTCTATTTGGCTTGGGTGCTCTGGGCAAAATTAAAATCCTAAGTACGTTGAGCTTAGGTGCCTCCCTCTGGGGAAGAAACTAGGCGGCAAAATTACCTGCGGTTATTGGTATCCGCCTATATGGTGCCATAGAAAAAAAGAGATATCAGCTTCCGGGGAATGTACTAAGTCTGTAATGGTAAAACACCAATACGCAGCCCATTAGAAATAAAAAAAAAGATTTTATCAATCTTTTTCATTGATTTAATGAAATATAATACATTGAAACAACCCGCGTAATTAAATATTTAGTGAATATTCAAACAAATCTTTCATCTGACTAAAGATGTGTACATATACTTCCTAAAGACGTATATAATAATAATAATAATAAGAGCACATGGTTGATGAGAGATATAAATATATATATATTATTCGTTATTCTGAAGTAAACATTTTGAAAAAATTAAAAAAAAAAAAAAATGGTCCGTATTTATTTGAATCTAAGCTGTACTTTTTTTCAATGTTTGTGTTACTCGAAATTGGGTACGGCTTTGTATCGAAGGGAAAGAAATCATTGGATAGGGCAATCAAAGCAATTACAGGTTCATATATGTATTTAAAGATTTCTAATATATTGGTAAAATAACTAAAAAAAGATTTACTTCATATTAGTTTTCATTTTAAATTTATTTTAATTTCGTAAAATTGGATACCGAAAAACCATTTTATACTATTTTTCATTTTTCGCAAAAGCTTGTTGAGAATTTGGGGGGTGGGAGGCTTAGAATAGATAGCGGCTTAGATTCGTACAAATATGGTACTTTATTTTCTTTAATAAAATTAAATTTTAAATCTAGTTCCTTAATGAATTCAGAATAGTTTTTAATTAAACTATATTGTGAAAACAGTAAAGAGAGAAAAACACAATTGGATCAATGAGATTCAGATAATTAGAAATGTTTTCTTTTCATTATACTGGAATGGTATGTGAAACGTACAGTTTTTTTTTAAAAAAAAAAACAACGACAGTGTTGTTTTTATTAATTTTAAATTGTTTTCATACATATATTAGAGTGTGTCTCTTGTTTTTGCAGAAAAACACTTCTCCTGATTTGGATTAGTTTTTAATTCTCCAAAGATTTAATTAGAAATTTAATTTTTTGAGTGAAATATGAATTATCTGCAGTTAGTATATTTCATACAGAATTGTGTATATTTCATAAGATCTCATGCATATTTCACAAGATTTATTTTTTGTTGAAAAATCAGTAATTAAATTTTCCTATTTCGGTCAACTAACTTTACTTTTTATGTGTTATTTAAAATTGTAAAATAAAATTTAAAGCTCTTGTTAATTTTAGTTGACATTAAAAAGTACTGAAATTTCGCAATGAATATCGAAAATATAATCAACTGTGTTAGTTTCTTCAGAATAATGCGTTAATAGTTTATGCTAAAATCAATAATTATAGATTTCACTTTAAACTAAGAAAAAACTGTTTAAATGACTTTTAAAAGAATTATTTAGTCTTTATGTACTTTTTTATTTACTTTTATTATTTTTTATTTTCTTTAATGTACATTTTATTTACTTTTATTTTATTTTTTATGTATTGTTTTACTTACTCTTTATGTACATGATTTTACATATTGAATTTAGAACTTATTTTAAAATCTAGTATTAAATTTTTATAAATAAAATGATTTTTAATTTTTAAAGTTGAAATCGGTTTTCTACTAACATTTTAATTGAATGAACTATTTAATATTAATTTTATCAATCAAATAATATTAATATTTATTAATTAAACAACAAAATCATTTAAACAATGTATTTTATACTATTTGTAAGAACTTTTAAGTAAAACAATAAACAACTAGTCGAAATACTCGGTTTTTTGAGAAGAAACTAAATACTTTTAATTAAATTTCATTCTGTAATTGAAATAAAAACTTCTTAAATATAAATACCTTGTATGTGGAACAAAATATTTTTGAATAAATAGTGATAATTTGAAGTAATTGTTCTGTTAAGCTTTATTGAACGGTAATGCCAAACTCATATAAACGTGAAAGTAAAGTTTTTCAAATCAAATAGAAAATCACTTGAAATTAGTGGAATTTTTTTAAAAAAATACACAAATACAATAGAAATTGCTAATTACAGAATTATTAATTTTATTACGGTTTAGTTTATTTACAAAGATATGTATATATGAAAGTATTTAATAAAACTCAATGATACAAAAACATTCACAAGAACTTAAAGAAATTTAATATCAAATTTTAAATTTTTTGAAAAGCAAAACATTTTTTGAGTGTTTGCAACATAATCTGGTATTTTTCTTTACATTGTCTTTTTTAGCATCAAATTTTCATCAAATCTATTATCGTCCATTTTGGAATATTGTCTGAACAACTGCGCAAAATTTTTCACGAAATCCCGCATTTCGGATGACGTCGGAAAAGGAGCTGCATAATTCATTTCATTTTCGTTGTTGGATTCTGCATAAATGGCATTTTTTGAGCTTTGAACAAACTTCAAAAAGTCTTTGTCCTCTTTGGGGCTGTGTACAAATTTTATCCTCATCTACTGCAACTAATTCTTTCGATGTACTGTAAGACAGTTCAATCCGACTGGTGTGTTCCGTATTTTGTTCATTTTCAGAAGGAAAATCTTTTCGTGTTCAGTGAATTTCGTTTTGTGTTAAGAGAAAAAAAAATGCATGCAAATATATAGCAGTTTGTTGGGACTGTTGTATTATTTAATGTGGACCGATATTTCGTCTTAAGCCTTTTCGCGTTAAACTTATTTCACTGTATTTACCTTTCCATCATCCAATTAAAATTTCTGCTATTGAGATATTATTATAGAAGTTCTTAAACAACACAGCTTTATATAATGCAGCCGAGCAGCTTTGGATTATTCAAATTTTGAAGCGATAAATTTTGATTTTTTTTAAAATTCAAGATTAATTCTTAGAAATCCAGCTGAATGTAACGGATTGAGAAAATAGGCACAATAAAATAGTTCTATAAAGATAAAAATAATATTATTGTAAACTTATTATTTTCTACAGAATGCCTAAAGATGAAAAATCTTGCAATCTCTTCCTTCTCGATAAATGAGTTCATTGTATCATACAGAGAAACGGAAAACATTCTATTGCGCTTACAAAAACAGTATTCTAGAATCCCGTTATTTGGAGTTTTCACCCCTACAAGATTTGTTGAGAAAGCGATAAATTGAATTCTGAGAAAGGGAAAAAAAGAATGTGTAGTAGTGCATTATGGCATACTGTAAAGTGGAAACATTAATTCACAACTTTCTTTAAAAAAAGATGAATACCACTTGATATAAATGGAAATACAGCTCAATATTTAATATACATTTAAACCTTTAGCGAGCAGTGGCTAATAGGTCTAGCCACATATTGAAATTTTTTTCTCCAAGCGGGTGATGGATATTTAGTCTATCCACATGAGTTAATTGAAGCTAAAACGCCTAAAAATCAATACAGATGGCAAGATGATACCTTTTTTTGCATTTCATGTCCTTTGATGGGTAGTTAAAAACAAATTGTATTTTCATTACTATAAATAAAATTTCTGATCTTTGAAAAAAAATTCGACATGTCTTAAGTATACTTTTTTCTCATCTGAATGAATTAAGCAAATTTTCAATTAAAAAAAGTCTTATTTAGGTTTTTGGAAAGCTTTTATATGTGGATATAGAGGCTCTATCCACATCCCACATAGAACAGAAAAATGACCTAGAAATTTTCGCTTTTCTCAACAGTTGGAATCATGTGAGAATGTTGGGGGTCGGAAATATAAACAAATTTTGTTTTAAATATGTGGTATAAGATTCTCGGGTTCCAAAATCTTTCATTACAGCTTTTCTGCTAGGAGAAAGTGTTTGCATATTATAAAGATCCACAGTAAATAGCACATCAAATTTATGAAATAACTAATTTAAATTCTCAAAAATGTTTCTAATTTTTTATATACTAACATTAAATAAAATATAAAATGTGGATATATACTAATTTCAATGTACATTCGAAGTATTCTATATATATTCTTAGTAAGTATTCTATGTTGTACAATTATTCTCTATTATTATTTAATTAACTTAACTTTGTATTTAATTGCTATTAAAATAGTTATTACATAAATATGAATTTTTCATAAAAAGTTTATTGTATTATGATTCATTATTTTTGTCCTGAAAAGTAAGTTAAATGTCCTAAGTGCGCAGTGGTTATAACGTCTAACCACCACCCAGGAAAAAAACCCTTGATCAGATATTTCTTTTGTGACTAACTAATGTTTATAGGGGATGAGAACATTACATTTATTAAGTACTTTATCACAGAAAAGTGTATTTTAGCTTTGTGTCAGTTAAAGTCTTAACTATTTCAATATTAAAACGAAAAGAGATATCCCAACGAAATTTATTTGGCAGATAACATGTTGTGCAACGATCAAAAAATTAAAATTACAGCGTCTTGTAACGTGTGGATGATGTCAAAATCAGTAGTTAGTGTAGCCGTAATTTTTAATTATAACCGCTGCCACACGCTTCGGCAAAGAATCAAAGATGCTTTTGATGCATCCTTGGGGTACTTGGGGTGAGGCTTCCACATATTGCCAAAGTTGATCTGGTGTAGCAACGGGTGGTGTATTCCGGGTCAGTCATTGTGCAAGCAAGGACAACACATTTTCGATTAGAGACAGATCGGGAGAACAAGGAGGCCAAGGAAGGAATTATATCTGATGGGTAAAGAAATACTCTTGAACATTTCCTACCACGTGTGGTCACACATTATTCTGTTGAAATATGATTGATGGCAAGCGCTGTATGTATGGGAGGACCTCGGGCTCCAAAACCACGTAAATGTAGCACTATTTGTGTTCAGTCTACTGGCAATGCGCTCTAGAGAGGTGCGGAAGTTAAATCCAATACCATTCCAAACCATGATACCAGGAGCAGGACCCCTTCTTCAACAGAGTTTAAATTTTTAATACGCTTTTATAAGTTTCACTTGTATGTAATGTAATCTTTGAACTCTATTTTTACCTACTGTAAAAGATCGGAATAATTAGAAATTTTGCACACTTGTCAAGGACCGATGGCAATACAATAATTTCATAATTTTGTTCCATTGTTCTGGACCAAACAATTCAAGAATAACGATTTCTAGGTTTGGCGACTAATTCATTATACCATTTCCAGATCTGGTGATTAATTCCATGTACCATTGACAGATCTAGTTACTAATTCTATATTACCATTTCCAAATTTCGTGACTAATTCCAGATTTGGAGACTAAAAGATTAAGAGTAACCCTAATAGCGAAAACATTTTTTTTTTGTTTCAACAATTTCTTATAACATAAGCAATTGTCCAGTCTTTCTTAAAATGGAAATAAAAAAAGAAGACTTGTGCATGTGAAAAAAAATAATTTGTTCAGGGATTACCTAAGACATGTACTTACTTAGGGATTGGCATACTTTTTCGGTCGCTAGCCAAAATTTTTTTAAAAAAAAATGTATGAATAAATGATAGCTTAAAAAACTAAAAATACATGCTTTTACTGTAGATTGAACTAAAAAAATGAGAAATAAATTATAGTTTTAAAAAAAAACTAAAAAAACACGCTTTTATGGTTAAACGAACTAAAAAAAATAATTCTCAATATATGAATAAAACGATTTACGAGAACATTAATGCCATTGGCGTAAAAGCGTTTAGTGCATTCTGTCAATTGTTACAATTTCTTACTTCTTCTATTCCGAAATGCTGAAAAGAATTTAGTACAAAGCACCCCACACTTTTACCATAATGACATTAATTTTCTCGTAAATCATTTTATTCTTATATTAAGAATTATATTTTTACTTTTTAGTTCGATTCACCATAAAAGCATGTTTTTTGGTTTTTTAAAACTGTAATTTTAGCATAAAGATTACACCCTCTGCACTTTCATCGATGCGTTTGTTAAATATATCCCCCTCTCTCCGAAGTCTGTAGGTACCACTAGTTGTGGTACATTTGTCTAGAGAGAACAAGGGTTTTTGGATTAATCTCATTTTAACCTAATGCGTTTGTAACCGGAAAATAGCGAGGAATAATTAATCGATATTGTTTCCAGTGTTTTTAATTAAGGTATTCGACTACGCTCGGAACCGTGATTTTAAAAAACGCATAAATGGATAATTTTCATGATATTTAGTGTCACTTAGATTAGAATACATATATAAAATTCTTTTAAGGACATTTTGACAAAAAAGATTATTTAAATACACTATTTTGGCCAAAAATTCTTAGAATAACCTTTTTTCAAAAAGTTCTCCTTTTGTGAAAAATGCTTCTATTATAATAATATTTTGCCTGTATATAGTTCAGACCTCTGTACAGAGGCTCAACTATGATTTTTGAAAAATTCACATTATTTTCAGAGTTACAACCCATTGAAATAATTATCGGCGTTTTTTTTCTTAAAATTTCTCCCCTCTGTTGTCGTAAAACATGGATAAACCCACTTCTAAGTTATATAGTTCAAACATTCTAGTTAAGCCTCTGTACGGAGGTCTGAGCTATATACAGGCAAAATATTATTAGAAATGAAGCATTTTTCCCAAAAGAAGAATATTTTGAAAATGGGTCATTCTATGTTAATTTTTTGTCAAAATATTGTCCTTAAATCCTTTTTTTATTGTAATACTATTCTTAAAACGATTTTATATACATTTTCTAATCTAAGTGACACTAAATATCATAAATATTATCCATTTACACGCTTTTGCAAAATCACGGTTCCGAACGTAGTCGGATACCTTAACAGTTTTTTTTTCTTTTTTACAGCGATATGTATACATAAAAGGTACAACTTGTACAGTGCCTCAAAAATTGATGCTAGATCAGGGATGGGCATTAAGTCGATCGCGATCGACCGTTGGATTACCAAAACATTTTGTAGTGACCGCTTTTACTAAGACACGCATACGAAAAGAAACTTTTTTAAGGATCACCGACACCAGCTAGACCGATGCGACTATGTTTTCTTAAGAAAATGATTCGATAAATGTATAGACGACACATGTACCTACATTAGAAGCGCACAATGTTTTTTAACACGTTCACTATCGCTATAGCGAAAAAACAAACAAGCATCTAATGCGATGCTAGCCGAAGAAAATGAGTTCCTCTCCTCAAAGGCTGACTGAAGGGGGAAATAAAAGTTGATGATCAGCTTTTCCCACTACAGCCAGATTGACTATTGGTACAACATCCCACACTCCGTGGGGTGAGTTTTTCGTGTTGATGTCATGTCTCTTGATGTGGTGCAGAACTCTGCAGCGAACACCTTAAGTATTATCTTCGGTTTCAGATTCATCGTTTCACGTATGTTCTCTGCTTGCTGCATTGAGTATGTAACCGTTCCACGGTCTAGTAATAATCTGTCATATTTTAAAAGAGGAGCACATTGTCTAAAACAAGTGTTAAGAAAAGGAAACACACACTCCATAAAAAGTTCCATTTTGCCTAGGGAAGAAAAAAATCATGTTTCCAGAACTATCATGCTGCTTGAAGCGTGGTGGTACAAAATATGTACCACCTATTTCTTAAAATTTTGGGCACCCTTTATTTGAAAAAGTGTTTAATATTGTTATTACGTACCAGATTTTGTTTAATAATTGTAGTTTTGTGAGGTTTATCTAAAGTATTTGTAATTATTTCTCTCTAGAACAGCGTTTCTCAAACTGTGGGGCGCGCCCCTAGGGGGACGTGATAACTCTAGGAGGGGGCGCGAGCATACTGAAAAGTCGAAAATAAGAGATTAGTTTAAAAAAAAGTATTTATTTACTGAAAGTTAGCAAACGAAATACATTCTGACATAATAAAAAATGAAATACAAATTGATACTGATATAAAAAACTCATAAAATACATTGTTTAGTGCTGTGTGTGTGTGATACATTTATAATTAATTTAACAATACTAAGTTAAGAACAAGTTTAATAATTATCAGTGACTCCATGTGCTTGTGTCATACATAATATTATATACAAAAATTAACACGTATCTTGATGATTTTTTTTTGTACGGTTTATAATTTATCCCTTAACTGCCAATTAAAAGTTACGCGATTCGCTCCCCAACGCCACCATTTTTTTAACACATAGGCGAGTGCATGTGGTGTATTGTGGGGAGAGAAATGTAATAAATAATCACATCCTTTGAAATAAGTAAATCCTTCGCAAAAACTGTCACGGTCTTATTATTGCATTCCAAGGCCTTCGGAATAATTTCATGGATAGAAGTACAGAGAAAAGATCGTACTTCGGAAAGACGTATATATACGTCCGGGACAATTAACGTTTTGGCTGAGTGAGACGTTTACACTTAAGAGGCCGGTGACACTTAAGAGGTTAAAGTCGTATTCCAGCTTTAGTGTCAAAGTATAGCATTTTTGAATTTAATTGTGCAGGGGGCGATGAAAATTATGATTGGATATTGGGTCGCAAGTATTGAAACTTTGAGAAACAGTGTTCTAGAGCATTATTTTATGTTAAAAATTCAGCGCTTGAAAGAGTTAAGGGGCTAAAGAACTCTGCAATTCACTTTTAAATTATCCACCACCTATTTACTGAAAGGTCTTCTTCAACAAAGGAATTTTCATTTAATTTAATTTCAAACTAATTCAAGATTTGTACTAAGTAATATTGAATCCTTGTTATAATAATCGGAAATTTTGTACCGTGTAATATCGAAATCATGCTTTACAAGTACTGTGTTATAAGAGGTGCGCCTGTACATGTAAATTATAGTTTTACATGGTCCCTGGCTAAAGGTATTATGCAGCTTCCTTTTAGCCGAAGAACCTTTGGGCGGAAGACTGACTAAACCTCATGCCTGTTGGTCCACTAAAGAGGTATTTTATTTCTCTTCTACCACCTATTGGAAAACAAGTAGAGGCAATCTCCGATCCACCACCTGGGGACGCGGCCTGTAGGGGTTACAGGCTCCCCCAGAGGGTAATCGTTCGAATACGGGTAGAGCAGGGAGTGGTATATTTAGTAACACTCCTGGGAATGATGTTAAAGTCAGCATCAGGAATTCTGACCACTGTTCCGTCTTTAGATCGGAGCTCATTGCTATTAGTGGTGCTCTCGATCATGCTCAAATCTAATAAGGACAGTATCTAGATCCTGACAGACAGCAGAAGTTCCATCCAATATTTGAAAAATTGGTCAAAATTTATGGACAGTACTGGTCTAGATATTATATCCAAATTGGCTAGGCTTGGCCAGAGGAATCTAGTATGTCTCTAGTGGATACCGTCGCATGTGGATGTGCCTGGAAACGAAGAAGCTGATGAGCTGGCTGGTAGGGATTGTGATATCCCTAACCTCAGTCCCTCCATCTTGAGCCATTCGGAAATGCATTTCCTCTACAGAGCTAAAATGAATTTGACTTGGCGAAACCCTCCTGCTCACCACTGGTACGCAGCTAAGAGACCTTCCTATCTCTACAATGCAGGAATTCCAGGGCTCTTCAGACGGCCCTGGCGCGCTTTAGAAGTGGTCACGTGCGTGGTATGACCTTTGTGCAGGGGGTAAAGTTTTTCTTTACCTGTCCCTGCTCTCTCCCTGCTTTTCCTGCTCATATTCTGGACTGCTGGGGCATTTCCCTGGGACAGTTGTTTGGAGATCAAGACCTGGTGTGTGACATTCTTATGCGTAAAGGTCAAATGGACTTGGTGTAGGCTTTCCTGCTCCAAAAGGATTACAAGCAACAACAGCATAGTTTTACAATTTGAGCAATGTATGGACAGTTGTATAATTTGCACAACGGAGGTTGGACTGTCATCAGGCGGACACGGGGTACCCGCTCTTATTAAGTACTTTATATTATAAAAATATGAAATTCAAAATTTAGAATCCATTTAAAATTTCATTATCACACCCATATTTTAGTTTATTAATTTTTTAATATTGCAAACGATAAAAGTTGGTATAGAGTAAAATGAGATATCAAGAATTTTAATACACTTTATACATTTTTTATACTATATAAATCAGTAATTCCGATCAAAATGTGGACATTACTTTGCGATTTACTTCTTTTTTCCCTGTTATTTTGACATTAAAGTCATAACTCAATTATCTCTAATATTTTTAACGGAAATTTTGTACATTGACCAATATAAGATTTTTCAATGATTAAAAAACATTCTCAAAGTCCTTTCTTATCAAAGTAAGTTATATTCAATATTCGAAAGTGTTTTATTAATGAAAAGAAGGATTCGCACTTCCAGTAGATGAATGAAATCTCGAAAATCTATGAAACTGCTTTGTTGCGTAGAAATATTCCATTTTTAAGAATTTTCTTTTTTAAAAAAAAGAAATAATTACATTAAGTGCTCAAATGCTAAGAATATCGGAAAATACTTTGAAGTAAAAAGGTTTTTGAAAAATTAAAAGTAAATACATTTTCTTGAAACTAAATTTTAATAGAAAGAACATTAACTCATCGCTATAAGTTTACGATCTTTCTGCACTGTCTTTTGAACTTTAAAACTTTTTTTTTGTATGTTAGACGTTATAAAGCTTTTTGTTTTCTTTCGTAGAAATGATTCTAAGAAATTTTAATGCTCTTTTGTTGTTTTATTGTATTTTTAATGCAACAATATTTTCAAAAAAATTTTATTCTTAAAAGTATTGTATAATCATAATATTTTCCTGTTTAAAGCCCCTTATCGATCAAAAGATCGATAGTTATAAACAAATATAAAACCCTTTAGGGAGCGATACGATCTGAAGTTGTAATTCTTATGTCGACTATTTCCTCAGCTATTGAAGGTAATTGTATAGAATTTTCGATCTAGGAATTTCAAGAAATAAAGAAACCAAAAAAAAATTCATTTTTTTTTTACTTTACTGTTGTTTACTTTTTGGAACTGCTTTTAACATCTCATTTTTTTAATCAGAATATTTCTTTCTTTTTGATTTTGCACCTTTAAAATTGAAAATCCTCTATTGCTTTGTGTAAAAATATTTGAAAAACATCGAATTTAATTTTTTAAAAGTATTAGTAAACTTTTTATTAAACTTCAATATCTCAGCAACTTTTTAAAAAATAATTTCTCGAAATTTAAAAGTTTTTTAGGCTAATTGCACGTTGAAAAATTAATTGCAGGAAATCTTTGATAACAACAATATTTTTCTTGTGGAAATAATTTAAGCACGTTAACTAAGTCAATTTTGATAGTTAAAATCATAGCTTAACCCACTGATCGGAACATCCATCTCTCAGACGGGGATGATTTTCTTTGATGCCTGTAGATAACGCTGCGATGGGATTTTTGGGGTGGGCTGCATTGAAATCTTCAGTTGGACTCTACTTAGTGAAAGGATCACGTGGTGGTACTCGGCGATTTCTTTCAACTCACGATATGTGCGATTTTTCTTATCTATCACCGTCTATCAGCATCTATATTCCTATAGTGTTTTCGTTTTTGATGTTATTATTTTTAATTATTTTTACATGAATATAAATAATTTCTAATAACTTTTTATAAAAATACTAGTCCCAATTCTTGTGATAAAAACATATTAATATAATGTGCTTCATTAAGGCTTAAATTTTAAAAATTCTACTCAGTTTCATGAGTTATAAGGTGTGACGGGCTCACGCGTCTTTTCATTAACATGTCCTTTGGGTTCTTTGAGGCCAGAATTAATGGCAACTCTTTTCCAACCAAAACCCAAGAAGTGAAGCGAGAAGGAAAGATGCAAATTAGAAAGCTTTTAAATATCAGAAGTTAGAGTAAGCAAGATGGCAATTTGAGGAATGTTATGATAGTTCGTGATTCTATTGTGAAGTGACAGCCAACAGAAGTTATTCCGGACATAGGGCCCATTAGGTCAAGGTGCATACCATTGCACTCCAGTAAATACGCAACTTCCAGTAAGATTGGACCGTAGATCGAAATTAAGGTAGGATTGACGATTTAATATTAAGATCTGTGATAGTATCAGAATTGAGTTTAGGCGAGTTAGTTATTGATAGTGGTCAGGGTTAAGTTATTTCGGTATTACATACATTGTGTGTTTTTTATTGTGAGTGTCAGTGTGTTTTCTCACATATTATTATTATCTAATTTTTTAGACGTTTAAGTCTTAAGATCTTAAAAAAATCAAATTAAGATCATGACAGTTCCTAGTTCATTTATTCCTACACCTCTAGCTCACGCTGATAATCAAGGAGAAGGGCACCCTAGGGGGGTGACTCCACAAAGGATGTTTAAAACAGTCCTTAAAATAATAAAATTCAAAAAAATTTGTGCGTACCCATCTGTCAGACGGATGTTTCTAAGAGCGGCAAAAAATTGATGTTCCGGCCAAAAGGGTTCAGTATCCTTTGATTCATTGACTATTTCCAGTTTTAATTCCCTTTGAGCTGCAACAACTTTTGTTCAATTCTTATAGGAATTGCAGTAAATAGAAAGTGTGTCTCATGTTTTTCAAGGTTGCACAATTTATGTTTTTATTATATTTCTAAAACACAAATATGTACCATGAATTGGACGACACAGTTGAAAATAAAAATGAAGTTTGAAAGTTTAAATTGTTATTTGGGAAATCTTTGCTGGTAATTTTTATTAATGTTTTCAGTTTAACTTCGAATTTTTATTTTCTAAAACAATACATTATCTGATGTAATTTTGCAATCGTTTTGTACTGTTCTTAGAAATGCAGCCAAAAAAACAACCTTCGTTTATTATTTAATCGTTTAATTTTAAACCATTAAAGATTAAACATGTAAAATAAACACTGACGTGCCAAAATGTTATGACCAATGACCTAAAATCTTGCTGATTCTCTCCTCTTGCATGATAGCTTCAGTGTTTTCAGAAAGAAACGCACGAGGTCTTGTTATATTTCCGCATTCAACGCGCACTGTATGTACAAGCAGAAGTTTATCAGGCTTTGTAAATTACAAGACAGTGGATCATGAATTTGGAAAGACCTTTCAACGACATCCAAAAATATTCTATCGGATTGAAGAAAGTTTCGATCTGGGTACCTTCCGTTCCGTACGCAAGTACTTTATAGACCACGCCAAAATGATCGTCTTTGAGTGGTTTGGTACTATTTTATATAGATATCACACCGCCACATACCCCCATGTCAGTGATTCGGTGAATAGGCGAACGAACGTTATCATATTCGTGGCGAACATGTGAGTAGTTATGTCACTTAGTGGGTTGCGTCATCGTGCGTGACGGCTTCAGAATTGCGTCATTTGTGTGAGATGGCTTTGTGGAGTGACGACTTATTTGCGTCAAGGTTTGGCAGCTTGGAGTGACGGCTTAATTGCGTCATTTGTGTCTGACGGCTTAGTTGCTTTTGTGGTGGATAGATGACGCCATGACTGTGGCGCGTGATAGGTGCGGTTCCTTTGCACGGCCAGGGTCACCCATGAAGGAAGGAGATTCGATCTGGGTACCTTCCGTTCCGTACGCAAGTATTTTATCGACTACACCAAAACGATCGTTTTCGTGTGAAGTTTGGTACTCGTTTATATAGATATCACACCACCACAGGATTAAGAAAATATGAATCAGGTGATTAAAAGAAGGTCATTGAAACCTGAGTCATGCTTCTGAATCCAATTAAATGGAACCTTGGTTTTGTGGCAAAGATGAAAAGGTCCTATTAAAAATTTCATCATTGTTTGGGAACATAGACGCCATAAGCTAATGCATCTGGTACAATATGACATTATTGCAATCCATGATTTTTATGGTACTGTATGCAAACACTGCAAGGCTTAGTAGAGGCCATGTGAACATGCTCCACAGCCTAGCGTATCCACTTTAGTCTGAGTTACATTTGCCATGCATTACTTCAGCAGCTTCCCTCTTGGTTAACCATCGATTTTTGACCTTGCCACTAACATGATGCAAGTGAAGTTTGGATTCGTCTGATTCAGTTATCTCTACTCCTAAAGTATCCAATATCTATGCTGGTGTGCTCACTGAAAGCTGTAAGCACGATGATAAGTTGTCAGCCTCGGAACCTTTTTCGGTCTGCGGCAGTGAAATCTGTTATCTAAGTATTTTTGTGGTCAATTCAGTGTGAGAATGGTGCCGATTGCGCTATTCCAAATATGAATAACATACAACCACGTTACGGTCTTTGAAAATGTGGACTGGCAACACCTTCAAACCTATTGTGTTTGTTTTACCATCGCTTATCCTCTTTGCATGCCCGGTGGTTAAGTGGTAGCGTGTCGCACTTCCAGCCACAGGTCTGGGTTCTATTCCCGGACTGGGTAAGGTCGACTCAACCTTTCATCTCTACTGCAGTGGGTCGATAAATGAGTACCAAACTTGCTTGGGGACTTAAATACTGGGGGGCACGCTTCAGATTGACCACCTGATCGAGGCATCTGCTCATGCACCTCAGCGCCCAATGGGCACGTATACTAGGATGGGCACAGTATGCCCTGGCCCTCATGGGCTGTTGCGCCACTGAGTTTGAGTTTTTATCCTCTTTCCGTAGTCCTGCATATAACATCATACTAAAAGCCAAACACCTGCCTCGTTTCTGAAACTCTTTTTCATAGACACCCGATTACAACGATTTGGCATCTGTCAAGCTCACTTAAATCTCGGCTTTTACCCACGATGAGAGTACGAAATACTCCGCGAATGATAGCTGTCATTTTCCAACTTAATTCCGAGTTCACGTTGCTAAGCAACTAAAAACTCTTTGGCATGGTGACATTGCCTTCTATAAGTACTGCACTCTAAAATCCAGGCCGCTCGCGACGATGATAGTTGATATGAAAATTATATTTCAGTTTAAACTAATTCTATAAAGTTCTTCCTAAGCTACGCAATGAAAAACTGATTTATTACCGAGAAACAGATCTGGGTCAGTTCAATAATATGATTAGATAATACTCCGACTATAGTATTCCTCCTACCCAATATTTAGTCTTTAAGAAATATTTCCGTGCATAGATGGTCAGGAAATTTTGATACAGAAAAATTGTACAGTGTTTTAAGGTATCCGACTACGTTCGGAACCGTGATTTTGCAAAAGTGTATAAATGGATAATATTTATGATTTTTACTGTCACTTAGATTAGAAAATGTATAAAATTGTTTTAAGAATAGTATTCCAATAAAAAATTATTTAAGTACACTATTTTGACAAAAAATGAACATAGAATGACCCGTTTTCAAAATATTCTCCTTTTGTGAAAAATGCTTCTATTATAATAATATTTTGCCTGTATATAGCTCAGACCTCTGTACAGAGGCCCAACTAGAAATTTTGACATATATAATTTAGAAGTGGTTTTATCGATGTCTTACGACAAAAGAGGGGAACAATTTTAAGAAAAAAAACACCGATAATTATTTCAATGGGTTGTAACTCTGAAAATAATGTGAATTTTTTAAAAATAATAATTGAGCCTCTGTACAGCGCTCTGAGCTACATACAGGCAAAATATTATTATAATAGGAGCATTTTTCACAAAAGGAGAACATTTTGAAAAAAGGTTAATCTAAGTTAATTTTTTGCCCGAAATATTGTATTTAAATAATTTTTTTTTGTCAAAATGTCCTTATAAAAGAATTTTATATATGTATTCTAATCTATGTGACACTAAATATCATGAAGATTATCCATTTATGCGCTTTTTAAAATCACGGTTCCGAACGTAGTCATATACCTTAAGTGAGAATATTAACTAAAAAAATTTCTTTATTAATATTCCATTGAAAAACATAAATTTTTAAGCTTTTGAATAAACTGTAACAAGCGAAATATCTATTTTACGTGTTAAAAAAGTCCATGATTTTAATACAATTTTAAAAAATCACATATTTCCTCTTTAATACCCAACATATTTTACATGATGAATATATTTGCTTGCATTTAAATAATCCGAGCATCAATTTACAAATGTAAGATAAAGTTCTAAGAGGGATACTTCAAAAGATTTCCCAAAACATAGTTAGTTGTTTTTTATTTATCCTACAATTTTAATCTTAATATAAAGCACAATTCATAATACAATTACACAAGTAGTAAACACTTAACTAGATTATTTTATACACATTTTGTTTGTTTTTTATAATTTAATGGTAAGATTTATGAAAATCGTTTGGTGGGAATTGTAATATAATAAAAGTATTTTTAAAAAATATATTCTAAATCAAGATAAAATTGAATTTAATATTTTTTTAAATCTCACTTTTACGTGATACCGTTTTTCTGCCATATAAATTGATTTACGTATATCTATACCTATCTATATACACAGAAAATTAGATACATATGTATAGATAAAAATTAGAGAGTTATGAATTTTCTGATAATTTTCTTTTAATCTCATGTGAAAATAAGGAATTAGCTTTTTGACATCTAATATATCTATGTCCAAAGAAGTTTACAGTTTACAGAAATGGCGCGATATTTTTTGCGAAAAAATAAAGTTCTTTAATCTGTACTGAAGGGTTAATGTTCTTTTTATTAAAATTTATGACCATGCAAAATATGTTTTTCTTTCATTTCCCCCGACTTCTTCGAAGGTTTTTCCAATACTCTTATTTTCTGAACTTATTTATTTATTTATTTATTTTTTTTAAATTTTGGAAGCTGTGTGAATATTATGGTTTATCGAAGACAATTTCTTAGCGTTTATAATGATTTTTTTCGGTCACTTCGGATGTTTCTTTTCACAAATATTCCATTTTCAAATACTGAAGATATTTTACTTTGATAAGAATTTGCCTTAGATCTTGATTATTTTTTTATATCAATAAAAACATAACTTGACAATGAACAGAAGCATTTACATATATCTTATTTATGCATTTTTAGATTCATTAAAACTGATCAGGTACTGCTGAAAGTATGCAGATTTTTTAAGAAGATAGAGAAGATTATTCTATAGTTTGATTGTTATTTTGTGATGTCAAAAAAATGAGTTAAAATAAAAAATATATCTCGAAATATAGCAGCAAAAAATAAGAACTACTAAATTTAAAAGAGTATTAAAAAGTTTAAGTGTATATAAGCATAAAATCAAAATATATATAAAGAAAACTTCTAAAAGAATTTTGTGATACCAGATACACAATTTATATATATATATATATTATTCATTATTATAAATTAATTTATTTTTTCATAAAAGAAAACCCCAAAAAATAAAAAAAAAAGAAACCTGTATAAGAAAAAAACATCGTGTTTTCTTTTCATTTAAAGAACAATTTCCAATTTTTCAAAAAAAAAATCTTCAAAAGTTTTTCTAACTTTAAAGTTATGCAATACACAAAATGATTTTTAATTAAGTTATGTTTATAAGCTTAGGAAATAAAAACTGTAATTGCTGTATTCTTTTGGGAAAATGGGGGGCTTTTGATATGAATTTTAAAATAAGAATGAAGATAATTAATTTTTTAATAAGTAAAAAAAAAAAAAATTAATTAATTTGTAATGTCTTTAGTTTAATGTTTTTATTTGAAATCTGTTTTTCTAAATGAACCATCAATTATGATCTAACTCAGAGACTCTGCAATCTTCCCTTCTTTCTGTATTAATACAAGTATGAAAATGCTCACAATTTTCCGGTCAGGTAGATAGAATTGGTATCAATGTTAATCTTAATCATTAGGTTGTATCGAATTTTTTCTTTTAGATTTCAAAACTTATCTATGCAGAAAAGAGATTCTCCGAATTATAGATGAAGGGAAAAATAAAATGAGAATTTTTTTTTTGCTAAGTATTGGGACAAGGGGAAGGATGCTTAGGTGTTTCAGCCTTTTTTATGGTATACACAATCAAAGTAAATTTTATTAAAGAACAGCAGGCATTTCAGTACTTTTGTAACACTTATTGCGATGAGTGTACACTTACTAAATAGTTACAAGAAAAACATTTCTTACACATTTAATAACTTCTTTAGTATTATATTTGGTGCTAGTTTGACATGACGAAGCCAGGCGCCAAGCGCTGCTTGGCGCGAAAAAGGCCAAACAGCGCTTGTTGTCGCTGGAAGAATCCAAGATTGCGGCCTAGCGGTATCAAATCACCTGGAAAGTAATTTTAAAGAATTGTTTAGAAATACAATGAAATAACTTTCAAAAGAAAAATATAGAAAGAGATTGAGAATATGTACAATAACATGTACTAATAATATTATGCAGTATATAAAAATCTTATAATTTAATAGTAAGTATACATAATATTCATATAGAGTGATTTAATTATAATTATTATAAATAATGATAATCATATAATATAATTTAATAGTAATCATAAAAAAGAATAATCATCATATTGTGATATAAAAATTATTTATAAGAATACTCAAATAACTTAAAATTATAAATAAATAACATAATTATAAATGAATAATAAAATAATAATTATAAATAAAGAACACAATAATTATAAATAAATAACATGTAATAATAAAGCAATTATAAATAAAAAATATTATGATTACATATAATAATAATTGTATTTTCATATTATATTACTAATAAAATAATCACATAAAAAATTTATAATGAATATCAATTAAAAAGTACTGAAAACTTGCAATATTCCAAAAAATGCAAAAATATCAAGGTAACCATATTGTAATGTTATCGCCCATCTTGGCGAGCATAAGCAACAATTCGGCGCTTGGCCCATGATATCAAACTAGTTCCTTACATTTTAAAAAAAACCTTCTGTCGAAATGACAGTGCACGATAAAGCAGAAGACGGTAAAAAGCTTGGATCGGACTGATTCGATGGCCCTGGGAGAGAAACCCCTGGTGTTATAAAATGTGTTGTAATGTACATTGTAGTATTTACTACTCATTACGCCCTTCTTTCCTTCCTTCCTCAGTGGCTCGACATCCCAGAGTGAGTGTTGACTTTCTCAAGAAGCCTTTTCCAAGCCAGTCCTTTTCCTGCTTGTGTTCTAGAGTTCCTAGTTCTCAAAACTAGGAAATCTTTTTCCAGGCCATCAATCTATTTTAGATTTGGCCTGCCTTTTCTCCGTATATCAATTGGTTGGGCACAGAAGACTTTTTTAGTGGTTCGGTCTTTGCCCATTCTGATAATGAGACCTGCCTATTTAAGGTATCCTACGTTCAGAACCGTGATTTTGCAAAAGTGTATAAATGGATTATTTTCATGATATTTAGTGTCACTTAGATTAGAATGCATGTATAAAATTGTTTTAAGAACATTTTGACAATAAAAAATTATTTAAGTACAACATTTCGGCTAAAAATTAACTTAGAATAACCTTTTTTCAAAATGTTCTCCTTTCGTGAAAAATGCTTCTATTATAATAATATTTTGCCTGTATATAGCTCAGACCTCTCTACAGAGCCTCAAATAGAATTTTTGAAATATATAACTTAGAAATGGGTTTATTCGTGTTTTACGACAACAGAGGGGAGAAATTTTAAGAAAAAAACGCCGATAATTACTTCAAATGGTTGTAACTCTGAAAATAATGTGAATTTTTCAAAGATTATAGTTGAACCTCTGTACAGAGGTCTGAGCTATATACAGGCAAAATATTATTATAATAGAAGTATTTTTCACGAAAGGAGAACATTTTGAAAAAAGGTTATTTTAAGTTAATTTTTAGCCGAAATATTGTATTTAAATAACTTTTTTTAAAAAATGTTCTTAAAACAATTTTATACATGTATTCTAATCTAAGTGACACTAAATATCATGAAAGTTACCCATTTATACGCCTTTTTAAAATCGCAGTCCCGTAACGTAGACGACTACATTAATTTGTTGCAATTTGATGAAGTTAACAATTTCAGATTCTTTATATGAGTGGTAGATAGATCTCAAATTTCGATCTTTTTTGCCACGTTCCATTTTCCCTCCAAAAGTAAATCTTAAAATCTTCCTTTTGTATTATGGTCATTTATTATGTTTCATATAAATAAATTAATACTGATATTAAAAGACTTTTATACAGTTGTGCGTTTGTATTTCTTTTGATTTATAATTTGATTTCATTTATTTTCGTATTCCATTAAGACATCTATTAGCCATAGTAATTCTCTTTCGGATTTCAGTTGTACAATCGTTCTATTGTTAATATCCGACTACTAGTCCGACTTTGTTATTCTCACTTATCTATAATCACCGCATTTGGTTTTTTATATTGCAAAAAATCAAAATTTAATTTGCGTGTAAAATAATGTACTCTCATAATTAAGACATTTTCTATTTTTTTTCAAAAATTGAACCTCTTTGCGGTAATATTAAAAAATTTTGAAATTATTTTTTAAAATTATTTTTCTTCTAATCTCTTTACCACAAAACATCTTTTTCGCATAGGTAGACCCTGATTATTAATTTTTTCCTCCATATAACCTCGATTCACACTAATGTGTTGTAAGAAATCATTGTATGTTTGAACAACTACACTCTATAACAAAAAAAAAAAAAAAAAAGAAAAAAAGAAAGAAAGAAAGAAAGAAAAGAAACCGACGCATTAAGAAAGAGTTGTCCGATAGAGACAAACATTGGTGGGTAGAAAGATTACGTATCGAATAGAAAATGATTAAAATTTCAGAAAAATTTAATGATTATTTTCAAAGTTACATATTTGCAAAATAACGAGCTTAATAAGGAGTTGACAAACCTCTAGCCTAGATGCAAGCTGCCACACGACGCGACATAGAGTGATACAGCCCCCTGATGGTCTCCTGCGGTATTTCTTGCCGTATTTGCTCCAATTGTCGGGGCGGGTCATCAACATGCCCTAGTAAGTGAAGTCACATTCTCAAAACAGTTCTCAGAATGCCTTCGATGTATCGATGTGTTGTAAATGTGCCTCTAATAACGACCAAAGGGGTCCGACTTCAAAAGAAATGGCACCCCAGACCATAACTCCTTGTTAAGGGTCTGTGTAGCGTGCAATAGTGAAAGCAGGATCGGCACGCTGCCCTGGCCGTCTCCAGACGTCTTCAATGATCGTCAGGACACAGATGGAAGCGGGATTCGTCGCTAAACACTATACGTCCCCAGTCAGCATGATTCCAACCTGATGGATTCAAGCATCACTATAATCTAGCTCGACAGTGTGCAGGCGTGAGTGGCAGGTGGCGTAGTGGTCCGTACGAGAGTAAATTTAGCTCTATCAACCGTCTGTGGCTGTTCATGGTGGACACTCGTGCGCGGGTCGTACGTCTGATGGTTGATAACGAGGAATCAAGAGCTGTGACAGCTTATCTGACAATCAATCCATCCTCTTGATCTGCTGTGGCTCTAGGTCGACCGCTACCACCATGACGCTGAAATCTGTCACTGTACATCTGTTCTTGCCAGCATCATTTAATAATGTAGTTTTCTTTAAATCCTAATTTTCATGGGTCAGTTAGGCGATCATATTCTGTTGTTATGATTCCAGTAATTTGTCCAAGTCCATCTTTAGTTAATTTTTGTTTATTGAACGAAACACATAGAAGACATTACACAAAGAACATTACGTAGACAGAACCACACCTCTACAAGCCAAACAAAGTATATATACTCTTCGCTGACTTGCAGCGCCATCTACATTAAAGAATTTAATTTACAACATTTAATGGCCGCAACGCTTCCAACCGAGTGATTCTCCGATTTGCCCAACCTCCCTCTTTCAGTCCAATGATACTATCTCTTTCAAACTCTGACAATTGCTCGTAATGAGCTCGAAAACTGCGGCGAGGCCTTTTTTCAGTTATTAAAAGGTATCCTAAATAATAATGCAACAGAAATTTTCACCATCAGATTGAGAATCACTTCTTATAGACACCTGCTGAGTGCGCAGTTCCGATGCGCTGTAGTTCCCGCTATTCATTCGTTGGACAACAAATTTTAATCAGTTGCATGTTTCGTTCAGATGTTTTCCGTATGAAATTTCATTACAATTGGGCAATTCCTTCTTGGTGCGTCATTTTTTTTTTGTTATAGAGTGTAAATATTAAAATAAAAATACAACTGTAACAGTACTTGCAAAATTATTAAGAAACACGAAAAGATTAAAATACCAGCGAGATCTTTTAAGGAACCAGACCATTTTATAACAACTCAGACAAAAAGAAAAAGTGTTCTTGGACATATTCTTCAAGAAAAAAACATTTCTTTTACAATCCAATCGATGTCTTCCGTTCATTTTTTTAGCATCAAACTACTTAAAATACACTCGTTTCTTAATTTGATATTCGAAGGCAAGCTAAATTTGAGTTAATCGTTATTTCTAGCAGCTTCGATTAGTTTTCAGAGGAATAAATATGAATCTAGAAGCAATTTGGGCTGCGCAACAAATTATTTACGTTAAATCTAAATGAAGTGGATAGACCCGTTTACCCAAATTGAATTTCGCATCTCAGTGCTTCGTTGAGATTGTTGTACCGATTAATTTAATTGAAACAAATTGATCTGCTTCGCCCAATAAGTCACTGAAATTGAATTACATTAGCATAAGTTGTTTCTGAAATAAAAGTAAAAGGTGCGGTTGCATTAAGCAGAATCTTTAACGCAAGATTGGGTTTCTTATTTACAAAATAAATTCATTGAAGTAGATATTACAGTTTGTTAATCGTTCTGCAAGTTCATTAATGTATGTTAGATTTCTGCTTAGAAAATTCAAAATTATTGTATGGAAGCCAACCGAATTGGTGAACTGCATATTAATGTGGATCGCTGTTATATATAGAAAAAAATTATAATTAATTGTTATTAATTGGAAACTACCTAAGCAGAAAAGATGTTTTATGGCAATGTTTCTCAAAGTTTCAATATTTGAGACCAAATATTCAATCATATAATTTTCATCGCACCTTTCCCCCTTCCATACAATATCAATGTATTTAGTTCAATAATACAAAATTTTGACGCTACAGCTACAATACGACTTTAACCTCTTAAGTGTCACCGGAGTATATAAATGTCTCGCTCAACCAAAGCGTTAATTTCCAAGGACATATATGTACGTCTTTCCGCGCGAATTATGATCTTTTCTGTGCACTACTATCCATAAAGTTATTCTGAAGAATTTGGAATGCAATAAAAGGCCATTGACAATGATTGCGAAGGATTTACTTATTCCATAGGATTTGCTCATTTATTCCTTTTATCCCCCTCCCCCCCAGTACATGACATATGCGCACTTACGAGGAAAACGGTGCTGTGGGGAGCGAATCGCGTAACTTTTAATCGGCAGTTAAGAAGTTAATTATAAACCGCACAAATTATCAAGATAAGTGTTAATTTTTGTGTATAATTTTATATATGACAAGCCCATTGGGTCATTGATACTTATTAATGTTGTTTTTAACTTAGTATTGTCAAATTAATTATAAAATACATTCTACAACACTGATACATTTAGAAGTGTGTTATAAAAATGTAAATGTGTATTTTATTTTTTATTATGTCAGAATGTATTTTGTTTGTTTACTTTCAGTAAGTTAATATTTTTGTAAAATAATCTTTTGCCTTCCACTTTTCAATATGCTCGTGCCCCTCTCGTACAGTTATCACGCCCCTCTAAGTGGGAAGATTTTTTAAAATCTGAATACTTTTTAAAATCTGAATAACGATCGAGTGAAATCAGCATCGTAATTTTAGCATAATACGAAGTATTTTAAATATATGTGATTAAAACTCATGAAAATTAAACAATGTTACTGGGATATCTTTTTCTTGTAGCAGTCGTTGAAAGGATAAGGGACATTTTGGTACTTTATTTGCAGATTTTATTTAATTAAAACACATGAAAAGACAATACTGTGCACAATAACATAAACATACGCGAGCGTAGGACAGTACAAAAAGGCTATCTTCGTTCATTCCTTAGATATCGGATTTTATAGCTTCCTCAACCGAAAGAGTAGAGAATCATATGATATTCATTAATAAATACCGTGATTGGTCAGAATGATTTAATGATGCAATATTGCATCATCTTATTTTGAAATGTGCGAACGTGGCAGTTTTTGATTGATTGGTTCAAGATTGTTTGATTTAAAGGCACCAAATTAGGCTAAGCTGCCCCAACTAATGATTTAAAAAATATTAAAATGTTTAAAAAAAGATTCTAAATCAAAGGTGGGGCAGTTTTAAACAGATAAAAGTGTGATTAATCCGGGAGAAGACGCGCACTGGATACTAAAGTTTGTGGTCACGCGGGGTGACGGAGTCTCCCCAATCCTTTTTTTTTATATAATTATTTTTATTTTACAAGATAGAAATCATAATTCCAGTGAATAATTTAGCTAAGAGAAAGTATACTTGCCTATTTTTGAGGACTGTTCCATTTTTCTTTAATAGTTTGAAAAAAAAATCCAAAATAACCTGAACTAAAATGTTTCAAATGTGCGTTACCTTAGTAAAGGACACAAATCACAGACACTTTTCATTTGCATTGCAGGAATGATATTTGCAGGCAAAACTCTCATATTTTATTCGTTTTGTAGTTTTATTGTCCTTAGATGATTGACAAATAGCACGTTAAACTATTGCTTGTATGCCTGTGTGTTTTTACAGGGGGCTGTGTGTCTTTTGGTACACTTTAGTCTTCGTGTTGTGACGGGGCTTTACCTGACTTTCAACCAATAATCCTCTTGGTGAATCTTTGGGCCAACAATCGCGTTATTTCACAGCCATCCCTCTCAAGAAGAAACCATGAAATACAAATTAGCTAGTGTGTATAAAGTTAAAGTTTAATAATCGTAGATTAGAAGGAGAAGGAGCGGAGTCACTGAAAACTGAGTTAATACGGTAAGAATTCCGACGCGTGACTAAAGGATGACTTTTAGCTACTAGTATAAATTATTGAATTTAGAATCGTTCAGATAGGATTAATTAAAGTGAATCTCTTCGGGTTTCGTACGCTTATTCACATAAAGTTGGCGCTCCCTTTATATTAATCCAAAGTTTCCCTTTATAGATTGCTTGTCCTTGAATATTATCTTTGATAATAATAAATTAGATTTATCGTGGTTAATCTTCGTCATCCATCTTTCCGTCCTACAGATTTAGGCCGATTAGATGCCAAGGAAGCGTCCCCAGGGGGTTGGCGATTACAGTATTATTCTTCATGGAGTTTTTCAGGCAGCATTTGAAAATTTTCCTTACAACTCAAACGTTTCATGCTCCTTGCTTTTCTGGGAGTTACTTTCTCTATTATGATTAATATCCATTATTTCATGAGGTTCTTTTCTTACGTGATCAGATCTGCGATCTCTTTTGGATGGAGATCGTAGATGGAAATTCTTTTTTTTTATATTCTGTTCATTTACATTTATAAAGCGTAATGAGTCATAGAACACACAGTTGTCAAAACCACTATAAGTCGTTTACAGGGGGGAAATGTAACCTGTTCATAGGAAATATTTTGAAACAAAAGTGGCTTCGTGGGGAAGTCAGTCACCCCAAGTACCTTAAGAATTGTCGGTACCCCCTATACCGACAATGTTAAATTGAGCATTTTTAGATCCTTGTTTCTCAGAAACTATTAAATATAAAAACTTCAAATCTTGTCTGTATATTAATTAGGCCTTTTAATTTATACTATGATAAAAATATTTCAAATATATTGTTTACTTTTTTCAAAAAAAATTCATCGTAGAAGTATCACTTTGAAATTTTTGAAAATTGGCCTTTTTTTTACGATAAATGCTTTTTAGCAAAATATTTTGGGAAAATCTCCAAAAAAGTAGCTTTATTATGTATAGTTACATTTATTATTTATGTGCAGTAGAAATTGTATGCACATTCATTCTTTAGATGCTGTGAAAAAGGTACACGCAGTTTGAAAACAATCATTTTGAGAAAATTGCATTTTTAATGTAAAAAGGCACTTCATCACAAAAATAATAAATTACGACATGTATTAGCCCTATTTTATTAAACATTAGTATCTTCTTAATTTTTTTAGCATAAAATAGGAAACAAAAAAGTCTTAAAATGTTCAGAAAATACATATAGTATCTTTCAGTTTTTGTTCAACGAGAATTTTTTTAGCATTTTGCATCAATTTTCTCAAATCTGTATCAATCTATGAAGAATATGTATCAATATGTAAAAGGAATGATTTGGGAATATGTGATTTTACGACATTGCGAAAGGTATCATCATTATGGATTTGTATGTTCACATGCAAACACAATTTCTAAAAGTTTCAAAATTCAAAATTTTCTCTAAACAGTACAAAAGATTTCTAAAAAAAAACTGCTTTTATGTTTTTAAATATGAAATTTGTGTATTTTTATGCATGTAACAAACTTCTCGCAACGACAAAAAGCATTACACATCTGAGTTGTAATTAGTTACCTATTATTGTGAAAAACCTTTGAATATTAAAGCTTAAAAACATATCTGAACAATAAATAAACATTAATATTTTCAACGAAGTGCAATATTTAAAATATATTGTTTAGTTTTCTCAAAAAAATGTAACATAAAAATATCACTATGAGTTTTTTTAAAAAAATTGACATTTTTTTGTCACGATATAAGAACTCCAGTCAAATATTTTGGGAAAATCTCCAAAAAACTCACTTGAATATATATAGTTACATATTAGTATCATGAGGGGAAAATTTCATGTACATTCATACATTATATTCTAAGAAGAAGATACATACAATTTTAAAAACATCATTTTTTTTTTTTGAGAAAATTGAATTTTTACTATAAAAAGCAACTTTGTCATAAAAATAATGTATTACAACATGCATTTGTCTCATTTTATTAAACATTAGCATTTTTGCAATTTATTTTGCATAAAATAGTTAACAAAAAGTCTTAAATTGCCAGAAAATCATTTTTCAGTTTTTTTAACGCGATATATTTTCTAGTAATATATCAATATTCTCAAAATTTATATCAATTTTTGAAGAATTTGTAGCTTTCATGCATTACTAATATCAAATTTTAAAATAAAGCATCATAATATAATGTGAAAATGTATCAATATCGTTTTGGTATGAATTTGAGATGGTATTTAAAAATACCTGATTATACGATATTTTCGTTAGGTTTTCGTAACTTTATCATTAGGTCTTGTTGTTGAAGACAGTTTCTAAGTTTTAAACTTCAAAAATTACTCTAAACTGGACCAATGATTTCTAAAACAGACATAATAAAAATGTTTTTATGTTTTTAAACATGAAGTTTATGTATTTTTATATATGTAACAAGCTTCTCGCAAAGACAACAAACATCACATTTAATGTATCATCTCATACATTTTTCTTATAAACTATTAAACATAAAGACTCAAATTTTTATTTATATTAATTAGGCAATATATTTAAACTGAAGTGAATTTTTTTTAAATATATCAATTAGTTTTTTCAAAGACAAACTTTTAGTTCACGGAACAATTATTATTATTAATTTATTGAGAATTGTCATTTTTTTGTTATGATAACTGCTTTATATTTAAAAGTTTTAAGAATATTACAAAATGTCACCTCAGTATACACAATTGCATTTAAGAAATATAGAGCACATTCATCAGTAAATTTACACAATTTTAAAAATATAAATTTTAGAAAACAGAAATTTTTATAAAAAAAATCTTACCTTGTCAAAGTAAGTATTTGTAAGATTTTTTAATCCAAATTTTTTATGCAGAATTCTTAAATTAGCAAATAGTTGTAACTTCAAATATTTTAAAAATATTTTTAACTCTTTACTAAGCCTTAGCGAGTTTAAATAATCAGTAATAATAACTAATTAAAACTAAATTTAAAGTGAAGAACATACTTAAATTTAGGTAAAATCACTAAATATTAAATATAACATTCAAATTAAAACCACGCTTCCAAATTTGGCTTCAAAACTTTTTGGCATATCTAACACAGTTAAAATTGCAGTTATTTTACAGATATCTAATGCGTATGAATAAAAATAAATTGAGGCTTTGCAACTTTTTGCCCAAGATTTAAAAAGATAATGTTTACATTTCTATCTGTCAAAATGGGCGTGGTTCATAAGCTGATTATTTTTTAAAAATCATTTTTTAAAAAGTTCTTCTAACTCATATAATGGGTTGTATGTTGTATTATTGGAAAGGTCCCGACTTGGAGATTCTAGAAATATCAAAAACTCAAAATCGATTTTCACAAAAGGTTATTACCCTACTGACTGTTCTTAAGATTTTAAAAACCGTTTGTCATTCCCAAAAAAGAGGGAGATATGTGACAAATACAATTTAGTTCACATGAAGACTGTCATATAGGGGGATACTGACAAGGTTATAGGTAACAAATGAACGGTTTTCCCAGAATTAAAGATTTCCTGTGCCTGGGGTGACTCAGTGCCCCGCGTGACCGCTAACGGGTTAAAAGGATATTTCTCGTTAGGTGAATAAACCAACAAATAAATCAGTTTTCACACGATGTCTTGGGGGTTTTAAAATCATCCTCTCTAAATTAGATAAAAACCCTCGACATAAGATATAACTTGTGAATTATTACATGTATTATATCATTTTAGAAATATATGTTAGAGGCATTAAATATTATTATCAGAAAATATCTTAGTTCCATTTTAGCGAATATTTTTATATTAGTAATTATTTAAAATTTAATGTATATTTCAACTTGCAATTTGCAAATATTTCTGATTTTTAATTTTTCTTCCTTTTAAATCGCCCATTTTTATCCCCTTTAAATGGCAAAGAGTTAAGAAAAAATATTAATGCGCATTATTTTGTTTTATTGTGAGAAGAACGATATAACTTCCCTCTATGTTAAACATATTTTGAATATAAAAATGGTGGATAAAGGAAATTACCATAACTTATCTGAAGTTTATTCAGTTCTTACAGTTTTAAACTTAAAAAATAAGTAAAAGATCAAAAATCTTATTTCGTTCAAAATTAAGCAAAATTCATAGATAAAAAGAATAAAGCATCAAGTAAAATATAACTTCCATTTTACTTGCATTAGGAAACTATAACCCCCTAATTTGCATTTTTCGAACTTCGGAAAAGTTATGCTAATTTTAAGTAAAATAAGAAATAGTACTATTTTGCTTATCATTTTTTGCAGTGTAAAGTTTTCTCCTTCGCCCCAAAATGGAATTAAAAATAAATATTAAATAAATAAAATTAATTTTATGCAATGAGAAAGAAGTATTTGGCTACTAACTACAATTCTTTAGAAGACATTATTTCATTTAGGCTTAATTTATACACGTAATTTGGACTTTCGTAATGCGATTCTCAACAAATTAGAATATCACATTCACGCTGCTATCTAATTGTTTTATGAGTTAATAAAACGTTGTTTATGGAGAACATAATGCTACATAATACCTTAATAAGTTTTATAGATCTCTAAAAAGCCTTTTTTTATTCATTTTGGAAAGCTTTGAGACTGAATATATTGTTGTTGCAATTATTTATTTGGGTGGACAAACGATATAATTATTTCAATCGCTAAAATTCTTTTTTTTATATATAAAAATAACAATATTATGAAAGGAAGTTAAAATATCGCTTTCGAAAAAATAGTGACACTTGAAAATTATATACAGGTGATTAATTTTAATGCTTGCAGATAAATTCTAAAGAAATTATCATGTTGGGGAAAAGTTGCTGAAAATTTTAAGTATCATTATTAAATTCTTTTTTTTAACGAAGTTGTTAAAAAGTAAAGAAATTAAATGTTTTCTTTTGTGAATTATAAAAAGAATACTTACTTAATGCAATTATACTTAAATGCAAAATTTATTTTCTACTTTTTAGAACTTAACTAAATATCACTTGATATCTTTATTTGGAATGGAATACTTAGAAAAGAGAAATTTTAAAATCGTTCTAGTTTATAAGTATAAAACATAAGGTAAATAATAAATTTCAGATCAAATAATCTTTTACAATTTTAAAACTTTTGCCTATAATTATTATCCAATTTTAAAATTATAACTTTTTAGATATTCTATTGAATAAATATATGAAAATATACCACACACACATAAATCTGAAAAAAGATCAAATCATCATTTTTATAAATAAAACAAATGTAAAGTCGTAAATAGTTAAGAGCAACATTCTTATAAGTAAACAAATGTATATTACTATTCCAGAAAGGAGTTTTAATAATGTAAAAATTAAAAGCCTTCTTTTTATAAGAAACATAAATATTTAGTTTATTGTCCATAATATGCATTGTATAGTATTTAGTAAGTAGGCTATTGTTAGTTTTTACCCCTTCAGGACCATGATCACACATATGTAATCACCCGTTTCTCTCTCCAGGGACCACGGTATCAAAAATGTGATTGTGCTTTCCCAGCTCTGAAGCTCATGATCACACCGGTGTGATTTGAGTTTGGAACGATTTTTTATATTAATTTTTACAAGGCACTAGACGGCAGTTAAAGTCCTTGTTTTTTCTTCGAATAATGTTTCACAAAACTTTGAACTTCTGTATGTGTTTTCGGCTCCGAGTTCTTTTTAATTAAATCCGGGATATTTGTGAATGTAAACAACTGCACATGTTTAACTCTTTCAAGAGGATCCGCCAATTAAAGGTCCGTGATTTATATTTTGTTTATATTTTGTTTTTATTTGTAGATCATTTCTGTTTATATTTTGACTAAGTTGGAAAAAGATGGAAAGCTAATTAGTTTATTGGGCATCAGACATCCATAGTAATAGTTTCAGTATTAATTTTATTTTTGGTTCGGATTTACAACAATAATTTTTATTCTCAAAATCATCTAAAAAGTATATATTCATAGAATAAACTCGAAAAATAAGTTTTTATGAACTTATTCGTTCAGATATTGCTTCAATAAGAAGGCTTAAATTTGTCAGTAAGAGTTATATTAACTTCGCCCGATAAAGCAACGAGAGGGCTAGAGAGGAGGACAACACTTGAACTAGTTCCTTCTCTCCTAACTACCACACCACACCTATAGGAGGACATTCAAATTTCTAAGAAACATACCCATTGGCTTTTTATCTATTTAATTTTATCGAAGTATGTTGTATAAATACAATATTTCATTATATATAATTCAGGGACAACTTTAACGCTGTAATAATATAAAATAAATAATAAAAGAGATAATAAAGTTACACGTAAGTGGATTCTGAGATTAAGTAAAAACATTAAAAAAAAAAAAAGAGTTAAAATGATTTTCGTTCAGACGAAAATATACCATTTTTATAACTTTTGTTAAAATTTATATAACTAATTGGAAACCATTTTATTATAATATACTGTGACATAGTTACTTATTAAGAAATTTTTTGTCTCTTATAGTAAATTCTTCTATAATGAAAACACTTAGGTAAAATAATGCAATATTCTTCAAAATTTTATTTTATTGAGTTTTTTTTATACTTTTGATGAGGCTTAATTTTATTTTTGTTTACATGAAAATTGCATTTTTAGGCATTTGGGCCGAAACTCAATTAGGATTGTAATTGTCAAAGAGTGGTAGTTCAAAAAAAAAAATATCACTATTGGATTATACAGAAATTAAATAAATCGCGCGCGCGCTAAGAAAAAGTTGCAGTACATTTTTAAAGACCTTAAAGGGATTTTTCAGCTATAGTACTATCTCCTTGAAAAAGTTTATAGTTAAAATAGTTGCTCAAAAAAGTGGTTTTTAAAAGGAGATAAATTTTTTTTGCTTAGCTATTTTATAAACAAAATAATAATTTACTAAAATTTGAATTTTGTAATACGAGATTAATCATTCGTAAATTTTTAAAACACTAAATTGCAGATGATATTCAAAATTGAATTAAAATTAATAACATCATAAACAAATTCGTGTTTGTAAGGCAAATGAGTTATTACTGACATACTTTTTTTTAATTATGTCTTAGATTGTTTTTAGCATTAAAGTATACACAAATTAAGTTCACCTTTATTGATTGAAATTATTTTTTATTGCTGCACTTTTTACAAACATGTATTATTTATTTTTTTCCCTTTTTAGTTCCTTAGCAGATGATAAATAATTTACTTTCACATTACGCATCCCTTAATTATTATGAGCAATTTTCCTCCATCCTCTTTCCCCAGGCTGAAAAAATAAACAAAAATAAAATAAATTCTTAACTTTTTTAGATTAATGAATGTACAGATTTCTGTACATATTTGAAATTTGGCAGGCATGTTGCTTTTGATGAGTAGAGATCCGTTAAAAGCGGGTTTGGAGAAAATTGATTCTTTCGTCGGAGGCATTATAGATAATTTTCTTGCTTTTAAATTCTTAGACCTACAGATTTGAAATTTGGCTAACCTGCTTCTTTTGTTAACCCCTTCAGGACCGGCGAAAGGAGAAAGAAACGCTTCCCCAGGTCAGCACGTTTCGAGAGTATACGCAAGCACGGGACCTGTCGAATTTCCATGTTAAGCCTAATTTCATTTAAAAATTCATATAAAATCTTTAATGCAATAAAATGTGCTAACATTTTACAATTTACTATCATTGATAATATCTGAATATATAGCACTAAATTTTCGGTATGTTAAAAAAAACAATAATAATAGCGAATTAAAAAAAATGATTTCATTTTATTAAAAAAAAGTACTTATTTCACTCTTTTTGCCATGACGATTAAAATATAATAGACGCAAAATTTACAAAATACTAACTGGCAAATTCCAAACGATAAATTTGATCTCACATAAACTTGTTGTAACTTGAATTGATACAAATCTTAGAAATAACAATTAATATATATCGCTTTTTGACTTTTAATTTCTCCTTTTTTTGCTTAAAGCTTTCTTAGTATCACATTAGTATTATATTTTCTGTTCTTATGGCTATGGCAATTCTGGAGGCGATAGCAATGAAAAAGAATAATTTGTTCTTATTGAATTAAAAATGAGTTTAAATGTTTTTGAGTGTTAATGTTATTGTTGTAAGTACGAATTAAAAATAAAATACTCTGCTGGCCACCGTAAATGCAAATAACATGAAATTTACAACATGCATTAACGGAGACAAGGTATGCAAATGCTTAAAATTTCAGCGCAGACACACATCACGCACACCTGTGGCGCCACCTCAAAGCGCTATTTAAGGCTTGGAGATTTCGACGATTTCAAGTTTGGCAATTGTGTTTTTCTTGTGCTTTTTTCAAAAAAGGAACAGTTATGTCTCGTAGAAAACACCAATCAAATTTTGATCAAGTATCCGAGTTCGACAGAGAAAGGATAGTGTCCTACCGAGATTGTGGATTGTCTTTCAGGGAAATCGGTAGTCGTGTTGGACGAAACCGAACAACTGTAATGCGGATATGTGACCATTGGATGCAGAAGGGTACGACGGACCGACGTGGTCGATCGCATCCACCTCAGTGCACCACTTCACGTGAGGACAGGCAAATTGGGCGCATGGCAGTGATGGATCGCTCAATCACATCACGAACCATAGCACAGCACATTGAGTCTGTAACGCATCATTCAGTGTCTGCGCGTACCATTCGACGCCGTTTACAGCAGAGTGATCTGTTCGCAAGACTTCCATTGCTTGGTCTATCCTTGACGCAGAACCACAGACGCCTCCGCCACCAATTGTGCGATGAAAAAAGGATGAGAGTGGCAGACTGGAATGAAATTGTCTTTACTGACGAGACACGCATCTGTCTGCAACACCACGATGGTTGGATTCGTGTCTGGAGACACCGTGGAGAGAGGATGCTGAAAAGTACGCATTGCCGGTACTTTAAACAGCCAGCGCTACATCTCCGAGGTGTTGGAGGCAGTTGTCCTTCCTTACCTTCAGGGCTTGGCCACAGCCATATTTCAACATGATAATGCGCGACCACACATGGCACGCATTTGTCCAAATGTTCTTTGCCAATCACCAGATTGAATTGCTTTCCTGGCCGGCTCACTCTCCGGATCTTTCGCCGATAGAAAACATGTGGTCCATGGTTGCTCAACGATTGACCCAGATTACACCCCCAGATGCCACACCAGATCAACTTTGGCAACGTGTGAAAGCTTCTTGGTCTGCTGTACCCCAAGAACACATCCAAAGTCTCTTTGAGTCAATGCATAGGCGTGTGGCAGCGTTGATCTCCAACAATGGTGGCTACCGATTCTGGCAGGAACCACACTTCACAGAAGTCTATAAATTTAATTATTTGATACTTGGTCAACTTGTTATCTACAAAATAAATTTTGTTGTGCTATTTCTTGTCTTTCTTGGTGTTGCATTAATGGTGGCCAGCAGTGTATATAATGAAACTGTTATTATGAATGTCTGATGCCCAATAAACTAATAAGCTTTCTCCAACTTAGTCAAAATATAAGCAGAAATCCAAAGCGCATTAGATCACGAACCCTTAAATGCTCGATTCTCTCGAAAAATCTAAACATGTGCAGCTATTTACATTCATAAATATCCCGGAACTAGTTAAAAAAACAAACCTCAAAGGCGAAAGAACATATTGAAGCTCAAAGCTTTGTGAAACATTATTTGAAAAAAAAAGTTGACTTTAAAAAACGCCATCTAGTACCTTCTAAAAGTTAAAACGTTAAAACGTTCCCAACTCAGATCACACCGATGTGATCAAGGGCCTCAGAGTAGGGAAAGCGCAATCACATATATCATACCGGAAGAAACACGTGATCACATATATGTTCTCATTGTCCTGAACGGGTTAAGGAGATATCTGCTATGAACGGGTTTCACAGATATAGAATCCCAAGGAAGGATTGCAGAGGCGTAATTTATAAAAAAAAATTCATTTTTGAACAAATAGATCTACATATTTAAAATTTGGCATACATGTTTCATTTGTTGAGTAGATATCACATAAGAACTTATTTTACGGAAATTGACTTCTAAGGTGGGGATTACATGCAAATAAAAGTCCATTCTTCATTTATTAGACCAATAGATTTGAAATTTAAGAGTCATGTCTTTTTTGGTTGGGTACAGATCCGCTAAAAACGGTTTTGTGCAAATACAACTCATCAGAGTGTTAAGAGATAACATTCATCTGTTTTTTTAAGATAATATTTATATATTGACCGAGATGAACTTGTAATATATCGGGTTATTCAGCTTCATATATTAATTTTTCTTTGTTATTTTAATCGTTACTTTGTTTTATTAATTTTTCTTTGTTATTTTAATCGTTAACTTTGTTTTATTAATTTTTCTTTAGAGTTTAATTTGCAATGTACTTAAAATCATTCAAAATATTAAGTAATTTTGATATTATTATTGTTATTATTATTTGCTCCTCTGTCTGGATTGTTATGACTATTATTCATCTGTGTGAAGAATGCGTATACTTGCTATTATTTCTATTGAGAACATTCATCTATATATTAAAAAGAGTTGAGAGAGAGTTTGGTGTTTTATGGCGCAAGAGCCAGTTTTGACTATACTGCGCCAAGCATTCATATGTCTGTGGTCTGGACGGGAAAAGAAGAAAAGGAGAAATTGGATGACAAGATGAAGGGTCTAAAATAGAGAAAGATCCTTGGGGTACCTCAGGGTCGTGACACCCGTGTTTACCAAAGATAGTAAACCCTTTGGAAAAAGGAAAAGATCACTATAGGGTACCTGGGGATTGTGACACCCGTACCCACCTAAAGAAAGTGAGCCCCCTGAGGGGTTATATTAAAAAGAAAAAAAAAATACAGCAGAGTTGCTTTGTAGAACTAGGATAAATATTTCAAATTATCTATCATTATGCAATTTAGAATCAGCTAATAATCCATCATTAGTGAAACTATACAGTAAGAGACAAGAAAAATTACCAATTTTTGGAATATTTATATATATAAAGCTAAATATAGCTTATAATCAATTAAAAAATATCTACTAAAAGACATGAATATATTATTGAAATTTAGGTTTATTATAGTATTTTTAGAAATCTGTTTCACGCACTGAGTTTGGAAATTTTGTATGATGAGACTAAAAAAAATCTATACCAAACTTTTCAAAGTGAATGTATACAATATGGAAATCTTGTTTGTGTATAAAACTCTGACAAAATATGAAACTATATCTTCAAATAACATTTCTGTAATAAGATAACCTTATAGTAGTGACTCAAAAGAATCGAAAATCTATTTGTAAAGGAATCTCATTTTATGTTAGATGGGAAATATCTATTTTGAATACATTTCTATACTATAACACATGATTGTAAAATATCTTTTAGTTATTTTCGGATTGTTTCTTCGTTTTAAAATCTTACATAACAGTTTATGCTTCAAACACAGCTACCTTATTTAAAACTCGTATCTAAGTTTACCATAAATTGTTTTTCTGAAAAAAAGGGACAATGGTATTATCAGTTTCAAGTAACAAATGACCTAATGCAGGAAGGAAATAAAAAGAGTAAAATATATTTTACTCTTACAGGGAATTGACATGGGACCATGAAAAAAAATGGCCATCCCTTGGAAAAATAGCTAAACAACTGTAAAAAATATTTTATTGAAAATAACATACACCCTGAATCTATAAGTATTGAATAAATGAGCATCAGAATACTTGAAAGAATAAAACGTTCTAAAAATTTTTGAAAAAAAAATGTTCTTTGAAATATTTAAAACTGTTTATGTCAATTAGAAATGAAACGTTTGTGTAAATCATTATGCATGACGAAATTTCTTGATGACTGATCGTAAATATTCAGATACTTAAAAAAAAAAACTAATAACATAGGAAATTACTTCGCTCTATTTAAGAAGTAAA